>JANZXP010000195.1:22132901-22144351 GCA_027576715.1 Erythroxylum flavicans | reverse complement strand
TTTAAGTGTTTTTATGGGTTAGTTTGAATCTTTGAGCTTAAATTGTATATTTTTTAGGTACCTTGATGTGTTTGCTAGTGTTGCAGGGTAAATAGGGAAGAACGGGAAGATTCAAAGAGTTTTTGGGCTAAAAAGCATAGGCCACAAACGTGCACACAGGCCACTATCAAGATCGTGACAGAAGAGGAAGAACTAGAAGCAGCCAGGCTATGATTGTGCACATAGGCCACGATCATGATAGAAAGCATCAATTCAGGCCACAATCATGGCAGGCAGGGCCAAGAACATGCATTACGTCAGGCTGACGGAAAAATTCAAGTTTTGGATTAATTTTTGGACCATTTCGACCCCAACTTTGACTTAGAACCTCGAAGATATAAATAGAATATGATGTGCTAGCCAGCAGAGGAGAAGAGAGAGAACCAAGAGTTTAACGAAAAAGTTTCCATTCTGTCGATTCCGAGAGAAATCCTACGATGACATTGAGAGATTAAGGAAGGAGATAAAGGAAGAGAGACACAGTGAAGAGCTTAACGGAAAGTACTTCCCAAAATAGGAGGTTTCTCGTGGTCATCATCTCGAATTTTGTTCCCTATAGTATTTTCATTTTTTTAATTTTATTCATGTATAGAATTGAAATAGGTGTTAATATTTGTTTAGTTGAATGTTGAGTTGATGTCTAAACTCACCTTTGGATTTGATTTTATATGATTAATGTAGTTTATTCGATTGTGTTTTTTTATTGATTGGATTGGGATTTAAGTCCTGTTCTTAATAACTTGGCGATAGACTGATAGGGCTAAATGAAAATAATCAATTTGGGCTAACGAGAGTTGGGTGAATTGATAGGTGAAGGATTAAATCAAACCAGTAGAATTGTGTAATGAGAGATCAAGCATAGGTTCCCAGTATATTAGTAGACAACTTTAGATCTAATTTAGTTTTTAGGTTGATTACGAATTGAGAGATCGGAATTCCCGTAATTCACCCTAGGACCATCTAGGCCCGTTGAGTCAAAAATTGCATAATTAGTTGAGTTTCATTAATTTTGAATTAAAATCCCCTTTCTCTCACTTGGTGATTTCTAGGTTGATTTTGGATTTGGTTGTGTGATTGCTTTTTTATTACTTTTAGCACTTTCAATTCTCATATCCCATTATCAATTGATTTACTTTTCCCTAGTAGTTGTTAGGTTTGTGACTTAGTTGCCATTAGACTTAAGACTAGTTCCCTTCCTTATGGGATCGACACCTTAGGTACTATGCAAACAACCTGTGCACTTGCGGTAATTACCAAGGTTAAAAGTATTGAAACTTAGAGCATGTAACCTTGAGCGAACAAGTTTTTTGGTGTCGTTGTTAGGGAAGGCAATTTAGTTCTTTAGTCTAAGGCTTTTCCACTGACTTTTTTTTAAAGAACGTGTAACCTTGAGCGAACAAGTTTTGTGGGGCTGCTGTCAGGGAAGGAAATTTAGTTCTTTAGTGCTTTTCCATTAACTTTTTTTATTAAAAAATTTGGGGCATAAAGTAAAGACACATCGAGACATCTTAGAATGGGATATCTGAAGAGTTGAATGTTGAACAATGATGGAAGATAGATATTATAGGGAGCAAGGAAATTTTGATAATTACAATGAGTCACAATATAATGGGAGAAATAATAACCCTTATTGGACCATGTACACTTCGGGGTGGCAGAACTACCCAGATTTATATTGATCCAACAAGGTAAGTACTCACATGGGACACCAAGATCTATTTGAATTTCAGCATGATGAATCCAGTTTGTGGGATTTTAAATTGGACAAGATCTTGGATAAGCTTACAGATATGGAAGAATGGTAGAAGAGACTAGAAAAGCAAATTGATTAAGTGACGAAAAATCATGCCACTTCTATTCATAACTTGGAGATTCAAGTACAACAGCTTCCCCGTGAATTTTGTAAGAGAAGTGTGGAATACTCTTTGAGAAAAATGGAATTACAACAACTAGAGCAATATGAGGCTATCACACTTAGGAATGGGATAGAGCGAGAAGAACCAGAGGAAGACCATGTCGAACCCCAATTCGTTGGCAACCAAGAGATGATGGAAGCGTACAAGGAAAAGAATTCCAGCCTCCCTATTATCCACTAGTCCTAGATATATCATATGTGAAAATCGAAAATTCTTGGGTAAATGTCCATGCAAATAACCCTATCCTTTGGATTGATCATGATGAAGAGACATTCCACACGAATGATGTATTTAAGAATCCAAAGGTTAATAGCTCATTTAGGATAGTTGATGTGTTCGAATCTTATAATGAACAAGAGGACGATGACAGACGACAGCGGACATCGAGTTTGAAGCAGCGATAAAGGTCTCTTTTCATGAAACAGAAGAAGCAAAGGAGATGAAAGTGATGAAGGAAGAAGGATAGCAATTCACCTTCGTATAAGAAAAACTGTAGATTTGATGGAAGATTCAAGGAGCTTCGTTATTCCCTATTTTATTGACAGCCTGTTAGTGAAAAGGACATTATTGAAATTAATTGGTTTTCATAATTTGATAAATATTGTCCTTTTGATCATCTTGCAATTTATAGCTTACTCACGGGCTACAAAATTGATGTTAAACGAAAATAAACAAGCCACTCATAATTGATTCTGGTTGAGTTTTAAAGGATGAAGGTCAAGCTAATGACCATAAATTAGCACGTTTAATAGTACGTTTAAATTGTTGTGTAGATAGGTTTGTTTTAAATTCTTAAATAAGTCATGAATAATTTGGAACGATTGAGTGCTAATTCTTTTGTTCTCTTAACTCACTTATAAGATAGGGAAACATTTTTTATGTCAAGCTGATTTGGTCTCAACACTATAGCCATCGCCACCTCTTTCACCACAAACGATTTCATGTTCTAACCCTTTTCGTTTCACTTTGTGTTAGTATTTTCTTCTTATATTTTTTGTATATTGTGTTTATTTCCCCCATATGGGTGTTCTCTTCTCACATTGAGGACAATGTGTTGTTTAAGTGTGGGAAGGGATTCTGTGTTTTTATTTTATATGTGACTTTGCATATCGTATGATAGTAGTAGGCTACATTGTGTGAAATGTGTAAATGTGTCAATGGCTCAGAATTGAGTGAAATTTATTTAATTTTGGACAAAGTCTATTAGGTTATTAATAATCATTAGCTTGCGAAATTAGTGAATTAGGGGGCCTTTGAATAAATATACAACATAATTAAGACTGAGTGTAAATTTAGCTCCCTTTAAGTTGTCACATTCATTCATAATTTGAGGATTTTTTGCTAAGTAGCTTAACTAGTATTTTTTATATGGAAATGAATAGTTTAAAAAATAAAAAAAATAAAAAAATACTATTCCGCTGACCTTCGGGTTATGAATAGAGCTAATAGCCAGTTAAACACATGATAATAGTTGAGTAACCTAATTGACACGCATTACAAATGTGTGCCTTTGTATAAAAAGGCTATAATGACGTTCTAACCAAGCTGTTAATAAATGACCTAGTCAAGTAACCGGATCAACATTCATCACCAATGTTTTCCTCCGAGTAAAAGACTAAGTATCGAAAAAAATGTTTTAAATAAAAAAATACCTTTCCTATAATAAGCTTGATTTTTTTTCTTCATGAATATATACCTAGGAATGGTTACGGAGTCTGAGAGATCGAAAAATTATTAATGTGTGTGCACAATTAAAAGGGGTACATAAGTTAGCACATGGGTCTCAATTAAGTTGTATATCTAGTCAAAGCCCCTAGACACCTATTTTATTTGTCAATGATTTGATATAATTCGAATGATTATGACTATGATTAAATTTATTTCACGAAGATTAGAGTCGTTTCCACATTATTGCATTGTGTGCCTTTGATGTTACGTGTTTGTTGTTTTATTTAGTTAAGGCCAAGCAAACGTTTAAGTGTGGGGATGTTGATAGTTGTGATTTCTATTGTGTTTTAGGGGTTAGATTTGATAAGTATTTTAATGTCATTGCAAGTGCTTAGTATGCATTTAGGGTTTATTAGGTTAGTTTTTGTGTTTAAGTGTTTTTATAGGTTAATTTGAATCTTTGAGCTTAAATTGTATATTTTTTAGGTACCTTGATGTGTTTGCTAGTGTTGCAAGATAAACAGGGAAGAAAAGGAAGAGTTAAAGAGTTTTTGGGCCAAAAAGCATAGGCCACGATCGTGCACATAGGCCACAATGGTGACAGAAGAGGAAGAACCAGAAGTATCCAGGCCACGATCGTGACAGAGAGCGTCAATTTAGGGCCACGATCGTGCACTACATCGAGCTGATAGAAAAACTTAAGTTTTGGACAAATTTTTGGATCGTTTTGACCTCAACTTTGATCTAGAGCCTCGAAGATATAAATAGAATATGATGTGATATAGA
The DNA here is from genome assembly GCA_027576715.1 of Erythroxylum flavicans. NCBI lineage: Eukaryota > Viridiplantae > Streptophyta > Magnoliopsida > Malpighiales > Erythroxylaceae > Erythroxylum > Erythroxylum flavicans. The sequence goes on along the minus strand of JANZXP010000195.1, from coordinate 22,139,942 downwards.
AGGGAAGAGAGAGAGCCAAGAGTTAAAGTTTCCATTCCGTTGATTCCGAGAGAAAACCTAGGGTGACACTGAGAGATTGAGGAAGGGAGACACAGTGAAGAACTTGACTTGAAGTACTTCCCAAAATAGAAGGTTTTTCACTGTCGTCGTCCCAAATTTCATTCCCTACAGTATTTCCATTATTTCAATTTTATTCATGTATAGAATTGAAATTGGTGTTGAGATTTGTTTGGTTGAATGTTGAGTTAATATCTAAACTCACCTTTGGATTTGATTCTTGAGATTAATGAAGTTTATTCGATTGTGTTTTTTATTGATTGGATTGTGATTTAGGTCCTATTCTTAATAACTTGGCGATAGACTGAGAAGGTGAGCTAAGTAAAAATAATCAATTTGGGCTAACAAGAGTTGGGTGAATTGATAGGTAAAGGATTAAATCAAACCGGTAGAATCGTGTAACGAGAGATAGAGCATAGGTTCCCGCTAGGTTAGTAGACAACTTAGGTCGATTGCAAATCGAAAGATCGAAATTCCCATAAATTGAATTAGGGTTTATCAATTAGGGTTAAGAATTATAACTCGAGAGAGAGTAATTCATCCTAGGACCGTCTAGGCCCGTTGAGTCAATAATTGCATAATTGGTTGAGTTTCTTTAATTTCGAATTAAAATCCCCTTTCTCTTATTTGATGATTTCTAAGTTGATTTTGGATTTGGTTGTGTGATTACTTTTCTGTTATTTTTAACACTTTCAATTCTCATATCCAATTATCAATTGATTTACTTTTCTGCAGTAGTTGTTAGGTTTATAACTTAGTTGCCATTAGACTTAGGACTAGTTCCCTTCCTCGTAGGATCGACACCTTAGGTACTACGCGAATGACTTGCATGCTTATGGTAATTACCAAGGTTAAAAATATTGAAACTTAGAGCGTGTAACCTTGAGCGAACAATTACCCCCATAAATGTCACAATACAATATGGATAATGGCTAAGCTTCCAAATATATGTCACCATACCTTTCCTCCAAAGTTTGTGATGTTGTCATATGTGATGGCATATTATAAGTTACATAAGAATATTGTCCTCTCCATCCTTCCATTGTCATTTGTAGCTATGACGATGGATCTTAAATGTTAACAATAAGCCAAAAACACAAAGTCAAAATAGAAAAGTTGAAAAGATAAACAAATAGACAAGTAAACAAATAAGTAAATAAAATAAAGATAAAAATAAAAATAAAATAAAAATAATGGTTAGTTTAATAAAAGCTACGCTTTCCTAATATTACAATCCTCGATAACGACAACAAAAACTTGATTGATTTTATTTTATGTGTTTATAAAGATTTACAAGTTTTAACCACAAATGCACAGTGTAGTGGTATCTTGTACTAGCAAGTACGGGTTGATCCCATAAGAACTGTAAGTACTAGTATTAACCTTTTTTCTATTATCTAATGGTTGAATAAAGTTTTGAATTTAGTTGAAAATTAAATTAAACAAACTAAACTAAGTTGACACAATAATGAACTAAGATAAAGAAAATACAATGATTAGTCGATATCAAATAACTAGTTCCAAGACGATGAATCCCCTTAAGATTTCTTAAACACTATCCCTTTCTTATGCAATTAAATTATTTATTATTAGACCATAGAAATTCCTATCTTACGTTAATATCTTTCTCAATAATATTAACAACTATCCCTTATTTGATTAACTGAAATTTTTTTTCTAGTTAAACCCCCAAAGTTTACATTATTCGATTTATGAATATCACTATTAAGTTTGACCCTTATCTAAAGGATTTATGTCAACCTATCTTTAGGTTTGCATGCAACTCCTCCTAACTATGGTAGATCTATTCACATGAAAAGATTTCTCAATCTCAATCTCAATCATATGAAATAAAACATTGGAATAATATTTTGGATATATTAGTTCATGAATATAAATGCATAATTAAATCGTAATGAACTAATCAATAAAATTGCATTGACTAAAAGATTATATCATATTATTATTACAACTTAGGGTTCATCCACATAGGCACTAAACAATGTCCAATCTCAAATATTCAAAAGAAAAAATAAAAGTAGCAGAATTCATATTCTATATCCCCCCTTTTGTCTCTAATGAAATCTTTTTGAAATTTATAATGAACTTGGCTTTCTTTCAGATCTTGTGATGTAATCTTTGTGTTTTCCTTATCCTCTACTCAAAACTACCTCTTCTCTAGTGTCTATTATGACTAAAAAATGCTTCTTCATGTAGCCTTCAATAATATCCTTTTGTAGTAAAAAATATGGTTTTTAAGATATACACAGTCACTTACACGGTCATGTAGGTAACAATATATCTCCAAAAATACCTAAATTTGTGACTTTACATTAGTACTTTGACTTACATTGACAACATACATAGTCACGTATGTCAACATACATGGGCATGTATCGTCACATAGGCATAAACAATGTCTTCGAAGCATGATGTACAGGGTCAATATGCACATCCATGTCTGAAGTTTGCTTCAAATCTTTGTTTTATATCATTATTTCACCCGAATTCTTCTCCTTTTGGTTTATGAAGGCAATTATTACCTATGAAAACATTTGAAGTGAAATAAGTACCAAAAATACTATAAACCATTAAATAACAAGCAAAACACAATAAATATGGGTATATAAATATGGTCAATTAATTGTTTATTAGTTGACCAATACATCAGCCAACGTAACTATAAACCCTTGGGACATTAAATTTCACAACTTTAACCTATATTGGTCAACCACTAAGTCATATAAGTCAACTAATCCCCTAAAAATATGATTTTAACAATTTCAAATGGTCAAACTCAATTTTTTAATTCAATTAAGATTTAAACACTTCCCAAAATAATCACTAGAGAGTGTTTAAAAGATTAAGAGGTTTTTCCATTAAAAACAATAGCTTTTATGCCTCTAGATGAATGAAAAGACTCATGTAATAATGTCAAATGAAATGTTTACATACCACAAGCTTTTCAAATTATCATATTAACAAAGCAAGATTACAATTATAATACAAAATGTAAAATGAACTTTATGGGCTTTGATCTTCGTTTCTTCTTAGTTTGATCTTCATTTTGACAATTCCAAAATTTCTCTTTATCCACTTCATAAACTCTTTATCCACTTCATAAACTATCTTCTAGGGTTTATGACTCCATTTTGTGCTTATATTACTTTTTATCAAAATAATAAACTGATTAGTAGTACTTATATTTTTTCATCATTAAAACAGCGATTGGAACCTCTCTTGGTTCAATAATGTTGTTTAATGTTAATGAAACATTAGTTAATAATTGGAAGTGGGATATAATGGCTTAATATAGAGGTATAAGGAAAATTTATGTTAGGAATTTTAAAATATAACCTAAATTAACTTATGTGGATGGGGAAATAAACATAATGGATAAAGTGAGCCTTGATTGTGTGAGGTATAATTAAGTATACGTGATAGAAAGAGATTTATGGTACCTCAAGTTGACAATACAAACTATAAGGTACTAGGTTTCAAATTTAGTAAGTAGTTGAGACTTATTTATTCAAATGATAGTTGAATTAGGCTAAATAACTTGATATAAATCCATATAATTGTTAATGTATATGTGACATATAAGTGAGAAACACCATTTTCTACGCCTAACATATTACTTATAACTAGACGAGAGGAGTTTAACGAGGAGAATGAGAGACATCCTGAAATTATTTTTTAGAAAAAGGTGAATATGATGGAGATAATTATAGTAAATAACAAAGTAATTGTGTTAGGGTGGAATTAACTCCGAACAATGAAGGATTCAATGATGAGAACATTAAAGATGAACACTTTGATAATATAGTTCCTAAAGATATGGAAGTAGACGTTGACCATAGACAAGTTAATTTCCAAGTACATATTCCAAATGATCATCAACCAATTAAAATTTATTCCCTTCATTTAAAAGTTTTATTGGCATTAATGAATATCTAAGTGAAGTGGAGCTTAGTGAATCATTGCAAATATAAGTTAGAAGTATTAGACATGAACCAACTAATATAACATCACAGTGGACATTGGATATAGAATTTGTAGATGCAAAAGAGTTTTAAAATGTTGTTATGGATTATACAATACAAACATTATTAAATATAATATAGAAGAAGAGTGAAAGGAATAAGATTATGTTTGGTTGTATTACGAGATATCAATAGGAGTTATATGTTGGAAATGATAAGAATGAACGGTATTTCAAAGTAAAGACATACAAACCTTATCATTGTTATTTTATAACTAACAAACTAAAAATGATGTTTTCTAAATTCTTGATGAGACATTCCAAGGATAGCATTCTTGAAAAATGTAGTACTAAAATTTTTGAAGAATTTATAGAGAAGCTGAATATTTTTATTGACTTTAGCATATATAGAATAGCAAAGATGATACTAAGAAAAGAGTGGGTAATAAACCTTATTAATGAAAATTCCAATCTATAATGATATGTATATGAATTTAAGGTTAGAAATCATATATCCACAATAGATTTATAGATTTCAAGGAATCAGGAAACTTCTTTGGTATAGATAAATAAAATTCTATTTTATTTAATGAAATATAAGAATACAAAATTGATTCCATATTTCATTACTTTGTTACAGTTTAAAAGGTTAAACATCTATTTTAAGTATTGAAAAAAAAACAGAGGAAACTGAGAATAATATTTGGAATAGGTTTCTTCTTTTAAAAGACAAAATTCTAAAGCTAATTTCTTATTGAAATCAAGAGGGCTAGTGATGGAGGGATGTATCTTTTAACCTAGGCTATTATAGAGGTAAAAACAATGATTAACAGATTTAGTTCATAAATCTCCTTGCATCTAGTTTAGAATTGTGGGATGGAGAAAGACTTATAGTAATATATAATATACAAAAGGTAACTTATACTTGATATTGTCATTTAATTTAAATTTTTAGATAATTAATTTCTTTTAACTGTTTTAGGGGTTGGTCATAGTTGTATAGGTAATTCAGTATATTAAATGTAAGTTAGACAAAATTATCATAATTTACATAGGAATTAAAGTGAAAAGAATTTAAAAAGTCAATTTTAGACTTGTACATGTTCTACTTCTATAAAAGATTTCAAAACGTAACTTAAGAGTCTTATCAAAATTAAACATGGATGCATATGTTGTAGCCTTAATTGAATATCTTAGATAAAGATGGAAAGATCTTAGCAATGATTGGAATCAAATTGTTTAGTAGTCAACAAAAATATAAGTGAAATATTCAATAGGTAAATCTAGTTTGTCAAAGATAAACTAATAATTAGAATGTTTAAAACAAGAATTATGATGATGAAGAGATATACCGATAGGAGACAATTTGAAAATAGATGGAAGATAAACATTACACCGATGGTTGCGAAGAAATTAGAAAGGAACCAAAAAAAAGAAGATGTAATAGAATAAAAGAAATATAGAATGGAGATAAAAAAGAAAGAGCCAGTAAGTGATTATGAATAAATAGACCCATTGGCTAAAAGAGTCATGCTAGAGAGACCCAAAATAATAAGAAGAAAAGATTAAAAAAATGAAAGAGATGAAGAAAGTGAGAATTCAAAACAAATTATCTTCGAAGGAAAAAGTGCAAAAATATAAAATATATGGTAATTTTAATCATAAATCAAAAAAATCGATAAAGAAGGCCCACATTTCCTACTAAAACATCTATCAATATTAGTGAGTTTTAAATATTTCACTTTTACTTTTGATGCCACTAACCACCATTTTCATATGCTGGCCTTATTGTACTATTTCATTTTCCATCTGAACTTATGGGTATTTTATAAGTATACAATATAAATATGCAAAGTAAAAAAAAGCAAGTAAAGTTAGGATTCAACCAATAATTGAAGAAAGAAAATCATCTACCAACAATTTCAACATTCTAAGACTTGTTTTATACAATATTTCCATTTAAATAACTATGTGACTTCAGTTTTCAAAATAATCTTCGTCTGGTAAATGAAACTATACTCTGCTACTCAGTATTTATGAAATGAAATGGACTTCTCTTTGATAGATTGTCCTATTAACACAAACTAACATACTTGATGGATGCGTAATTGATTATAATTATACCCCATTTTTTATTTTTTATTTTATCCTTTTGTTGTAGATTTGGTGCTTAATTTCTTCCAAGTGTGTTTATAGGTTATAATTGGCTTCATGGACTTAAAGGAGAAGAATTAGGATGAAAACATAACATAAAATGAAGATTCGAAGCATAGAAGGAATGCACAGGTGTGCAATAGCCTGTGCACTTCTCTCATATTGCGCAAATTTGTAAATATTAAAGAAATTAGGTTATGCACGATTTTGATGTACAGTTATGTATTAGCCCTTGCATCTCCCTAAAACCCTAAATTTCAACATAAAAGAATTTGTTTAGCCTTAAATGAAAGGAGCAAACATTAGGAGGTGATGCTAGACATGAAGATCGTTCTCAAGGGGTGATTTTGATCCAAAGAAGTGGAAAACACAAAGAAATCATCGAAAGATGCATCAAAATACAAGATCAAACCTCTACCTTGTAACATCAAAATACAAGATCAAACCTTTACCTTGTAAGAACATTCGATAGAATTGAAAGTGAAATTTCTAATTATAAACCCTAAATTTTTTATTTGTTTTTCTTTCAGTTTATGTTTCAATTTGTGTTTTATCATGTGTAACTAAATGTCTTGTTAGTGTTTAGGCTAAATAAACCCTATGTTGATACTTTAACAATATTTTGATTCTTTTATTAATACAATTGGTTTGATTGATATATTATGATCTAATTACATGTTTTATTTATGTTCTAATAGATCCAGAATATTAGATCATAATCTACTTTCATATATAGAGATTCAGTAATCCTATTTGTTGGGTCCTAAAATTTTTTTTATTTATTTTATTAAGCATGATTTGAATAAATTTTGTGATCTTGCTAGATAAATCATTTTTATTTGGAGTTT
>JANZXP010000195.1:22101971-22116760 GCA_027576715.1 Erythroxylum flavicans | reverse complement strand
AAAGAAAGATAGGAAATTGTGAAGGATGATAATTAGTTGTAGTAGTGAATAAATTGAGTAGAGATTTGAGATTTTGACGAAATAACGCTGGTAGTTGAATTGTCATGAAATGATGTTACCTTAGAGGGAGTGAATTCGGGACAATTTAGAGTGAAAGTAAGGATGGGATAGATGTAGAGACCTAGGGAAGGCTATGGAGTGAACCCTTCCTGAAAGGTTTTATTATGGCTAACTGTGCATCTTCGCTGCGGCGAAGTCAAGCTTCTCACCGTGGCGTAATTATCCCGAGAGACGCTTGGGTTTAATATTGGAACTTCACCACGACAAAGCCAAGAGTTCGTCACGGCAAAGTCAAGAGTTCGCCGCGGCAAACTTTTCCTGAAGGGTTTTCACAGAAGGGCTCGTCCGCTCATAGCGAAAACTTCTGGGCTAGGACCCAACATTTAGGGTTTCGTGACTCAAGAGTTGGACTCCAGAAACGAGGCCTACATGTTATGGTATCAAAGCATGGAGATGAATCAATAATGGTTAAGGTGTTTTATTGGATTAAGCTCACGTTTTATGATATTCTGGATAATTGGGCTCCGAAAACAGGGTCCAATAATATTTATTGTTAGGTTAGCCATGGTTACATTCATAGGCCTAATGCCAAGCAAAACACATAAGACCTATGGAAAATCATAACGCTTTAAGTATAGTACCAAGTAAAACACCTAACGCCTAATGCTAAATGAAACACCTAAGGCCTAATTCCAAGCAAAATATCATGCTAAATGGTAAGCAAAGAAACATACCAACAGTGAGTAAAATGATATACAAAATGACCAGTGACAATCAAAGACCATATAAATAAAACAAAATGACATGATGATAGATATGTGGCATAAAATAATAGGAAAATTTTATCCTACTTTTAGCAATAAGAGAAATATCTAAGGCCAAATGCCAAGTGAAATAACAAGCTAAATGATAAATGAAGTTACTAAATGACAATAAAAAAACATAATAAACGATAAGTAAAATGATTTACCAAATGACAAGAGAAAACTGCAAACTAAACATAATAATTATTAATTTTCTATTAATTATATGTAGGATTCCTTTTAAGTTTTGCAATCTTTACACCATAAATCTTCTCTATACATATTCTAGTCACTACTGCAATCTTAAATATAATAATGAACTAAATTAACGTAATCAACATTGATAGGATGATGGCGACGAAGAGGTGGGAGGTGTCGGAGATGATCATACAGTACCTGAAGCAGATGCGATGATGACGATGACAATGAGGATGAGCGGTGACAAGGTATCGTGGCACGATGCGCGATGACCTTCGATTGCCACAGAGATGACGACACTGGCTACTCGAGGATGGTGACACATTGACGACACACAATGGCACGACGATGATGCACAATGTGACAATGAGGAGGCGCAGTGGGACAATGACAACGGTGGTCAGACAATGACGACAGATGAGAGAAAATAAATAGGGCTGTGCATGATGGGTGAGGGGAAATAAGGGGGAAGGAAGCAGTGGTAGCTTGAGGTTTAACGAAAACGACGTCGTTTGATGTTAAACCAAATGACTTCGTTTTTTTTTTCTTAAAATGCTTAAACAAAAGCAAACGTCAACATTTATGACTAGACTTTACCAACGGAAAATTCGTCAGTAAACTCTAGCTTTATTTACCCTGCCAAGCATTCCCGCTTTCTTTACCAAAAGACATATCTTACTGTCGCTATATTCCATCAGAAAATTTGACAGGATGATTTCCCTCCATATTTACTGACAAATATTTTTTGTCTCAAGTCGACATTTTTCTACAATTTTATCGACAAATAATGATTTTTTGTCAATAATTTCCAACGGTTCAATTTCTGTCGATAATTATCCATCGCTAATAACTAATTTTCTTGTAGTGCTCGAAGACAAATCGTTTGAGTCAACTAACAATTGAGGAAGTTTTGTTATTCCCTCTTTCACTAACAATTTGTCCTCAAAAGGGGCATTAATGCATGCAATTGGATTTATTAATTTGATAAATTATTCCTTGTTATTATCTTGCAACAGGTGGCTTACTTATAGACTACAATACCTTTATACAGGGAAACAAGTGGAAGCAAACCACTCATTATTAATTTAGGATGAAGTTGAACATGAAGGGTACGTCAAGCTAACGACATTAAAAAAGCGATGATTTGGGGGCAACCCATGAATTTTGATAGGTTTTAGTTTAATTTCATTTTGATTATATTTCATATGTTAGTATAGGATTTTATTTCATGTTATTTTATGTTATGTTATTTCCATGTTCTTTTTACCGCTTTCTTGTTTATATTTTACAAGGATGTGGTTTACTATTAGATGGATCAAAAAATTAGAACAAAATCGTCATATTTAGGAAAATACCCTTAAAATTTTTCCTTTATTATATATATTGTGTATATTGGGAAGGGTTTAATGAATTTTTAACGATTTTATTTAAGCTTATTATAATCTTGTTTAATAAATTTTATGAACTGACATTCTGAATTGGTTGAAATATATCCATTAATACTATAATTCATTATTGAATATTGAGTTGAATTGGTATGCAAACGGATGATAGTTAGAATAAAATTACCTTTCTAAATGATATTTTAATAATTATTGAAATATTCAAGTTGAATGATATTGCATATTATTGACACACATAATCCCTATCTTTTTCGTGAGCTTTTGAACCTAAGAGCAAAAATTTTAAAATTTTTAAGCTCTTTTTGTTTCTTTCATTTGTGTTGTCATATGTAGTAGAATAATTCTAGAACTTGCTTTTATTATGCATATTGAGACCATATTTGTTAAATCAGAAGGATTGATATGATGAAGGCACTTAGATTTAACAACTTATTTAAACCTATTTCTTTGAAAATTACTAACCTTTAGGAATAACCAAATTGAACTTTATCCTTTTTCATTAATTAAACCCATATATTAACCTTTAGCATATTTTTCTTGGAAAACCTTTTTATTGTTTTAAACCTTGAAGGTTATTTACATTATTTACTTATTGAAGACTTGAAATGCTTGAAATGTCTAATATTTCTTGAATTATAGTTATTGAATGATTGCAATTGGTTAATTAAAAAGAGAGAGAGAGAGAGAGAGAGAGAAGCGTGAATAAGTTTACGGTACCAATAGAGTTGCAATGAAAAGACCAATGGGTATTTAGAAACAAGTCTTGAAATATATTGTATAGTAAATTTCCTTCAATTTAACTCATTTTATTATCCCAATCATACCATACCTAAGCCCCATTACAACTTATAGAAAGACCTTTGGATTTTTGTATCTACTTTATACATAAATGATGGAGATGTAATTTTATTGCAAGCCAATGGTAAGAGTTCTATTATGCATTGATTGAGAGTTTTGATACTTTTCACCCTAAACACTTGAGTGCGTTGAATGACATCTTTGTGAAGGTGCAAAAATTAATGCTTTTGACTTTAATGAGATTATGATGTGATTACTATTAATATTGCTTAGAAAAGCAAATTTTAGGATAGCTTGACCATAATTATATGATAATTTGATTCAATAGGATATGATGATTTATAGTATGATTGGACAGATCAAGATTAATGAGGGATAGAAGTGGTAAAATTTATAATTTTGATTATGATTTGCTTGAGGACAAGCAAACGTTTAAGTATCGGGATGTTTGATAGATGTATAATTGATCATAATTATATCCCATATTTAATGTTTTTTTGCTTGATATTTTATACTTTTGTTGTAAATTTGGTACTTAATTTACTCCAAGTGTGTTTATAGGTTGTAATTGCCTTGACAAACTCAAAAGAGAAGAACTCAGATGAAAAAACGATATAAAATGAAGAATTGAAGACATAAGGGATGCATGGGCATGCAATAGCCTGTGCACTTCTCTCAAACTATACAGATTCTAGAATTTTGGAGATTTTGGGTCACGGTTTGATGCATGGTCATGCATCAACCCTTGCATCTACCCAGAATCCTAAATTTCAATATAAAAGGATGTGTTCAGCCTTAAATGAAAGGAGCAGACATTAGGAGGCGATTCCAAATATGGAGTTCATTCTCAAGGGGTTACTTTCATTCAAAGTGGAAAACACAAAGACATCATCGAAAGATCCATCGAAATACAAGATCAAACCTCTACCTTACAATAACATTTGATATAATTGAATGGGAGATTTAGAATTGTGAATCCTCTATTTTCTATTTGTTTTTTTCAGTTTATGTTTGATTTCATGTTCTATCATGTGTAACTAAACGTCTTGTTAATGGTTAGGCAAGATAAACCTTATATTAATACTTTAACAATGTTTTGATTGATATATTTTGATATGGTTACGTGTTTTATTTATGTTCTAATAGATGTAGAATATTAGATCATAATTTGATTTCATTCATAAAGATTGAGAAATCCTATTTATGAATAGATCTACCATAATTTGAAGGAGTTGATTGCAACCCTAAAGATAGGATGATATAAATCTTCTGGATTATGATCAAACCTAATAGAGGGATTCATAAATCGATAAATAATCCCATAAACTTTAACCTTAATAATTCGATCGAAAACCTTATGATTAGTTGTTATTAGACTCAAGGTTACTATTAACATACTATAGGAATCTCCATGGTCCAATAAATCAATAAAATAATTGCATATTAAAAGATCTATTTGTTAAAGGTTTTACGGGGATTCAAAACCTAGATACTAATTTTCTAATATCGATAGTTCATAAAATGCTTCCTTAATTCTCTGATTCAATCTTAGGACCTATTTATTATACTTGCTTTAGGTTTATTTTCTTTTAAATTAAAAAAATCAAAGCCAATTTTGTAGACTAGATAATAAGTTAATGATAATTACTAGTACTTAGAATCCTCATAAGACTGAGTCGTACTTGTCGGTACTAGCTACAGCTACATTGTTGATTGGTTATTTCATAATTGACTAACTCAGAAAAACTCAATCAATACTCTAAAAAATCCTATTACAAGTATTAAAGTTAAGAAATCATACATTCACCTATTCATCAACGTAAGGAAGTTATTTTGAACTATTGCTTATTTAGCAAGATAGAAAAGAAAATTTAGTTTTTTAAAAGTAGTTATATAAAAGCAGATATTTTATCAGGTCCTAATAATAGATCATTCTACATGTTTACAAGCTACAATCAAGGCATGTTCACAGGTATATAAATCTTTTGTTTTTATCAATTCTTTGATAGTTAAGGCATGTTTAATTGAATTTCACTTTAGGGATGTTTCTTCTAATTAATATAGGTTATTGGTGCCAAAAATATAGAAGATACTGTTATACCTAGTCAGTAAAGCAATATTTTGAGTTCCATTTATGATATTTATTAATGACATTATCAATAATTCTACATATTTAACTATTAAATTATTGTGAATACGTTAATAGCTCTATACATTCCACTAAAATGAAGTTTAGAGATGTTGACCCTTGGTGCTAAGTTTCAAAGGAAAACAAATAATAACCTAGAAATAGTTACAAGCTAAAGCAAATGAGACGAGAACATTATTGGCAAGAAGAGGATAGTCATCACATGAACAAGTTTCTCAGTTTAGTACAAATAAAGGATGCAATTTAGCGTACAATCAACAATAATAAATGTGATTTCATACATTATTTAGCTATTGCGATGAAAGGAAATTTTTTGGCATATTATTCGGAATATTTAAACACATATCTTTTGGAAACTAATTGTATATGAATTTAAGGTCATATATATTTTGGCCCAACAATATGTATCCAATGTGATAATATACTAAATGAAATTGCTTAGATCTACTATTTTCTATAAATTATAGGTTTTATTTGCTTTTACCACTTAGCTATATTCTTTGATACATCCAATTTCGTCATCCTAAGTAAATTAAATTTCATCACTTGATTTGCATTCAATAATAACAAATATTAATTACATAACAATTTAACATTAATACGAATAACTTAACATTGCAATCATTGGTTACTAAACAAGTTCATTATAAATGTCAATAGCCATGCCATTTGTCTATAATAATAGCCGCAAAAATACAAAAAATCATACTATTATAAGATGTATTAATATAAAATACAAAACTTTTTCTCTTTTACTAACATATTAATTCTTCCTTTATATGTTTTATTTACTCCTCAATCTCCTTTTTTTTCTCTAGTTCAAAAAGACAATCAACTTTAATTGTCCTTGTTTTAACCAACTTTAATTGTCCTTGTTTTAACCTCCTTCTTTAACATAGCTATTTCTTTCCTTATTGTATAAATTAATTCAATCAACACTCTTAGTAAATTTTTCAGCATATCACTTTGAAAACTCTTATCTCCAAACTCATAAACAAATTAGTTCAACCATTTCACATATGGTACATGATTCTTCAATTTACAAACAAATGGAAGTTCACTCATTAGTGGGATATTTAACCCATAATAGTAAACAATATTTTAAGCTGAATGATGTAAAAGTTGATGATGGAGATTCTATGAAAATATGCTAGTTAGTTAACGATGAAGAAGAAAACAAAAATGTTGGTTAATAGTGAGGAAGACCAATAACATGGTTGATAATAAGAAAAGTAAGAGAACAAAGGAAGAAAACTAAAAGTCATGAAAGGTAAAGCGAAAGCTTCCATTAATTATCTTCCAGACCTAATAGTATGAAATAATTATTATTTAAAGAGATACAATCCAATTCCAAGCCATATTTTAGACAGATAGTCACAAAAATTTCCCCAATCTCATACATAACATAACAACTTTCTTTAAGAGATTCCTACAACATATCAGAGCAAGATCTTTGAATCCTCAACAGTGAATTGCTAAAGCCTAACATACGAGTACCCAAATCAAACTCAAGAAGATTATCCTCTAACTGAAAACCTCCTATAACAATTGGGGTGTTGGAGTTCAGTCCTCCATCAACTAACCCCAAGCACATGACGCCATCACTTAAACGTACCATTGAATTCCGCCCATTAATTCTCCACTTTACCATCTTACTCTGCAACGCCAGATCTATCGTAGGAACCACTGCCCCGACTGCCCCGCTTGCAACTTCTCTGGAACTGAAGCAAAGACCAAACGGTGCCACCGGTGCCACTCTTGTTATGTTCATGGAATTTGCGGCCTCGGAATAGGCTTTAACAAATGTGTTATAAATTGAGTTCTCCAGGGTTGTGTACGGCACAACTGAGCTGATTCTCGCCCACCCAATAGCGCCCTCTTGGTTATTTAGATCCAGTTGCTTGCCATTTACGTTGATTGATTTGACTGTAATGAAATATTCTTGTGAGCCACCACCACCAGGCGGGTCAGCAAGAGGGGTGTAAAGCAGTGACTTTCTGATTTCCGTTCCAAAAATTGGGTCAACGGATTCTTTTCCAAAGAGTACGAGACCATTTGATTGTGATAAGCAGGTAGTGAATTTCCTTTGGAAGCCAAAAGTTAAAGCAAGCTGTGAAGGCAATGATGTTGTAGTCATTCCCAGGCCTAGCATTCCTCGAGCACCACTTGCTAGGCCATTGAGTAGAAAACTGGGCGCAGAGATGAAGAGAAATTTGTCAAGGTTCGTTATTTTACCAGATTTTGACCCCTTAATGGAAGGATTAATGGCTATTAAATCTTCTACAAGCTCACTTCTAGTTGCCAATTTGGTAATGCTATTTTGTGCAGGTACATCACAAATGTTGCTGTATGTAGGAGAGAAGCAGGTTTTGCCCTTAAGACCAAGGGCCTTGGCAGAGAAGCTGGAGCATTGGAGCGAGCAACTTGGAACCCGGCGAGTGGAGAAGGACACGAGGTTAGATACAGAATCAACCCAGAGAAAAGGGCCAGCAAGGTCAAGCACAAGCATGATGGGCACGAGGGATCTACCATTGGAAAGTTTGGTCAAGTATTGGAGACTTGAGGGGTCTTTTGTTACAGGAAGAACGACAACATGGTTTGGTATATGTGAAGGTTGAGCATATAAAAGGGTGATAAGGTATAGTAAAGAGCACAAGCGAAGAACAAGCTGAGAAGAAGCCATGGGGGAGAGAAGACAATGGAGTACTGGTGGGATATATGCGGAGGCTTGAAGCAGATGTGAAGATTGGTTATCATACGAGAAGCGGAAAGGATAAGGGCTTGGAAATTTGGGTGGCACTTGCTGACTAGACATGTTTAGCTTTCTTTATGTGGTCCACCACTGGGTGGGCAAGGGCAGCCAACAGGTTGACGTTTATCTCTATACGCAACCAAAATGTGTAATCCCCCCTCGCATGTACATGTTT
This sequence comes from Erythroxylum flavicans, assembly GCA_027576715.1. Classification (NCBI taxonomy): domain Eukaryota; kingdom Viridiplantae; phylum Streptophyta; class Magnoliopsida; order Malpighiales; family Erythroxylaceae; genus Erythroxylum; species Erythroxylum flavicans. Next base: position 22,108,422 of record JANZXP010000195.1, on the reverse strand, counting down.
ACACATATAACACACGTAATTGTCACGTGGGCTATGTTTTGTTTATCAATATACAAAGATTGGACCGAGCGCTCCGAAAGCTTTCAAAACCAAGGGGCGCTTGATTCACGTAGAAAAATAGAAATGAGAATAAAAATAAGAATAAATATAGTAAAAAATGAAATTGAATATAATCATTATAATGGTTGATTCAGAAGAAGGAATAATTATCATTATCATTGATAGTGGTTGGTTTGTTAAAAATGTTGAGAAATAAAAATTTGTTAAAATTTTATTTTATATGAAATTTTAAATATATTTTAATTGATTATATTTAATTTATGCATCCTTTTTATAATGACAAAATATTTAAAATCAAGTATATTGCAATATTTTCTTTTAGATTCTTGAAGAAAAAAATACCCTAATATTTTCTTGCATCGATCAACATATCACTAGTTACTTAATATCTTCAAAATATAGTTTAATCATCTAAGATGTTATACAATTCATCGATATAACCATAATATCCACCATTCCATTGCTATAGTAAAATCAAGTAACATAGTTTAATACAATTTACATTCTTCTGATAATGCAAATGATATAAAATATCACAGCTATACATAATACCTTAACAAAAAGTCTTCAATTGATGCAAAATAACCAAATTAACACTACAAACTTTGTTTACATCACAACTACAAAATTTTCAACTAATACAAAATAACTTGGTTAGGCAACATTAATTGCATCAAAAGTTCATAGTACTTACAAAAATATTAATATGCTTCTTCGAATGATTCATAAACTAGAAGATGGATAGAAAAATCTAAGTACAAAAGACCTTTTAAAATGACTTGGCAACTAGATCTAAGTATTTTTTGATGATCTTGTTAGATTCTTGGAGTCGTTCACCTACATCATAAGCACAAACATCATTTAATGTAAACAAATATATATGATTTCTAACATCGAGTGTCTTATTGCCAAAGAAAGTAGCAAAAAGAAATAAAAGCGACAAACTTAGAGATGTAAGACAAAACAAACTTGAAAGACTGTCATTGTAATAGAAGAAGGGCTTTACAAAGAAAATCATCAAAATAGTTCTATGGTGCATCAATAACAAAAGAACAAGCCTTAATCATACTAAACCACCAATTATTTCTAGAAAAGTACATTCAGTTGGACTTTAACACAAGTATATATGCACGTATATAATGTGTTCTAGAACAGTACATTCAGATAAACATAAATATAATGTCTTTTAGGGAATGGTGCTTTTCATTCTTTCTCTTTTTTTCTTTTAAATTTTATGATTGGTTACAAGATTTTACTGGAGTCTAGAAAGAGAGTGTTGGGAAGCCAAAGATTTTCGTGGGAAAAAAAGAAAAGGACAAACAGTGATAAAAGAAAGTCCCAATTCTTTGTCAAGATTTTCTGGTTTGTTGTTGAAAATATTTCCAATAATGTGAGTGTTAGAAGGGATTGGTTCGTTGAGCATAAATCAAGTTATCCAGACACACAAACACTCCCAGTCTCTACGAGATCATAAATGAATATGAAACAGAGTCTCAACAGTTTGTGTAAAACTACTGTGTGTCTTATTGGATATGTGTAAGCTTGCATGGACCCACTTCACACCCAAATCTCACATTTCTCTCATCTTCTCAAACACGCACTCGTAGTACAGTTTCAAGCCAATACAAAAGAAAGTAAACTGTAATTAGTACAACTTAGCATCCAAGGCAAATGAACTTACACATAAACTCCAGTTGACTCATTTTGTAAGTTTCATAATAATTCTTGATTCAAAACATGTAGGAAATAATGAATTTCTTAGTTAAGCATAAGAAAGATAATGAAGAGTTTAACTGATGATAAACATCCATCTTATCTTAATCTGCTTTGATACTATCGTTCAAACCATAGCCAGGAGTGAACAAAATATGTAAAATGACTTGATATTGAGTGTGATTCAGCATCAGAAAGACTTCATAAGCAGGGTATAAGCATTAAAAATTTCTGATGGTGAGAAATACTTTGAAGAATCAGAGGTTCAGAAAGAACCAAGCCAACTTTTGACATTGTCGGTAAAACAAGGATCAAATGCATATCCAAGAAAATGCAATCCAGAGAAGAATAAGAAAAAAAAAAGAAGGAAAAGTAAGAAACTCATCATCACCATCTCATCAACGCCTAATATAGAGAAACGTAGGTTTGATAAAAAGTTGTTGATTGATTCACCTACCGTTTTGTTACATAAAAGGCAGCAACCACCTCATTTTGGGTTTAAGAAAAAGTTATTGATTGATGGCATCATTTCAGGGGTCCTGTTGCAAACAAATTTCCTCAAAGCATGCTTGGCGTACTTTTCTCCCTCAGCAAAGTTTTCCAAGACGCCAGCAGCCCTATACTGCTTGTTCATCCTGACCAACACAGATTTAGAATAGAGATTGCTGCCACTCCATATACCTATATAAATTCATTTAATAAACTAGCTTTCCTCTAATAGACGGAGAGGTGTAGACAAGAGAAGCACCTGACTTTTGGGTTGATGGAGACGTTGCAGACTAGCTGAAATCTGCAGATTCCTATAGCGATATTGAGGGCAGCGATACATGTCAAGAACTAATAAAACTAAAAAATAGAAAACGATTGTTCTTAATAGTAGGAAATACAGAGTGGGCAAAACCTTAACGAAAAAACCTTGACAAAGAAAGTTCATAAAGAAATATATATATTTACCAACCTCCGCAGAAATACTTGATGTTAAAACCCACGTAGAAGATAAAATCTGAAAAATCTGCAAAAGGAATTGAAGAATTAAAATAGCAAAAGGCACAATCGTTGTTTAAGGGGGATTCTAAAGCAAGAAAAAAAACCTGTGAGATTACCTAACTCGTGGCTCTCTTAACTAGCGTATGGTGCTCCTTCGTTTTTTGTTCCTCTAGCTTCATCGTATTAAAGCGAAGAATCACAATGAAAAATGATTTCACAATCGTAGAATTAGAAGTGTGAGAGATGAGGGTATCTTGCAAAATACAAAGGGTTTAATACTGTGAGAGATGAATCGTAGATGGTTGTGAAAAGGGTGAGAAAAAACAAGAAAATGGTGAAGTCACAGCAAAACCTGCGCTAAATATATGAAGCAATGACTCCCATTCCTCTCGATTACGAGAGGAATGAAGTAATCCCCCAAACTAAGGAATCATAATGTTAGCTATCTAATCATATCTCCTTACCAAGCATCATTTTTCATTTCATACCCATTCTTTTTTTCTCATTCCCACCAAACAAGCATACCCTAAATAAGTTGAATGTACTAGGATTTTTGAAATTCAATATATAATTTATTATATGCATTCCACCTTATCTACTTAGCCTAAGTTTTCTTTTGATGTTGATATTTAGTTTTAAATAAAAAACAAGGGAAAACTCAATACAAACAAAAAAAGAGAAATTTTGTAATCATCCAATCCAAAACAGTTTGATCAAATTGTAAGATAATCACGGCAAATAATAAGAGTCCAACAAAGCGTTTAAATTAAGTGGTGACAGTAGGCAAGAATCTCTGGATCTCTCCCTCAATAAAACAAGCATATTCCTCTAGTTTCTTTATTAAAGAATAATGTTGCATAACTAAGGCCCAACATTTATTTGGCCCTTTCTCATACTGCAGCTCCTGATAGATTAGAAAGAACAAAAAGAAAAAAACTTCCAATTTCCAAGGTATGTATCCCCCTCTCTCCCTCTTGACACACAAAATTATTACAATTCTTCCGACGAACAGGGTCTTTCTGTTCTGTAGATCTCCGTAATGAGATTATGTAGAGATTGAAGTTTGATGGAATTTATGCGCCTTCTTTTAGCGGGTGTTCTTTATTTAGACTTGAATCTTATTTGATCGTAAAACCATGCCAAATTTTGAAACTTCAGTCGTTCTGGTGATACCCATTTGAGTTCCTTGCTTTTCGTCCTAAGCCTGTCATGTATACTGCTTTCGAAATGTGTGTTTGATTCACATTTGTTTTTTTTTTGTCTTAATTGCAATGCATTGTTAACAGTTTGGATCATTTCGTGAAGGGTTTATTTAAACAAAGAGTTGGGAAAAGGTTCACTCTAGGTAGAAATGGATCAGTTTGATGATTCACTTAGGAACCAAATAGCTGCACTTTGGCGGGTTATTAACGTAACTAGAGGCTTTAAGGAGGACACCGTCCCATGTCAAATTGAAGAGGTACTTAAAGCTCGAGTCTTGCCCCATGTTTTGATCGTTTTTCACCTGCCAGGATTCTGTATGATTTGTTTCCATTTCTCAGGGCCTTTTTCTTGGTTCTGTCGGTGCTGCCAATAACAAGGATGGACTCAAGAGCAAGAATATTACACATGTCTTGACCGTAGCTAGTTCGATACGTCCTGCTTATCCTGGTCATTTTGCATATAAAGTCATTGGAGGTGTGGTCTATCATCCTTTTATTTGGTGAAATTCTATGTTTCTGAACCCACATTTGTCCCCTTCATGAATTTCCACCTTCATAATTCTTGATCTATAGCCACTATCACATCAGTTTTTGTAGTCCTATTCTCTGCAGTTCTCATATCTGGTTTTCTTATCTCCGCCTAATGGTTCACTCCTTTATTGTTAGCTATTAATTTGTTGCAACTGCAGTTACTTTTTGACTTTGCTATGTCTGCATACTGTACTTCTGTTCACTGACTTTAAACTTAGTCCATTTTGTGGAACCTTGTGTCTTCTTAAATATTTCATTTATGTTCCTCCTGTAGTACTGTAATTAATTTATTGAAAAAGATTTACCACCATCACGTGTATTATTTTTTTTGAACCTCTGAAATTTTGGATGCAGAACATTTTGACTCTGCTAATGGATATAACTTGATGGCTTTATAGACACAGAAATCTCTTTAACTTGAGTGTTTCTTTCTGAGACAGTTGCGGATAGAGAAGAAACCAATTTGAGACAGTACTTTGATGAATGTTTCAATTTCATTGATGAAGCCAAGGGACAGGGTGGTGGTGTTTTGGTTCATTGCTTTGTTGGAAAATCACGAAGGTGATTCCTCTTTTTTTGAATAGGTTAATTTCCTTTTGGGGTCATGTTTTGTTTCATGATCTTGGCATTCATTATCAATATTCCATTGCCACAAATTGGTAAAGCAGTCCTCATAGTAATTCCTTGAAAAAAAATCTTTAGCTTCAAAACAATGACCTGGCACATTTGTGGACAAATTTATATTATCAAAAAAAAAAAAAAAATGGCTTACATAACCGTGTTGAGGCTTGAACTTTATACAGCTATGTTAATCATGGGTACACATGTTTATTCTTTGTACTGCAAATTAAAACTGTGATTGTAAGTTCTGTTTGAAAAAGGTTTCTAGGTAAGCTTAGTTCATTTGTTATGCGCCTATAAATTTGCAGAACTTGTTAGCAATACTAGTCACAGTCAACGAAACATATTATTTGACTGGGACGGTCATCAGTAGCAGATAGTCAATAAATGCCTTTATAATAGCTGGTGGTTGGATAGTTCCCAAAATATTGGGCAAAATGGTTGTCTTTACTTGTATTTAAATAAGTAATGAAAGCCATAAAGGGGAGAACCTTTCATCCTATATTACCATTAATTTATTAGCTTATTTAGTTTCTTCCTTAACTTGAGAGCTTTACTCGCTTGTAACATTCCATGACAAGGTCGAGGCCAAGTCAAGCGTCCTGTGGATCTGGCACTTATCAAAAAGTTATCAGAGGATGGTTTTGATGAGAGCCACTCTCCAGGAGATCCATCCATACAACCCATATAAGAATCTCAACATCTCACCCTAGAACAATTTCCACAGCTGGAAAAAGTGGTCTATAGTAAGTACATTCAGCTATAAACTTTTATAGAAACATTCTCTTCAAAGACAGTAGATGAAGTTTCTTCCAACCCTCCTCCCATTAATCCTTACACAAACACTTACCCAAACTACACTCAAAATAGCCAATCTGGACACATCACCTAAATGTAACCATCTCATCCCACTAATAATTTCCAAACCCTTCCAGTCCACATGTTTTTTGATAAATAAATGAATTTTATTAACTCAAGCAAAAATCGTACATCATTACAATGAATCAATCATAAATGCTACAATTAAAACAAGATGAACTTTAGAGATTCCATAAGTTTCTTGTTCTAGTACTTGCTTATAGATGATCACCATGAGCCAAGAGGACTTCTCTAATCCAATTGATATTTTTATCAGCTAGGATGTGCTTATTGCCCAACTCCTTCCTGTGCTGCTTGGAATTGCTCTCTCCAAATGGCATAATGATAGAGCCAAGCCAACTCAAGTTTATGTTAGGAGGCATAAGAAATGAGCAGAGGGGTAGAAATAAATATACTTATATAGTAAATATATATATAGAGTCATGTGTTCTGTTATTTGGGGGAGGGGGAAGCTGACA
>JANZXP010000195.1:22089571-22101871 GCA_027576715.1 Erythroxylum flavicans | reverse complement strand
CTCGAAATCCAGCATTGTTATTTACATTCAATCTAAGAGTAATACAGAAATTTATAGATTTCTTCTTACCTCGTCTGCAAAGCCATCACATAAATGGAGCAACTGAAAGCTGTTTCTAGAATGACTCCATCCTATTTCATGGATCTCACTATTTTAATAACCCAATCCAGTGTACGTTCTCATTCCCTTTGAGTGCAGGGTACTTGCATTACCAAACACATTTACCAATCACAAACCCATCGATTCAGTCAAAATCATGGAACCATTATTCCTTGAGTTGTCAAACTTGATTTCCCACGTCATGATGGCATTGAAGATCCTATTAGTTGGTTACAAAGAACCGAGCCATTTTTTTTTTTAAATTTCACAAAATGTCTACTTTAGAAAAGGTAGCCTTGGTTGCATTCCACTTAGATTGACGAGTCTATCTATGGTATCAAAATCTCAAGCGCACTCGAGTTTGAATGACATGGGACGAATTCAAGCAAGTTATCGATGATCAGTGGCCAACCTTGCGTAAGGACTTCTATGGAGAGTTGACGAAACTATAACAAACTGGTATCGTGAAGGATTACTAGCTCGCTTTCTTGCGGAGTTGGGAATTTAACAAAACAACAATAAGTTAGTTGTTTGTTAGTGGAGTAAAGGAAGCTATAAAGGAAATGTTTGGGTTGCAAACCTTGAATTCGTTCCACATGTATCTAGCCTTGGATATCTCTTTGAAATTAGTTATTTTACCTGAAATATGATCAGTGGCACCAAAATCTAATACCCATGACTGTTTTCTAAGGATAGATGAATAACAAGTTGTTTGGTTACTTTGATGAGGACAGATGCCACCAAAGAAGATGATGTATGTTGAGTTGACTGATACTGCAAGTACTTCGTATACTCATCTTAAGATAAGATAGCAGACAGCTGTGTGCTACCCCATGGCCTCCTTTAGCTTGAAACCAGATTGTGCCGGAATTGCTGACCTATCAATTGTTCTTTAATGGACTCTCTTTTGCTATAGAAGGAAAGAGTGTAAAATATGCTTCTGATTTGCATCGCCTTAACATCAAAGGGAATAGGCAAAAAAGAATTCAACTCTTCAAATGCACGTTTCAGTTTTTCAAAATATTCAATCAAATTTCCTTCTTGTCTAGACTGAAACATCTCGACAAATATATCATACATGTAAAGCATATCATTGGAATAAAGAATCTTAGTATGTCCCAAGCTTGATTACAAGCACTAACACAAGAGAACATAATTCAGATTTCGGGTTCCATAGAATCGAAAAGAATATGTAGCAATTGTGTATCATCAAATTGCCAATTTTTCAATATTTTCTGATCAATTATGATATCAGATGTGAGATGGGATAACTTTTTCTAATCTTTGAAGAACAATTCTACATTCTTAGACCAGAAGTAATAGTTGTTATCATTTAAACATTGTTTGGTGATTTGTAGATTGGAGGAACCCATTGTTGAGAATGACTTTTCACTGGAGTCTGACATATTACTGGTGTATTTGACGAATTTGTTGACTAATGAACATTAATAATTCTACTGACATTGCTCTGGAACATATGATGGACTCCACTAATAACATGATCTCAGGTTATGGTTGAATTTGACATATTCCGAGGTGTCAAAAGGAGGTTTTGGTAGTTTGGGGTTAACATGGCTCTGATACCATGTTAAGGATATTAAGGCAGCATTAGAAAATGCAATTAAGGGCTTGATACAATCTCAAGACCCCATGTATCCATTTTATCATAGTAAGAATCAATTACATAAGAAAAGTTGATCTTAGGAATAAATAGGAAATTATATAGTTTGATTTTTCCTAATAGTTACTATTAATTTATAAGCTTATTTCTTTCTTAACTTGAGAGCTTTACTTGTCTATAACCATTCCATGACGAGGTCAAGGCTGAGCTAAGACTGGTGTGAATCTAGCACCTAACGTCTTTACTTTTGCTTGGGAACATACATGGCATCTTTCATGATACTTTTGAGTCCTATTGAACACCTGTAACTGCGTAACTGATATTCAAAAAGTAGTGAGCCAGGGTTTATTGATGGTGTATGCTTGAACTATGGTCTCTCAATCCGGGTTGAACATTTTATGTGTAGGGGTGGTGTGCCTTTCAGTCAAGACTCAGTTCACCAAAATAGGCCTCTCAAATTATTTCTGTTTAGTGATTGTTCCGTCATTTTAAATTAGTAGTTAGAGATTGTATAACATAAAGGTTCCCCGAGACAAATTCTTCTTGTGAGTTGTAACTGAAAAGAAATAATGGAAAAAAATATATTATGCTATTGTTGAATTTCAGAGGAGGTAGTCAATTTGTTGAATTTCAGAGGAGGTAGTCAATCATACTGAACTTCCAGCTAGACTGAAAGCTTTTACTTCCTGTCTTCTCTTTCAGTGTCACTATAGTTGTTGCTTATTTGATGAGAAAGCACGGTATGAATTTATGTCAAGCCCTGGAATATGTAAAGAGTAGGCGGCCGCAAGCAGCTCCTAATTTTGGTTTCATTTCTCAGCTTCGAGATTTTGAGAAATCTCTTCAAGTTCAAGATGCAGCCAAATAGATTATTTTCCATAATCTTTTGCAAACTTTATCACCACTTTTTGTTGAATGTGGACTTGGGGGATTCATGGATATATTTGTGTTGTTTTTCTGTAATCAACCTATGGAATTGAATGCATGTCAGTTCGCGCAAAATGGTGAACTTTTTAAATTTAGCCATAGACATGTCTAAACTACCTGTCTATTTATAACAAAACTCTCTTAAACCAAAGAGACTCGGTTGTCCGAATCTTGCATTGACCTTTCTGAAAGCAGTTTGTGGCTCATTGATACATCCCACTTCTTGTTGTGCAAGTAATATTAATCTTAGCAATGATATTTGCCATCAGTTCAAAATGAACTTATTGCCCAATTTTCCCCTCCATCGTCAACAAAATTTAGGAATTATTTGCAAGGCAATCTTTAATAGCATGACAAACAATGTCCAGAAAAAGCATGGGAAACTTGTAGAACAATGTTTCTATTTTTACACTTTGCGGAAGCGATACAAGCAGTTAGATGACCCTATATCGCTTTGAAGATCCTAGTTATGTAATAGAATTGATCCTAGTTATGTAATAGAATTGATGTAGACTAAATTTGAGATAAATTTTTAGTATTAAAGTGTATTTTTCTTGAAGCATCTTTCTTTCATGAGCATTTTTTCAAGGAGTAGAGTTTGAATCCATCTCAAATAAGAAGTTTGATTAGTTTCTGGTTATGACTCTTTCTTATTTGAATGAGTCATATTTTAATTGATCTTATCCATTAAACATTCTTGAGTCTATGAAATGAATGAATAAATAAATTGGGTCATGCCAAATAAAACAAATCCATTTCATTGATGTGTTAGGGGTGCATCAGTTGCCCTCCTTCCATTTCTTTTTGACGATTAACTTAAAACTGAAACTATCAGTAAACAAATATACTAGGTAACAATTCTCAGGCCTTCCTTAACATTATCTCATACAGGACAACAAATATCAGACCTAAGATAGCATTGTCTTACTATGATTTTGAAGACAAGTATGCTTCGAATAGAATGAGAACAGACATGACACATCTTTTAAAGATTCTCACGCCTATTCCCTTTGGTTACACAAGGAAGTTTATGCTACCCGTAGTGAGTTGAAATATCTCTTACTCTTTAACTGTTAATCACCGTTAATATTAACCATTAATTTCCCTGTATAAGGTGTCTCACTTTCATGATCTACGCCAATTTTGAGTTTGCTTTCTTAAGTGCGTCCCTACTTTCTTTGTTTACCTATTTTCAAGCAAAAAGAACAATGTTTAAGGTGATTTATAGACTTGTTTCATTCTTGAAAGTAAGATTCAATTTTTTTTCATTTTTTTTATAAGATGGAGGATAAAAATGATATTATTATTAGCTTAAGAAGCAAGGCTAGTTCTAGTGGCTATAATGAATTGGATTCTGATTGACTTTTTTCCAAGTTTGTCAATTACAAATTAATCGCAAGAGAACGACGTAGTTGTAACTAATATTGGCAAATATGGGACAATCCCACAAAGACAATAAATACTAGTAGTTATAATTGTCCTATTATCTAGTCTCCAAATTTGATTTTTAATTAAAGAAAATAGAATAAAATAGATAGCAATGTTGAACAGAGAAATAAGAAATCACTTAGGAAATTACCTATATCAAGAATTAGTGTCTAGGTTTTGAATCCCCCTAAAAACCCTTAACTAGTTGATCTTTTATCACGTAATTATTTTATTGACTATTGGACCTTAGAAATTCCTATGGTATCCCAATAGCTCTCTCTCTCGAGTCTAATAACTTGTAAACTAAATTAATCAGTTTAAAGTTTATAAAATTGCTCTACCAAGTTGTGAATTCTTCTAGTAGGTTTGACTATAATCCGAAGAATCCATGTCATCCTATCTCTAGGGTTGCAATCAACTCATTTCAATTATGGTAAATCTATTCATACAAGAATTTCTCAATTTCTATGTTATGAAATCATTTTATGATCAAAAATTCCAGATCTATTAAAACATATATTAAGCATATAATTGAATCACAATAGATCAATCAAAATAATTGCATTAAATAAAAGTATCAAAACATGTTCAAGCATAAACATAGGGTCCATCTTACCTATACACTAAAAGAATTTAGTTATGCATGATTGAAGACGAGATCAAATGTAAATAGAAAGAAAGACAAATAGAAAATAATGGGTTTATAATTATAAATATCTCTTTATCTCCTACCAAATGTTCTTTGAAAGGTAGAGGTTTAATCTTGTATTCACTGGGATCTTTCGATGATTTCTTCATGTTTTCTACTTCTCTAAATCAAAATCACCCTTGAGTTGCCTCTCAAAGTCTTTGAACATCTATGCACATCTGCTCCTCTATTTTGCCTCTGAACACATCTTTTGATGGTAATTTTTAAGGTTTTAAGTGATGCACAGTCTAATACACAACTATATACTACATCGTGTATAACCCAAAATACCCAGAATTTACAATTCTGTACGACCTGAGAGAAGTACACAGATTGATGCACAACCGTGTATCTCTTATTTGCTTCAAATCTTCATTTTATGTCGCATTTTCGTCTGAATTATAAGGCAATTATAACCTATAAACACACTTGGAGCAAATTAAGTACCAAATATACAATAAAAGTATAAAATATCAAGAAAATACATCAAATATTTAGTATAAATATGGTTAATTATACATCTATCGGGTTAAATAATGTTATACCATAGAAATAGAAATCATGAGTCCTTCAGGTTTACTGAAACAATTTTACCCTCCCCCATAATAAATTAGGTCCTTTTATGATAACTTACAAACTTGGTATAATCAAAGTCTCGAAAGAGACTCCTTTAAGGAACTCTTCTTTAGACTCATTGTTTAGGGATTTTGATGAGAATTTTGAAGCAACCATAAAGTTAAATAAATTCGTGAAGCAAGAGTTTTAGAAAATGAGGGAGAGATCTAACATCTTTAATAATATACGATACAATTATTTTAATGTAGATGAGCAAATTTGTTACCCAGTGAAGTGAGATTTTACTCTATTGTCTTCAAGTTTGGGTTGTAGTTTCCAATTCATTAAGCCAACCTACAAATCTTCGACTTAATAGGCAAAGCCCAAGCCAATTATACCTTCATGGCTAGAGTCTTCTTGGTAGATTCATAGTTGCATGTCATATTAGAGAGGTGCCCCCATCCCTGATCTATTTAAGTTCATGGATCAGTTCAAGCTTATCATGACTCAAAGTCTCAAGAGTGGATCTTATTTGGTAACCATCCCCGTAGGATTTTAATGAATGGAAAGATAATTTCATTTTTTTAATAAGCGGGACATGTCTATGGTCTTTTAAGATCATTTATATGGTTTTTGATAAAAGGTTTTTTTAGTAGAATAGAAATAATACAACCTGAAGATTCCTTAGCCAAAAGTTAGTAAATCCAACCTATCACCTTCCACCCCAAGAGATACTTATGCAAATTGAGATAATCAAATTAAGGATGTCTTATAGATAAGAACATCTTCGTAGTTCATTTTATTATTATTTTATTTTTCTTACTGTACGTTAAACTTATAAATAAATATGTTATTTTTATGATAGTCATGAATACCAATAAAATGATTGTAAGGAAAAGGCGACAAAGGAGAAATGCATATTGAGTTTGTCCTCAAAGTAGAAAAAGAAGAAAAAGGTGACCTACATTGATGAGGTTATTATTATTGAGCCTATACCGTTAAAGGCATCGATCATTATGTTCATGTCGCCTTTGATATGCTTTCCTTCTGTCATAGAGAATGTTATGACTCCCTTGTACCTTACAAGTCTCCTAGTAAGGAGGATGAGCGCTTCTTTCCTTGATTCAAATTAAGGAAAAGTAATATTGTCTTTACCAAGATTGAGACAGGGTCAAAGATGGTTTGTGGGATGGTGACTATAAAGGATAAGGAGAACTCAGAGAGCATGAATTTGGACTTTATCTATCATTGTTAAGATGCATTTTTTATAATAAGTTTGCTTATTTTATTTTACATTCTTCTTTACCTCCAAGCCTATTGTTTTAGTTTTTATTTTGTATTGTTTCTTTTGTAATCAAGGGCTATAAGAAAGTTTATATGGAGTTGGGTAGAAACACTATCAAAGAAAATGAGGTTGAGATTGCAATCTTGAAGGTTTATAAGGAAGTTGAGGCCTTCTACAAGGAGAATAAGGCTATTAAAGAACAACTCTTTAAACACCTTGATGAGCTATAGAAGGAAAATTAAAGGTTGAAGGATTAGGTAATAGGCTTAAGGGGATGCGTAAGGAGCATTAGAGGAAGTCGATGGTGATGACTTTAAATTTGTGATTATCTATTATTGGCATAAGTCTAAGTCTTTTGAAAATGCTACATTATCAAGATTTGAGGCTTACAAAAATTTTAAAGAAGTACTTAAACACTTATCATTTTAGATTTGGACATCATTGATGCCTCTATAGAGCCTAAACCAAATAGACTAAGGAGCCTATTGAGTTTTACATCATTGATGGTGATGTTGAGGTCATCAGTCCTAAAGGTAAATCTCTCAACCTTACTATTATCAGTCATACTTTCTCTAATTGTACTCATATCTCCATATGGGTCATTTGCTTTTCTTTTATTGGGGGTAGTTGTATGAATCATTTAGGCAAGCTTAGCCCTTTTATTTTTATAAGTTTTATTTCTTAATTTGACTAAGTAATCTTTAATGACTTATAGAATTAATCTTTATCTTCATTATTGATGGTTCTTTTGTTATATTTTTTAATATAGCTATAAAATTTTTATTAGTAATATATTACTAATAACTAAGCAATTGCATCTTTCATTAGAAAAGTAATATAGTGGTCAGTAGGAATCGATCCCTTAAGGAAGCATTGTGGATTAAAAATCCTACAACTACTAACTAGGCTAAGCCAAATAAATAAAAGTGTAATTTTAATGGATTTTGATTAAGAAATATAAAATAAAGTAAATCCTAAAATGGCAGCTATCAAAATAAAAAATAAGAGAATTTATTATAAGAGAATTCAATCCAATATCTATGTTTATAGAACTTACCATAGTATTATTTTTTTATTTCATGATTTGATTAACCTAAAATGTATATGTTAAATTAGATTGATATAATCTCCTAGACACTGAAACTACACTCTATTGATCTATAGTTATGTGCTCTCTCATTAGTTGATTTTTATCTCTGTAAAGCCAGCACCCTTTTAAATGCACTAAAAATTGTGAATCTCATAAAAGATTTTACCCTAACATTAGAAAGATCATATAGGTCTCTCTCGAGCACTCTATTCAACACTTATTACTTAATACATGGTTTACTCGTAGGTAGACTCTCTCAAGGCGTCCATAGATTTATAAATATTTATTGGGAAGCTCAACGAGCAAGCAACAGAGGATGGAGATAGAGTGGTGCAACATACCACATAGTAGCTGTTATATCCACAACTACCACCACCCGAGACGGGAGGTGCAGCACCAGTGAAGGATAGTCCAATAGTTCCTAGGGCTAGAATACCACATCCAGACCAGCTAAAGATAATACTGTTGGAAAGATGGGTAACTCAAGTTTTGGGCACTAAAAAGACTCTCTAAAGAAGGCAAGCAGAGCTTCTGGAGTGGGTAGGACAGCTTGAGACTTTGGTTAAGCGATTACGAAGGCTCAAGACCAAAGTTGGATGGATAGGAGAGCTGATGTTATTAACGGAAAGCTGTTAGGGCATTGATTTCCAGCTCTTACCATCTGGCGAGGGTACTTCCTCAACAACTCCTCCACTCGATCAGGATCATCAACCCAAGGACCCTACTTCGTCAGACCAGCCTGGATCATATCATGAGGGAGATGCTTGACTTTTGTATTTTCTTACCTTTTCTTTTATTAATTGTGTATGTTTATTATTTTCTTTACGTTTTTATTCTGTTTTTCTAACATTATAGTTAATGATATTTCTTGTTTATTTATTTTTTGTTATTTTGTTTTCTTTTATTGTTTTTATCCCTTTTCTTTTTGTTTTGCAAGGATGTTAGTTTAATATTGGATGGACATTCCAAAATCAGATAATCGTATTATTCAAGGAAGTACTAACTCACTTTCTCACTTATTAATATGTTCTTATATTATGTACATTGAGGATAATGTACAATTTTAAGTGTGGGGAAGAGGTCAATGATTTTAATGATTTTCTTAAGATTATTATAATCATAGTTATTAAGTTTTATTAACTAATATTCTTAATTAATTGAAATCTGTCGATAAATACTTGAAATCTTTATTTAATATTGATTTGAATTAGTATGCAAAAGGATGATAGTTAGAATAAAATTGCTTTTATAATTCATATTTTTAATAGTCATTGAGATAGTCAAATTGAATGAAATTGCATATTATTTACACACAAAAAACTATCTTTTTTGTGAGCTTTTAAGCCTAAGGGCAAAATTTTCTAAAATTTTTAAGTTATTTATTTTTCATATGGGTTATCATGCATTGTTGAATGATAGTAAAACTTGCTTTTATTATACATATTGAGATCAATATTTTGTTAAATTAGAAGCAATGAAATAATAAAGGCACTTAGATTTAACACTTGTTTTAGCTTATTTCTTTGATAATTATCTTACCCATAATTTATCTTTAGGAATAACCAACTTAAGCCTTAGCCTTTTTCTTTGATTATAACCCAACTATTAACCTTCATGCAATTTCTTTAAAGCCTTTTCTATTGTTTTAAACCTTAAAGGTTATTTACATTACTTGACTGTTTGAAACTAGAAAATTTGAAAGGTTCAATATTTCTTTAATAATGATACAAGACAAATGTGCACAATTACTTTGATTAAAGAAAAAACATCGAGCATAAAGGAATTGTGATTAAATGTATAGTACCAATGGATTTACAATGAAAGGACTTGTGTATATTATGAATAAGTTTTATGAAATGTTCTTTTTAGTAAATTTCCTTTAAATCAACCTAATAAGTGTGACTTGCATCATGTTTTAGGGCTTAGTTTGATATGTATTTAAGTGTTAACTTAATCGTCTAGCATGTGTTTAGGTTAAAATTGTGTTAGTTTGTTAATTAATTATGTTTAAGTGTTTGTATGGGTTAGTACAAGTCTTTGAGCTTAATTATTATGTCTTTGAGGTACCTTGATGTGTTTGTTAGTATTTTTAGGGTCAACATCGAAAAGCAGAGAAGTTTTGAAGACACTCGAGCTGAAACAACGACCCATGATCGTTACACAATAGGCCACGATTGTGAAAGAAGCACTCGAGTCAGCCCACGACTGTGGCCCATATGCCACGATCTTGACAAAAGCCTAAGGCATGACTGACGATCTTAGCCTGATTGCCACGATTGTGATAGAAGGCTCAGATGTGACCCACGATCATGGCCTGCATTGAGCAGACTTGCAGACACTCAAAAACTTCAAGTTTCAAGGGAGCTTTTGGACCTTTCAGACTTCAAAAAAATCCTAGAGCTGCTTATAACACAAAAGGTATATAAAGAATAAGATGAAGAAGATGAAGGAGCTTTTGCATCAGCCACTTTAGAGAGAAACCCTAGAGAGAATTGTTGAGAAATTGAGAAAGAGAAGAAGGAAGAGAGAAGTAGAGAAGAAGTTGACATCGACGTACATTTTGGATTTACAGTTTCCTGACTTCACTATCCTCCGTCTCCATTTAGAATTGTATTTCCTGTTATTTTCCATTTTGATTATTGTATAGAATTGGGAATAGCAGTTTGATGATAGGATTGTGAATGTTGAGATATTCTATACTCACTTTCGTGCTTTTTATCTTTGATTTAATTATGTTTATTGGATTTATTGTGATTGATTTCTGTGATTTCATAATTCGATAATAGACTGAGAGGGTTAAATTGGGCTAATGAGAGTTAGTTGATTTAATAAGAACAAGAAATTAATCAATTCGATAATTGTGTAAAGAGAGATCTCACATAGGTTCCTGATAATTTATTGGACAACTTTAGATCTAATTAGGGTTTTGGATAAATTGTTAATCAAGAAATTGCAATTTCCATAATCTAATTAGCATTTATAATTTAGGATTAATGGTTATAAATCGAGATAGAGTAATCAACCTTATGATCATTTAGGACCAATAATCCAATAATTCATAATCAATTAGGTTAGCGTTAAAAATAGGTTAAAATTCCCCTTTCTCTCAATTGATAGTTCCTTTAGGTTGATTCTTGAGTGTGTGTTACAACTGCTACTTTGTTAATATTTTTGTAATTGATTCATGGAATTGAGTTGCATGATTGAATTAAATTCTTGCCTTAGTTTTGTTACATTTTGAATTACTACGAATTGTTTTGACCTTAGATAAAAGATTAGATTATCCCTCCTTATAGGATTGACACCTTAGGTACTACGCGAATGATCCGTACGCTTGCAGATTATTGAGGTTATGAATTAGAGCTTACACAAATCAAAAAACCACAATTAAGTTTTTGGCGCCATTGCTGGGGAGACGATTAGTTTAGTTTTATAGTTTAACGTGTTTGCAACGGAAGAGCCCACACCATAACTTACCCAAGGAATTTTTGTTGCAAACATTCTATAATGGAGTAGCCCCACATACGAGAGGCACAATTGACAAAGCTTCAAAAGGATCACCGATGACAAAGACAGTTGATGAAGTGGAAGAGCTAATACAGGAGATGGCGAGTAATAACTGCCTGTGGACGAATGAGAAAAGTAGACAAACTACCACCTTCCGAGAACAAAAAGGAATTGTAGCTATTGATCAAATGATGGAAATGCAAGCAAAAATTGTTAACTTGACTCAACAACATGAAGGCTTCGTCCTCAGCTCTAGTGAAAGCTGTGCAACTCAAGTGTGAACTATGTGGACAAATGGACCATGATACGATGGACTGTTACTTAATGAAGGAAAGCAATTCAGAGCAAGTGAATTATATGGGAGCTCAATATGGACGAGGAGGGGGCAACAATCCCTACTCCAGCACATATAACCCTGGGTGGAAGAATCACCCTAACTTCTCTTGGATGAATAATACTGGAGGATAGTTAAGATGTCAAGGAAAATCAAGCTTCCAACAAGATAAACCAAGCTCAATGGAATCCAAGTTGGATAAGATTTTAGATGAAATTGGCAGCTTGGAGGATGCACACAGGAGACTTGAAAGCAAATTTGAACAAGTCACTAATAACCATGCCTCTTTAATATATAATCTGGAAGTCCAAGGAGGTCAACAAGCGAAGGCAATATCTACTCGGAATGCGGGAACCCTTCCAAACAATATTGAGTCTAACCCAAAGGAACGAATCAAAGCCATCACTCAAACCTAGGAAAAGAAACTTGAACATACGAAGGAAGATGGAGATAAAGGAAAAGGACAAGTAATTATAGAATTCCTTCCAAGTGAGCCCGTAATTAAGCCAATCAAGGAACCTCGACCTGAACTTCCATACCCTATTCTAGCTCGACAAAAGTCAATTTTAGGTAGGGCAATGAGGAATTTTAAGGAGTTTGAATTAAACAAGATTGAGGACATAATGGAACATCTACAAACGAGGCTCACACGAAAGGAATCAGTCAAGAAGAAGGTTAAGGAGCACATAGTGAAAGAAAACCCTAATATAGCACAGAAGAAAGAGGACCCAGGGGATTTTTACATTCCTTACAGTATCAATGGAGT
>JANZXP010000195.1:22052337-22084997 GCA_027576715.1 Erythroxylum flavicans | reverse complement strand
TCCCAATCTTCTGTGACAACACAAGTGCTATCAACCTATCAAAGAATCCAATACAACACTCAAGGGTGAAGCATATCAAAGTTAGACATCATTTTCTACGAGACAATGTACAAAGAGGAATCGTCAATCTTCAATTTGTTGAGACAAGTCATCAATGGGCAGATATCTTTACTAAGCATTTAAACGAAGAAAGATTCAAAGAAATCAGACGAAACTTGAATATGGTAGTCTTTAGAGACCAATCATTTGACACGTCATGACCCAGATGATTCATACAAAAGTAAGATAAAAAGTTTTAACTCTTCAAAAGCCATTAACTACAAGTTACAGATGGTAATTATTTTTGGAGGGAAATATAAAGGAAAGCCTCTTAGACGGTTCAGAACTACACCTACTCTAGAAAACTCTTGAAATCCTCTGAAATTGATTTTTGCAAAACTCTAAAAAATAACTGTTCATTTTGAGACCTTTCAGTTACGCTCTCATCTTCAGATTCCAATCTCTTTACCTCGAGAAGTTCCTACTATCTAAAGATCACAATGGAGCAAGCAATGATTTATGGAACGCATGTTGATTTCGAATCATTGAAGGAGAATCAGATGGACATTGAACCCGAAGTTAAGGTGACTGAATGGAAAAACTTCTTTCAGGTTCGTGACACAGTTTATTTGAATGAAGTGTATGATTTTTGGAAGAATGCAAGTGTGGCAGACGATACAGTAGTATCATTGGTGGATAGACTATTGGTTATTGTGACATTGAAGCTAATCGAGAAGGTTAGTGGATGTCCATGTGTTGGAGAAGAGGTGTCGTACAACCCTAGATGGATGGCTCAAAATCATCTAGAGAAGGCACTGGTAAATCGACAACTCTATGGATGTAGTAACCCACAGGACAAGAAGTCGTCGAATCTTGTTCCAAAGGCTAGGGTTTTACACAACATACTTTTTCACTGTATTCTACCAAGAATAGGATCAATTAACGTTGTGACAACGATAGATGAGCAGTGCTTGTTCTACCTACTCAACCATAAGGCTATCAATCTTCCACACCTGATTCTCAGATACATAATGAAGACGAAGGACTCTAATGCTTTTCCGTATGGCATGCTGTTGACTAGAATCTTTAGAGATTCTAGAATTCTCCTGGACAGAGGAAACAGGGTAAAGATGAACATTAAAAGTGTTATTAATGCAACAACCATCGGTAAAATGGGATTGAGTACAACTTCTATGCCAAAAGCAAGGATTAAGGGGGAGCATATAGCCAGACGAAGCATGAGTAGGAATGTTACTCCCAAAGAGAAAAAGAAACCTTAATCTTCTAAAAGAATGGCTACAGAAGAAAAGAAAAAATCGTCTAAAGTAGCAGCTGAAGCTAAGACGATGAGGCAAATAGAAGAAAGCCAGGTGAGTTTATCTGGAAAATAAGTGTCGTTGAAAAGGAAGGCAGAGGCACTTGATTTTGAGAAAATCAAAAAGTCAAAGAGATCACTAAGAATGTTAACTCTCCGACAAGAAAAACAGAAGAGAGGGAGACAAATGACTCTTGGTGAAAAATCTCAACAGATAGAAAAGACACCACAAGCCATAAGATCTCTAGTCTAAATTTTGTAACAAGTGCAGACGGAGCCAACCAAAGAGACTGAAATTAATAAGAAGTTGGAGTTTGAAAGAAAGATAACTTAACCCCAACCACCTTCTGGACTGGCAGAAGAAAGTAAAAAGTTAAAGACCAGTCAGAAAGAAACCATTTCAACTGGGAGTCAACGAAAAGAAAAATCAGTTGAAGACATAGTGGAATCTCATAGTCCTATCAGGAAAGAGGACTTGAAAAAAAGGTGATTGAAAAAGAGGTATCTGTTAAAAGCAGAAGCTCAATAATAATCAGAGAACCTATGAAAAGGTTGGTCAAGGTACAACTTGAATCTATTTTGATCAATAATTAGTCTATACATCTTCTAAATCATGAAGAAAGGAGACTATATGGGATTCTGAGGGATGAGAAGTTAGAACCATATCCACTGAAGATGACTAAAGATCGGTACACTATCTGCCCAGTAACGAGTAGAATATTGATCAAGATTGTACCTGACATACAACCTATAGCTTCAAACATTCTACGCAATGTGGAAAAAGGGAAACAGAAGATGTACCTTAAAGGAAAAACAAGTGACCTGACTAAAGAACAGATACATGAAGTAGTGAGAAACATAGATGAGGCTGGTAATGCTAAACACTCAAGAGGAATCTATGTTTCACATCACATTTCAAAAGCATCAGGAAGTAATTATGGACGCTTCACCACAGATGCAACTTCTCAGGTAGTTGGAAGAGTGACTAAAGGACAGTACAGAACTATCGAGGTTAAAGGTATGTTTGTCAACTTAGAGACTTTTGTGCACCTGATCATGCACTTTAGACCTTTGAGTTCTATACCCTCAATTAAAGATGTCCTTCACCTTCTTAGAAAAACTATTTGAAAACTATCTAGACCTGATAACCTTGATCTCCCTGAAGAAAGCAATTCTTCAAACTTCCTGTTCCAAAAATAATAGAACTAGATGTCTTACCCTCAGAAACATCTGTTGCTACAAACAACTATCCATCGAGTCCAACTCAACAAGTTAAAACTATTGGAATGGAAGAAGTAAGACATTCTGAGCAGTGGAATCAGGAAGCTTTAGTGAAGGAGATTGAAGAAATTCATACTAAAGTTGATGATCTACAAGACTCAGTGGGTGATCTACATAAGGAAGTAGCTTATTTACGAGTTACAATTAGGAACTCAGTATTTACCTTTGAGCTAAAAGATGTATACTTTTCTATTTCTAGCTCCTTCTCCACTTTATTGACACAAGCAATTCTTTGAGTGGTATTCTCAAGGTTCTCAAGCTCTTCTTCACCCTGTAAGGCATCCACACTAATTTCCCTGGGTATACCTTAGGTTGAGATAGTTACACCTCTTTGCTTTATAATTCTATATCATTTAACCCAATAGGCTTGCAAAGTTTTATATGCTCGCTTTTGTCTCCAGCTAAAACTATTGAAGTTGTTACTATATACTCTATTGAAATTGCAAATTATAGCATTCATAATATTAATCAATTCTTCCATAGATGTACCTAAGTTTTGTTCTCTCTCTAAATTTCAGAAACTAAACCAAATTTGCTTTCATCCTATAAGAATTGTAGAGTATTAACAACAACAACATTAATTAATTTTTCCAAAGATAGACCTCAGTCGTAATAAGAAGCTTGTGGTATATACAGAAATTGTTGTGTATCCTGCATACTATTAAGGAAGTAATTTTTCTTGTTATCCTATCCATAACTAAAGTTAATATGATCGCTTCAAACATGGTAATAAGATTGGGAATATAATTTATAAAAAAATTACTTCCATCCATAAATATTTTTTTTGACATACAAACACTAAATAAAAAGTGAAAAGATCAAGAAACAATTGAAAGGAAACTAATTACAAATAAGTATGTACAAAACATCAATTAAAATCAAAAACTAAAACTAAAGCACCCCATTACCTGACAACTGAGCCAAAATTGACGTTGCGTGTCGTAACGCTACGCAAAATAACTAGACCTACAACTTTAGGAGTGGTGAGTCTAGGTTGATCCTAAAGAGAGTGCTTACTTAGCTTTTTGATAGTTGTCAATTGCATTGTATTTTAGTGTTTAATTTGTTATGTATTTAGCATAAAATTGAGTATGGAGTGTGTGTTTATGTGTTAATTGTGTTATTTTATATGTTCAAGTGTTTTTATAGGTTAATATGAGTCTTTGAGCTTAATTGTTATATTTTTTAGGTACCTTGATCGGTTTGTTAGTGTTTCAGGATAAACAGTGAAGAAAGAAGAAGATACGAGAAGTTTCGGTCCAAAGACATAGCCCAAGATCTTGGCACAGTAGGGCACGATCTTGACAGACAAGGACGAGCCAGAGCAGCCAAGCCATGATCATGCACATGGGTGCACGATTGTGACAGAGAGTTTCCATTCAGGCGATAATAGTGCATAGCAAGCCACAATCGTGAACGAAAGGTTTAGGCGCTGCCTGCCTACCACGATCGTGGCCTACGTCAGGCTGAAGCAAAAACTTAAATTTCGTAAGATTTTTAGACCTTTTCGACCCCGACTTTGACCTAGAGGACCCAAAGTATAAATATAACATTATGAGATAGATGCAGGAGCCTAGAGAGTCGTGCAAGAGAGCCATCACATCACGAGAGTTAGGTAAATTGATAGATAAGAATTGGATTAAGCTGGTAGAATCGTGTAACAAGAGATCGAGCATAGGTTCCCAGTAAGTTAATAGACAATTTTAGAACTATTTTAGGTTATGGGTAAATTGTGAGTTGAAAGATCACAATTCCATAATTTAATTTAGGGATCATTAGTTAGAGTTAAGGATTATAACTTCAGAGAGAGTAATCTACCCTAGGACCATCTAGACCCATTAATTCGATAATTGCATAATTGGTTAGATTTTCATTAGTTTCTAATTAAAATCCCCTTTCTATCACTTGATAGTTTCTAAGTTGATTTTGGAATTGGGTTATGTGATTTTGCTATTTTGTTGATTTCTCTACGTTTTAATATTCATAATTGATTGTTTAATTGATTTATTTCTTACATTAGTTTATTTCTTTTGAATTATTGTAGTTTAGTACGACCTTAGATTTTAGGACTAGTTTTGCCCTCCTCATGGGATCAATACCTTAGGTACTACGCGAATGACCTGTGTGCTTGCGAAATTTACCAAGTTTAATAAATATTAAAACTTAGTGTGTATAAACTTGCGAACAAGTTTTTGGCGTCATTACTAAGGAAGGCAATTTAGTCTCATAGTTTAAGGTGTTAGAGTAGTTTTTAATTTTTATTTTAGTTCTTTCATTCATTTTAGGAAGCATGCTCTGACAATAGATCTAGATATGACACAATTAGAACGAACCCTTAGGAAAGCTCGGCGAGAGGAAGAAGAAGAGATAGAAAATTTAATAATGGTCGAGGGATTTCAGAGGAGCATGGATCAAGAAGTGAATCCTAGACGATAACAATGGACCCTCATGGACTTTATGAGGCAAGGGTTTGATCTAGCAAATTAAGGAGTGGCTAGATTGCCTGTTCAAGCGGTCTTGTTCGAAATTAAGCCAGCCCTCCTTAATATGCTTTAACAGAATGTGCAATTTTACAGATTGGCAAATAAGGACTTGAACACGCACATAGTCAGCTTCCTCGAGATTTATGATACTTTCTGGTATCACCAGATGTCAAAGGATGCTGTTAGAATTAGGTTCTTCCCTTTCACACTTAGAGATAGAGCAAAGGCTTGGTATCATTCACTGAGCGCCGCTAACATCACGACATGGGAGTAGCTCGTGCGTGCCTTTTTAGACAAATACTTCCCACTGACAAAGACCACGAAGTTAATAAAGGAAATAACCAATTTCCAACAAGGTGATGAGGAATCAATTTATAAAGCGTGGGAGAGATACAAGGATCTGCAAAGGAAATGCCCACGCAACAACCTACCTAAGGAATTCCTTTTGCAAACCTTCTACAATGGATTGAACCCATCGACGAGAGGCACCATAGACGTAACATTAGGAGGATCCTTAATACATAAAACTATCAATGAAGTAGAGGAGCTAATTGAGGAGATGGCGAGCAATAGTTGCTTATGGACGAGAGAGAGAGCAAGGCAGCCTATGAATTTTTTAGAACAAAAAGGAATCGTCATGGTCGATCAGATGATGGAGATGCAAGCAAAGATCGACAATTTCATGCGAAAACTAAGCAATATGAAGGCATCATCCTCAACTCAAGTTAAAGCTATACAAATGAAGTGTGAACTCTGTGGTTAGACAGACCATGATACTGTGGATTGCTACTTGATAAGAGAGGATAACCAGGAGCAAGTAAACTATATGAGAGTGCAGTTTGGACTAGAAGGGGGAAATAATCCCTACTCCAACACTTACAACCCCGGGTGGAAGAATCACCCTAACTTTTCCTGGTCAAACAACAACAATAGAGGACAGTTCAGGCCTTAGGGGCAATCGAGTTTTCAATAAGATAAAGCAAGCTTGATAGAGTTAAAGTTGGATAGAATTTTGGATAAGATTATAGGCATGGAGGAAGCATATAGGAGACTAGAGAGCAAACTCGAATAAGTACCAAAGAATCATGTCTCCTCTATACACAATTTAGAAGTCCATGTGGGCCAGTTAATGGAGGCCATATCAACTTAGAATGCTGGAACTCTTCCAAGCAACACCGAGTCAAATCCGAAGGAACGTATCATGGTTATAAGTTAGACCCAGGATGAGGAACTGGGAAAGATAGAAGATAAAGAAGAAGGTCAAGTGGTTAAAGAAGATCTTTCGACTGAGCCCTTGATTGAACCTCTCAATATAATTCAACGTGTATTTCCATTCCCTATTACGTAGTAGTGGGAGTTATATGCAAACAGGGAAGTGAAAAAATTATGGTAGATTGAGCAAAATAAGATCGAGGAAGTGACGGGACTAGTATAGAAAAAGCTAAATTTATAGGAGTCAGTCAAAAAGAAGGTTAAGGAGCAACCAATGGAAGATGACCCCAACATAGCTAAGAAGAAAGAGGACCTAGGGGACTTTTTCATCCCCTGTAGTATCAACAGGATTATCATAGATAGGGCATTTGCAGATTTAGTTGCGAATATAAATATGATGCCTACACCTTTAGTCTAAAATTGGGTTAAGAGAGTTAGTGCCCACCAAGTTTTTGGTTAAGACGGATGACAGAATATCACATAGACAGATGGGAATTATACAAGATGTGCCAATAAAGGTGGGTAAATTTATCTTTCCCATGGATTTCTATATTTTGGACATTAACGAAGATGGGGACACCCCGATAATTCTTGGACACTCGTTCTTGGCCACTGCGCGCTCAATTATTAATGTTGATAGGGGCGAATTAACTCTACGAATAGGGAAGGAGAAATTGACATTCAAGGTAACTACAAGAGAGTACGGATCTCCTTCCCCTCTAGTAGATCTCAAAGAACCTGAACCTCGAGGCAAATGGGAGGACATAGAAGATCTTGGTAATGCTTTTAAGAAGAAGCGCTCATGAAGGAGAAGGCGAGGAAAGGAAAATTGCAAGGAAAGTTGGGAATGTAGTATGGTAGCTTGGGTTCAAACTTTGAGATTAATAAAGATGTTACCGTCGAACCATTCATTCCACCCACCGTGAGCTAAACGGAGCATCGAGCTACTAACGTTAAAAGAAGCGCTGCATAGGAGGCAACCCATAAAAAAGTAGTTATTTGATTACTTTGTTAGAATTTTTGAAATTCTATAGTTAGGATTGGTTTTGTTTTTGAATAAAATCAAAAAAGGAGTATGAATTTGGAGCTATATGGATGATTGTGCAAGCATGAAACGAGAGATGAAGAAGGGCCACAAAAGAATCAAGTAGTGAAAGTGAGAAGATTAGAGAAAGAACAAAAAGGAACAACTTAGAAGTGGTGGTACGCTACTAGCTATGATCGTGCGACTATGCAGAAAAAGGGAAGGGCTTGAAAAAATTTTAAAACAACTTACAATTTTACCCTTTTACCATCTATATATTCAATTCTAACTTCACTTTCACTTTCATTTTTATTTTCATTTTCTCTCTCTAGAATTTAAGCATTCAAACACTCTTACATCTCTCTAGATTTTTTCAACCTCTAAATTCCTCCCAATTTCTTCCTAATCATGCCACACATTAAACAATCAGCTCACCAGAAACCATATGGACGACAACAAGTTGTGGGACAAAGAAGTAACACCTATCAAATGAGCCTAGATTTAGCATCTTTCTTGATTAAAAGGTATTTTAGTGCCACATGGTCAGTGAATACAATTATCTTTGAACCTAAAAGATATTGTCGAAACTTATCACATGCGTACATTACTGCGAGTAGTTCCTTCTCTGTAGTGGTATAATTCAATTGTGGTCCTGGAAAAGTCTTACTGGCATAGTAGATCGCATGCAGCTTCTTATCTTTCCTTTAGCCCAAAACGCAACCTATAGCCTGGTCACTTGCATCACATATAACTTCAAACGGAAGTGTCTAATTTGGTGGTGATAAAATTGGTGTTGATATTAATGCCTACTTTATAAGTGTTGAACGCAAACATACACTTATCATCAAACACGAAGGGCACTTCCTTGACTAAAAGGTTTGTCAAAAGTCTTGCAATTTGTAAAAAATCTTTGATGAATCGACAGTAGAATCCTGCATGGCCTAAGAATCCTCGCACATCTTTTACATTGCCTGGTAGTAGGAGTTTCTCTAATACCTTTGTCTTTGCTTTGTCAACTTTAAATCCTTGATGTGCGATTTTTTGCCCTAGCACTATCATTTCTTATACCATAAAGTGACTTTTCTCCCAATTCAACACCAAATGTGATTCTTCACATCTTTGAAGCACTCTATCCAAATTAGTTAAACACATATCAAAAGAATCTCCAAAGACTGAAAAATCATCCATGAACACCTCCATTATGTCTTCTATCATGTCAGCAAAGATCGATATCATGCATCTTTGAAATGTGGATGGAATGTTGCAAAGTCCGAAGGGCATCCGTCTGTATGTGAAGGTGCCATAGGGACAAGTGAATATGGTTTTCTCCTAATCATCAGGGTAGATGAAATTTTCATTATAGCTTGAGTATCCATCTAAGAAGCAATAGTATGAATGGCCAGCTACCCTTTCTATCATCTGGTCTATAAATGGGAGGGGAAAGTGATCTTTTTTAGTCACTGAGTTGAGTTTGTGATAATCTATACATACTCTCCATCCTATGATTTTTCTTGTTGAAACTACTTCTCCATTATCACTCTCTATCACTGTCATTCCTCCCTTTTGAGGTACGTATTGTATTGGGCTAACCTATTCATTATCAGAGATGGGATAAATTATCACTGCATCTAAGAGTTTTATGATATCTTTCTTGACCACCTGCTTCATGATGGATTTCGTATCCATTGACGCTCTCTCACCATTCTACATCCCTCCTCTAAGTTTATTCGGTGCATGCAAACATTCGGGCTTATTCTTCGAATGTCAACAATCTGCCATCCGATGGCCTTCATCCACTTCTTAACAACCTCCACCATCTTACTTTCTTATTTTTCATTCAACTTGTTGGAAATTATTATTGGTAGTGTTTGATCTTCACCAAAAAAGGTATACTAGAGGTGTGCAAGCAAAGGCTTAAGCTCTAATATCAGAGGTTTCTTTGAAGATGGTGGTATGGGTGCTTCAGTCTGAACTAATTTATCTTGCTGCACTTGAACATCTGCCTCCTCCATCTCATCATTTCCTTTAGATTCAGGGTTCTGATATTCAATGTCAACCTCTTTTTCCAATGACTGCACTTCTACTATACAACTCTCAACTTGTTCTTGCAAATTTTGATCCATAATTTCCACCTTCATGCATGCATTGCTCGTTATTGGATTCTTTAAAGCCTTATTCATATTGAATTTGACCTGATCTTCACCTATTCGAAGTGTTTATTTCCCTTTGTGAATGTCAATTACAACTTTCCTATGTTCATAAATGATCGACCTAAGATCAGTGGACAATTCTTATCTTCTTCAAAATCCAAGATCACAAAATCCACTGGAATGATGAACTTATCCACTTACATCAGAACGTCTTCCACTATTCCAAACAACCTTTTAATGGATTGGTCAGCCAATTAAATTAACATTGATGTTGGCTTGACCTCTTCCAGCCCCAACTTCCTGAATATTGACAATGGCATAAGATTGATGCTAGCTCCCAACTCACACAAACACTTTGTAAATTCAAATTCACCATCCACACAAGGTATTGTGAAACTTCGTGGATCTTTCAATTTCAAAGGCATTTGACTAGTGACTATTAAGCTGTAAGTGCCAGTTAGAGCTACCGTCTGATTATCTTCTTAAGTATACTTCTTTGATAATATATCCTTTAAAAATTTTACGTATTTAGGCATATGTTCTAATGCTTCAATAAAGGAGAGATTAATATATAGCATCCTTAACTTCTTAATGAACTTTGTAAATTATTCATTTAACTTCTTCTTTTATAGTCGTTGAGGAAAAGGAACCTTAGGTTGATACGATGGAGGTGCAACATAAGAAGGGTATTCGCTCATGTCCATTTCTTTCTCCTTTTCTTGATTTTTCTCCACTGACTGGATGGGCTCCTCCACTACTTTGGTGGGTGGTTCAAGTTCCTTCCCACTTCAAAGGGTAACAACTTTTAGTTGCTCCCTTGATTTAGTTCCTGAAGTGCTAGGTGTATTTCTTTAAATTCTGCATAGAAAAGGCATTGAATAATTGATTTACTTGGGCTTCTAGATTATAAATAGAGGAAGCATGGTTCTTAGTGACTTGCTCAAATTTTTCTTCCAAATTCTTTTGTGCATTATCTAAAGTTCCAAGCTTATCGAAAATTCTATCCAATTTTGATTCCATTGAGCTTGCTTTATCTTGCTAGAAGCCCGATTGTTCCTGAGTCCTAAACTGTCCACCAGTGTTGTTTAACCAGGAGAAGTTAGGGTGATTCTTCCACCCGAGGTTCTAAATGTTAGAGTATGGATTGTTACCCCTTACTCATCCATATTGTGCCCCTATGTAGTTCACTTGCTCTTGATTGTCTTCTTTCATTAGGTAACAGTCCATGGTGTTATAGTCTAACTGTTAACAAAGCTCACACTTCAACTGTGCGGCCTTTACTTAAGTTGAGGATGATGCCTTCATATTGTTTAGTTGTTGCACCAAGTTATCGATCTTTGCTTGCATCTTCATCATTTGATCAACCACGACAATTCTCTTCTACTCTCTAAAAGTAGTAAGTTGAATTCCTCATTCATTTGTCCACAAGCAACTATTGCTTGCCATTTCCTCAATTAGCTCCTCTGCTTCATCAACTGTATTTCGCATCAAGGATCCTCCTGATACTACATTGATTGTGCCTCTTATTGATGGATTTACTCTATTATAGAAGGTCTACAAAAGGAATTCCTTGGGTAGGTTGTGATGTAGGCACTTCCTTTACAGATCCTTGTATCTTTCCCATTCTTCATAGATTGACTCCCCGTCACCCTGTTGAAAATTAGTGATTTCCTTTATAATCTTTATTGTCTTCGTCAATGGGAAGTACTTGTCTAAGAAAGCCCTCACAAGCTAGTCCTATATTGTGATGTTAGTTGGGCTTAGTGAATGAGACCAAGCCTTCGCTCTATCTCTAAATGTAAAGGGAAACAAACTAATTCTAACCACAACCTCTGACATTTGATGATACCAAAAAGTATCACAGATCTCACAGAAGTTCACGATGTGAGCGTTAAGATCCTCATTCACTAATCCATAAAATTGCATATTCTATTGAAGCATATTGAAGAGGGCTGGCTTAATCTTGAATGAGGCCACTTAAACCAACGGCCTAGCCATCCCTTAGTTTAAGGGTTAAACCCTGGCCTTAAAACGTCCATCAAGGTTCTCTGTTGTAATCTTTGGTTCACTTCCTGATCCATGTTTCTTTGAAACTCCTCAGCCATTGATGATTTTCTTATCTCTTCTTCTTCTTCTCGTCGAGCTTTCCTAAGGTTTCATTCTAATCGTGTGACATCTAAATCTAATGTCTCCGTTGCATGACTCAAACCTCTCGTGACTCATGTTCATGCAAGAGCACGAATTCCAAAATGAAACAAAAGAAACAAAATAAAAAATTAAAACTAATCTAATGCCTTAAACTATAGAACTAAACTACTGCCTCCCAGAAACGTCGCCAAAAACTTGATCACAGGTTCACGTATGCTAAGTTTTACTATTTTAACCTTAATAATACCATAAGTGCACAAGTCATTCGCATTATACCTAAGGTGTCGATCTCACAAGGAGGGGTAATCTAATCCTAAAATTTAGGGTGAAACTAAATCGCAACAATCTAAAATAAACAATAAATGCAGAAAATTAATCAATCAAACAATCAACTACGAGAATTAAAATTCAAAAAGATAGACAAAATAGTAAATCACACAACCCAATCCAAAATCAACCTAGAAACTACCAATTGAGAAAAAGGAGGTTTTAATCCGAAATTAATGAAAACCTAATCAATTATGCAATTATCGAGTTACAGGGTCTAGACGGTCTTAGGGTGGATTACTCTCTCTTGATTTATAATCTTTAAACCTTAATTAATAATCCCTAATTTAAATTATAAAATTGTGATCTCTTGTTTCACAATTGACCCAAAACTTAAATTAGTTCTAAAATTGTCTATCAACCTACTGGGAAACTATGCTCGACCTCTCATTACACAATTTCACCGGTTTGATTCAATTCTTATCTAACAATTTACCTAACTCTCGTTAGCCCAAATTGATGATATTCACTCGACTTACCCTCTCAGTTTGTTGCCGAATTATTAAAAATAGATATTGAATCATAAAATAACTCAATCAAAACACAATGAATCAAATTTCATAAATCTCAAGAATTAAAATCCTGAAGGTGAGTTTAGACAAAAATCAACATTCAACAACACTATTCTCAATAAATATCCCAATTTTATACATCAATAAAATTGAAATAAAAATAAAAAATACTATCGGAATAGACTCGTAGAGGCAGCGACTGGGGGAAACCACTTGTTCTGGGAAGTACTTTGCATCAAGCTTCGTCTCTGTGTCTCTCTTCCTTCGTCTCCTTCCTCAAATCACTCAATAGCTCTCTAGGGTTTTGAATTTTTTGAAGTGAAAGGCTCTGTCAACCACTACTCTTTCTTTCTTATAATGTTCCTTTTATATCTTAGAAGCCCTAGGTTTGATCTGGGGTCGAAACGGTCTTAAAAATCACGTAAAACTCGAGTTTCTACATCAGCCCAATATAGGCCACGATCGTGGCTGGCACAACGCCTAAACCTTTCTATCGTGATCGTGACCCAAAGTGCACGATTGTGGCATGGCACATAGCTCTCTATCACAATCGTGGCCCAAAGTGCACGATCATTTCCAGGGTCCCTTCAGCTTGCCTCTTTCTGTCATGATTGTGGCCTATTGTGCCACGATCGTGGGCTGTGTTTTTTGGCCTGAAACTCTTCGAAACTTCTCCATTCTTTGCCGTTTACCCTAAAGCACTAACAAACCCATCAAGGTACTTTAAAAATATAACATTTAAGCTCAAACACTTATACTAACCCATAAAAACAATTAAACACATAAATTAACACAATTGAAACCTAAATACATGCTAATACTCAAATTAACATTAAATACTTAACAAATTAAACCCTAAAATGCAATAAAAATCACAACTATCACCTATACAAAATGAGTCATAGGTGTGACAAATGTGTCACAACCATGACACATTTTGTCATCTTATGGCCATAACAAATCATGCATGGTTGTAAGTTGGTTCAACACTCTTTATGCCCTTCATTTTATGTATTTTCTTTTCTTCTCTTGCTTTAATGCTTCTTGTTTTTTCTCCATGAAGACAAGTGAGTGTGTATCTTCAAAAAATGGCTCAAATATAATGCTTTCGACTCACTCTAGCTCTTTTGATTTTGAATTGTGTCTAAAATCGAATATAAACTAAAGTGAGTATCCTAAGTATTCTCATAGTTACAAATACTAAGTTTTATAGAATAAATTCATAATTAATTAAGAATATATCATAATGCGATCATTGTCAACAAGTAGGCAATATCTCTAAAAGAGAAGAGATGCCCTTATCCAATATTTTGGAAGTTGAAGTTTTTGATGTATGGGGCCTTTCCCATCCTCCATGGGGAATGCATACATTCCAGTGTGGGTGGATTATGTATCTTGCTGGTTTGAAACCATGGCATCTCCAACTAATGATGGGAAAGTTATCTAGAAGTTCATCAAAAAGTTATTTAATTGATTCAGACTATTAAAAACTATAATAAGTGATGGAGGAGCACATTTTTGCAATAGATCTTTTAATGCTCTCCTAAAAGGCTACGGTGTCTATCATCGAGTCACCACCCTTATCACCCATAAACCAGTGGACAAATCGAGTTTGTAAACCGAGAGCTCAAGTGCATTTTAGAAAAATGATATTATAGTTCGAGAAAGGACTAGGCATTGAAGCTGGATGATGCCCCAAGGGCTTATCAAACCGCATTCAAAACTTCGATCAGAACTACCCCCTTTAGACTTGTTTATGGTAACGCATGTCATTTGCCCATAGAATTAGAGCATCACGCATTCTGGGTAATGAAAGTTCTTAATTTTGATTGGAAGCAATCGGGTGAAAAGCATCTCTTAAAACTTAATGAACTTGATGAGTTTCGCCACATTGCATATGACAATGCCAAACTTTATAAAGAAAAGGTGAAGAAGTGGTATGATTCTCATTTGAAGCAAAAGGAATTCAAGGTTAGGGATAAGGTTTTACAATACAATTCGAGGCTAAGACTATTTCTAGAAAAACTTAAATCATGATGGAGTGGACCTTTTACGGTCACTTAAGTTTTTTTTCATGGAGCCCTTGAATTGAAGAACTCAAACAAGGAAACCTTTAAGGTCAATAGGCATCATTGTGAATGGTATTTCTAAGGAGTGATCTCCAAGGAAAAGGAAGTAATTTCCTTCCTTTCGAACAATTGAACACACTTCCAAGGACGCACGATCAAGCTAATGACCATAACTTAGCACGTTTAGTAGTTATTGGAAGTCATTGCATTTTTATTTTCACACCTCTTTTAGACCTATTTATCGTAGGTTAATAACAAGCTCTATTAACCCTGATTTTCCCTTAAATTGTGTTTAATCAAAAATAGCTTTTTAATCAAACCTAACTATCAAACAGCCTAGGACAAGATCTATAGATCTAATTGAACAACTGCATTATGAGTAAGGGAAATAGACCAATCTAAGTAATAACCACACAAGTTCGGTTGTTTCTCCTATGTTACATTACGTCTAATGATTCAATGTCATTAGTTTTCATAAATGAATCCAAACATAATGATTACATATCATATTTAAGATCATAGTAATGGGTTTACATAAAAATAATACAATAGAGCATCATATCATTCTTACATAATACCTAATTCAATAAACATAAAATAATGTAAACAATCCTTAAGTAAGGGAAGAACAATGATACATAAAGATGATATGCTTGGATGGGCTCCTCGACATCGATTTCACCTCTAAATCGAAACAGAGAACCCTAACCCAACATAAATCTTAAGAAAGTAAGTTTTTTCCCTTTCACGAGCCTCTAAGATCATTCCCCCTTCATTTGTCATCCATAATGTTGATTTATAGTAAAAACTAGGTTTCTGGGCAAATGCATGTTTAAGTGCATGACCATGCATCCAAACATGAAAACCAATTAAAATGCCCAATTTGTGAAAGTGAACGATTGGATGTTCCAAGATGTTGTTGAATTATTGTTCTTCTTGTGATTTCTTGTCCAATCTTCACCTTAATTCATCTCCTTCTTGTTCCACAAGGGTAACTAAGTCTGAACATCAAAATGATGGCTCAGGGAATGTGCTTTTACCCCATTTTAGCTCTTATGCTTCAAACTTATACCAAGTACCAAATATAAACTAAAATAGGTATCTTAAGCATTTCATAACAATAACCACTAAGTGTTAAGAAGTGAATATGTAAATAATTAAGCACACATTAATCACTCAGTTAAATAATTAAGCACACATTAATCACTCAGTGCATTACTACTCCATCTTATGGTATCTTCATCAATGGTGAACCTTCAAAGTTGATTAAGGGTAGTAGAGGAATCAAGCAAGGAGACCCATTGTCTACTTTTATGTTCACTTTAGCTAATGAAGTATTGGTGAGACTAATCAAAGGAATTATTAGCGAGGATTAACAATTCAAGTTCCATTCTAAATGTAAGGGGCCTAAAATTACTAATCTTTTATTCGCAGATGATCTAATCCTATTCTCATAAACATATTCTAACTCCATAAGTTCATTGATGATTGTGATTAATATATTCCAAACCTTATTAAGACTCACTTACAACAAAGAGAGAGTCAATTTGTAGTAGTATCAAGTGCAATGATAAATTCGTCATGCCTGTTCCAATAAATAGGAATTGACTTATCTAAACCACTAATCAACTATTTTTTTTGGCTGTTATGACTAAAAGGTCATCTTATATTGATCTCAAGTTTTTGTTTGAGAAAATAAAGTTAAGAATCAAAAACTGGAGCGCCCATTACTGATAAGTGTGAATTGCATCATGTTTTAGGGCTTAGTTTGATATGCATTTAATTGTTAACTTAATCGTTTAGTATATGTTTAGGTTAGAATTGTGTTAGTTTGTTAATTAATTGTGTTTAAATGTTTTTATGGGTTAGTCAAGTCTTTGAGCTTAATTATTATGTCTTTGAGGTACCTTAATGTGTTTGTTAGTATTTGATGGTCAAAATTAAAGAATGGAGAAGTTTTAGCCCACAATCGAGGCGTAATAGGACACGATCGTGACAAAAGCACTGGAGTCATCCCACGATCATAGCCCATATGTTATGATCTTGACAGAAGCTCAGGACATGGCCCACGATCGCAGCCTAATTGCCACTATTGTAACAGAAGGCTCAGATGTGGCCCACGATCATGGCCTGCATCAAATAGGCATGCAAACACTTAAAAATGTCAAGTTTCGAGGGAGTTTTTAGACCTTTTGAACCTTGAACAAATCCTAGGGCTGCCTAGAACACAAAAGGTATATAAAGAATAAGACAAAGAAGATAGGGAGCTTTTCCATCAGCCACTTTGGAGAGAAACCCTAGAGAGAGTTATTGAGAGATTGAGAAAGAAAAGAAGGAAGAGAGTAGTGGAGAAGAAGCCAACATTGACGTACTTCCTAGATTTGGAGTTTCCCAATGTTGCTGCCTCCCGTCTCCGTTTAGAATCGCATTTTCTGTTATTTTCCATTTTATTATTAAAGAATTGGGAATAGCAGTTTGATGATAGGATTGTAAATGTTGAGATATTCTATACTCACCTTCGGGTTTTTTAATCTTTGATTTAATTAAAATCTGATTGTTTTATGTTTATTGTATTTATTGTGATTGATTTCTATGATTGCATAATTCAGTAATAGACTGAGAGGGTGAATCGAATGAAAAATAATTAAATTGGGCTAACAAGAGTTAGGTGATTTAACAAGAACGAAAAATTAATCAAATTGATAATTATGTGAAGAGAGATCTCACATAGGTTTCTGATAGTTTATTGGACAACTTCATATCTAATTAGGGTTTTCGATAGATTATTAATTAAGAGATTGCAATTTTCCATAATCTGATTAGGGTTTGTAATTTAGGGTTAATAGTTATAACTCAAGAGAGAATAATCAACCCTAGGATTGTCTAGGACCAATAATGCAATAATTCATAATCAATTAGGTTAACATTAAAGATAGGTAAAAATTTCCCTTTCTCTCAATTGATAGTTCCTTTAGGTTGATTCTTGAGTGTGATTGCAACTACTACGTTATTAATATTTTCATAATTGATTCTTAGAATTGAGATACATGATTAAATTAAATTGTTGCCTTAGTTTGTTACATTTTGAATTACAGCGTATTGTTTGGCCTTATAATTTAGGATTAGATTATCCCTCCTCATAGGATCAACACCTTAGGTACTACCTGAACAACCTGTACACTTGTACATTTTTTAGGTTATTAATTTTAACTTAGACATATCAAAAATCACGATCAAGTTTTTGATGTTATTTCCGGAGAGGCGATTAGTTTAGTTTTATAGTTTAAAGCATTTAGTTAGTTTTAGTTTTAGTTTTTGTTCTTTCTTTTTTACTTTTGAAATCGTGCTCTTAGATGAACACAAGAGTCATGAGAGGTTTGAGTCGTGCAACTGAAACCTTAAATTTAAACATCACTCATCTAGAATGAACCATTAGGAAAGCTCGACAAGAAGAAGAAGAAGAAATCGCGAAATCCACAATGGCCAAAGAATTTCAGCAAAATTTGAACAACGGAGCAAACTAAGGACGATAACAACAAACCCTTATGGACTTCATGAGACTAAGGTTCAATGCAACTAACTAAAGAGTAGCTAGGCCACCTGTACAAGTAGCATCATTTGAAATTAAACCAGCCCTCCTAAACATGCTTCAACAGAATGTGCAATTTTATGGACTAACGAACAAAAACCCTAATGCGCATATAGTGAACTTCCTTGAAATTTATGATACCTTTCAGTACCATCAGATGTTGGAAGATGCTGTCAAAATTAGGCTTTTCCCTTTTAACCTTAGAGATAAAGTAAAGGCTTGGTATCATTCCCTTAACCCAGCCAATGTCACTATGTAGGATTAGGTAGTTCGTGCCTTCTTAGATAAATATTCTCCCTTAACTAAGACCACTAAGATAATCAAGGAAATTACCAACTTTTAGCAAAGTGTCGGGGAATTGATTTACGAAGCGTAGGAAAGGTAGAAGGATTTGCAACAAAGGTGCCCACACCACAACTTACCCAAGGAATTTTGGTTGCAAACATTCTATAATGGAGTAACCCCACATATGATAGGTATGATTGAAGCAGCTTTAGGAGGATCACTGATGAGAAAGACGGTTGATGAAGCAGAAGAGTTAATAGAGGAGTTGGCGAGTAATAGCTGTCTATGGACGAACGAGCAGTGTATACAAATTATCACCTTTTGAGAAAAAAATTAATTTTAGATGTTGATCAAATGATGGAAATGTAAGCTAAAATTGATAACTTGACTCAATAGCTCAACAACATAAAGGCTACATCCTTAGCTCCGGTAAAGGTTATGCAACTTAAATGTGAACTCTGTGGATAATTTAACCATAATACAGTAAACTGTTTCTTGATGAAGGAAAGCGATCTAGAGAAAGTGAATTATATAGGAGCTTAATATGGACGAGGAGGTGGCAACAATCCCTACTCCAACACTTATAACCCTGGGTGGAAGAATAATGCTACTCCGAACTTCTCTTGGATGAACAATACTGGAGGACAGTTCAAACCTTAAGAATAATTAGGCTTCCAATAAGATAGACCAAGCTTAATGGAATCCAAGTTGGATAAGATTTTAGATAAAATTGAAGGCATGGAGGATGCACACAGGTGGCTTGAAAGCAAATTTAAGCAAGTCACTAAGAACTTTGCCTCTTTAATACACAATCTGGAAGTACAAGTAGGTCAATATTACAGGAACACCCTTCCAAACAATACCGAGTCTAACCTAAAGGAACAGATCATAGCCATCACTCAAACCTAGGAAAAGGAACTTGAATATGCAATGGAAGATGGAGATAAAGGAAAGGATAAATAATTATAGAATTCCTTACAAGTGAGCTCGAAATTAAGATAATCAAGGAACCTCAACCTGAAATTTCATACCCTATTATAGCTCAGCGAAAGTCAATTTCAAGTAGGGCAATGAGGAATTTTAAGAAGGTTGAATCAAACAAGGTTAAGGACATAATGAACAACTACAAACGAGGCTCACACTAAAGGAATCTGTCAAAAAGAAGGTTAAGGAGCATATAACGGAAGAAAAACCCTAACATAGCATAGAAGATTTTTACATTCCTTGCAGTATCAATGGAGTCAACATAGATAGGGCATTTGCAGATTTGGGAGCGAGTATCAATATGATGCCATATACCTTTAGTCAAAAGTTGGGGTTAGGAGAGTTAGAACCCACAAAGATGTTAGTAAAGATGGCCGACAGAACAGTTCATCAACTGAAGGGGATTATTAAGGATGTCCGAGTAGAAATTTATAAATTTACCTTTCCTACAAACTTCTATATATTAAATATTGGAGAAGATGTGGAAACCCCTATGGTCCTTGGACAACCATTCCTAACCACTGCTCGCTCAATAATTGACATTGAAAGGGGTGAACTAACTTTGAGGGTAGGAAAGCAGCAACTAACCTTTAAAGTGTCAAAGAAAGATAACAATTCTCCTTTACCTCTAACTAATATCAAGGAAATCGAACATTGAGGAAAATGGGAAGATATTGAGGATCTTGTGAATGCATTCAAAAAGAAACAATCACTTAGATGAAGGCGAAGGAAGGAGAATCACAAGGAAGGTGGAATACAAAACATAATAACTCATGTGCCAATTATGAGACTGCACTACCATTGTACCATTCATTGGAACCACCGTGAGCAAAAAAGAGCGTTGAGCTACTGAAGTTAAAAGAAGTGCTATATGGGAGCAACCTATGGAATTTTATTTCCTTTGATTGTTTTTTTATAAAGTTTGAATTTAGTAGTTAAGATTATTTCATTTCCAAACAAAATCGAGAAGGCATAGGACTTTGAGATGAAGTTGTTGATAGATGAAGTACACAAAGAGAGGTGAAAAGGTCAAAAAAGTTAAGAGGTGACTTTGAAAAGTGGAGAAGGACAAAAGGAAAAAATAAAAAAATTGGTGAAAACCGTGGCCTGTGATAGGGTAAAAAAGGGACATGCGACTGTCATTATCAAATTTTACCATTTTACCCTCCAATCACCTATATATTCATTTCTAACTTCACTTTTTCACTCACTCTCTTTTTTACTTTATCTCTCTAAACTTTAAGCCTCCAAACACTCTCACTTCTCTCTACCCAAATTTCAAACTTCCAGTGCCTTCTAACTTCTACTGACTCGTAAGCCAATATGTCGTGCATCAAGCAAATAATAAACTGCGATCAATCAGCGGGGCAAAACTAAGTCTCAGGATGAGTGAAAAGGAACAGGGCAGTCAATTACGAAGCACCTTTCTCGATCTTCTCAGATGAGGAAGGTACCTACTTTTATTTTCTTCGCAATAAAAAATTATGGTTCCAAGGTATTTTCATATGGAAACTCTAGATAGATTAGAATTGGGAAACAAGGTCAAAAGTTTAGTAGAGAAAATTTAATGGGGTCAGTTCATTCAATTTCAATTCCTAGTTTATGAAGAACTTACCTTATAATTTTTTACGTCCCTTTAATATTAATCCAACGGACCCAAGGAATTGTGGTTTAGGTTGCGAGGACAACCTTATGGGCTTGATTATGAAACTTTGTATGAAATTTGTGATCTCTCTGAATCCTCTCTAGCGGATCAGTATGATGATTTCCGTGTTAACCCCTATTGGACTGAACTAACTGGGTAATAGCGTTTTGACGCTAAGAACACACACAACATCATCATTATAAGTCACGTACACTTGTTGATGCACAAATTCATGTGTCAAACTATTTTTGACAAAACGAAAACCAACAAATGTTCAACGAAAGAACTTTTCATGTTGTGGTGCATAGATTATAGCATCCTAATTTGCACAACCACCCATATTTTTAATGCAATTATTATTGTTTGAAAGAAGAGGAGCAATAACCTAAGAATGGGTTACTTGGTTTTGCCATAGCTAATAACTATGGAGTTGAGTGCAATGGACTCATAGTTTACTGTCTTGAATTTATGAACCATCATCATCTATAGCGAGCTAAAATCCTAAAATCCCATAATATGAAACTTCGGGATATTAGTGCCAAGACACACATCAAGGGCAGGACTGGTTAAGTGAGTTTAAGTGCTCAACAATAACAAGAAGAGGATTCGACCTGTAAGGAATCTGAGGAAGAAGAAGAAACAGAAGAATTGGGCTGGAAGAAAGTACTGGATACAATCTCCACAAACACCAAGGTAATTACATATACACTTGCAGAGAACTCCAGAAGGATGAAGGAGATGGCCCGAACTTAACGACTTCAGACTCGAGAAATGCGTCGTATCCATCGTTATTTTGATGCTCAGGGCGTTTAACTGCCACTTCCAACACCATCCCTGTCTCCATCACCATAAGTCTTTGTTCTAACCATTTTTTTTAATTTAGTATTCAGTTTTTATTCTTGTTTTTGTTTTTGTTTTACTTTAATTCATGTTTCTTCTTTCCTTATGTGTTTGTTTGTCCCCTTTTCATATTGAGGACAATGTGTTATTCAAATGTGGGGAGGATTATGTGTTTTGCTTTGAATGTTATTTTGCATATTGTATGTTAGTTGTTAGGTTGCATTTTATGAATTTTGTGAATGTGTCAATGGCCTAGATGGATAGGAATTGATCTGATTTTAAACATAGTCTATTAGGTTGTGAAGAATCATTAGCTCGTAAAATTCGTGAATTGGGTCTTTAGCTAAATATGTAGCTTAATTAGGACTTAGTGTTAGTTTATCACCCTCTAAATTGTCACATTCATTCATAATTTGAGGCCTTTCGACTTAAGTAGCTTTCTTAGTATTTTTTCATGGAAACGAGTAGATAAAGCAACAAAGTAGGAAATAAAAAGGTCATATTTTTTAAATAAATAACTATTTCGTTTGCCTTCGGGTTATGAATAGAGCTAGTAGCCAGCTAAGAATGTGATATAGCTGAGTAATCAGATTGATATGCATCATAAATGTGTGCCTTCGAGTAAAAACACTATAATGATGTTCCAACCAAGCAGCTTAATAGAAAACATAACTTAGTTAAGTAATTGTATTGCCTTTCATTACCAATGTTTGCCTCCGCGTAAAAAGACTAAGTCGATGTTCTCATAAAGTAAAAAAGGAAAAGTGTGTTTTTGAATAAAAATCTACCGAACTTGTAATAGTTTAACGTTTCATAAAAATGTACTTAGGAGTAGTTACAGAGTTTGAGTGACCCAAGAATTATTAATGTATATGTGCAATTAAAAAGGGTAAACAATTTAACACCTGAGTATAGATTAATATGTATATGTAGTTCAAAGCCCCAAGACGTAGATTTTGCATGTTAATGATTTGAAATGACTCGAATGATTATGTTTAAAATTAAGTTTATTTCATGAATTTGAAGCCATTGTCTTATTACTGCATTGTGTGCTATGTGAATTTCTTTGTTTTTCTTGTTTTGTTTGCTT
The DNA here is from genome assembly GCA_027576715.1 of Erythroxylum flavicans. Lineage (NCBI taxonomy): Eukaryota > Viridiplantae > Streptophyta > Magnoliopsida > Malpighiales > Erythroxylaceae > Erythroxylum > Erythroxylum flavicans. The sequence goes on along the minus strand of JANZXP010000195.1, from coordinate 22,062,004 downwards.
GAGGACAAGTAAACATTTAAGTGTGGGCATGTTGATAAGTGTGAATTGCATCATGTTTTAGGGCTTAGTTTCATATGTATTTAAGTGTTAATCGTTTAGCATATGTTTAGGTTAAAATTGTGTTAGTTTGTTAATTAATTGTGTTCAAGTGTTTTTATAAGTTAGTCAAGTCTTTGAGCTTAATTATTATATATTTGAGATACCTTGATGTGTTTGTTAGTATTTTAGGGTCAACATCGAAGAATGAAGAAGTTTCGAACACACTAGGGCTGAAACAACAGCCCACGATCATGGCAATACAAGCCACAATCGTGACAAAAGCACTGGAGTCAGCCCACAATCGTGGCCTATATGCCATGATCGTGACAAAATCTTAGGACACGGCCTATAATCGTGAGCTAATTGTCACAATCATGATTGAAGGCTCAGACGTGGCCTACGATCATGGCCTGCGTCGAGCAGACGAGCAGACACTAAAAGACGGCAAGTTTTGAGGGAGTTTTTGGACCTTTCGAACCCTGGAAAAATCCTAGGGCGGCCAAGAACACAAAAGGTATATAAAGAATAAGACAAAGAAGATGGGGAGCTTTTGCATTAGCCACATTGGAGAGAAACCCTAGAGAGAATTGTTGAGAGATTGAGAAAGAAAAAAAGGAAGAAAGAAGTGGAGAAGAAGTCGACATTGATGTACTTCCTAGATTTGGAGTTTTCCAACGTCACTACCTCCCGTCTCTGTTTAGAATCGTATTTCTTGTTATTTTTCATTTTTATTATTGTATAGAATTGGGAATAGTAGTTTGATGATAGAATTGTGAATACTGAGATATTTTATACTCACCTTTAGGTTTTTTATCTTTGATTTAATAAAATCTGATTGTTTTATGTTTATTGGATTTATTGTAATTGATTTATGTGACTGCATATTTTGGTAATAGATTGAGAGGGTGAACCGAATGAAAATAATTAAATTGGGCTAATAAGAGTTAGATGATTTAATAAGAATGAGAAATTAATCAAATCGGTAATTGTGTGAAGAGAGGTCTCACATAGGTTCCCGATAGTTTATTGGAAAATTTTAGATCTAATTAAGGTTTTGGATAGATTATTAATTGAGATATTGCAATTTTCCATAATATGATTAGGGTTCATAATTTAGGGTTAATGGTTATAACTCGAGAGAAAGAATAATCAATCTTAGGATTTTTTAGGACCAATAATCTGATAATTCATAATCAATTAGTTTAGCGTTAAAGATAGATAAAAATTTCCCTTTCTGTCAATTGGTAGTTCCTTTAGGTTGATTCTTGAGTGTGGTTGCAATTGCTGCTTTGTTAATATTTTTGTAATTGATTGCATGATTGAATTAAAATTTTGCCTTAGTTTGTTACATTTTGAATTACTACGAATTGTTTGGCGTTAGAATTTAGGATTAGATTATCCTTCCTCTTGGGATCGACATCTTAGGTATTACACGAACGACCCATATGCTTGCAAATTATCGAAGTTATTAATTATAACTTACACACATTGGAAAACGACAATAAAAAACCTTTGCATAAATTTATACATTTTGCCAAATAAAAATATGTAAAAGAATTTGACAAAAAATAAATAAAGGAAAAGTCCCAAGGAGTTTGACGGAGAAAGAAAAATAATAACAGAAAGAATATAAGATTCCATGATAGATACTATGGTATAAGTCGTCTCATGCTAAAATTAAAATTTTTTTATTTGCAAGTCTAGATACATGCAAGTTTCTATATAACTTGTCTTATTAAATATTTTTTACAATATATTTTATTTTTTAAATTTCATATTAACACTTAAGTTGATGAGAATTAATTTCTTTATTTTACAATTATAATTTAATCATTAAGTATGTTTATATTTTGAAATCATATAATTTCAAATTAAGTCGATATTATTGTATGTATATGTTAGACCTTAATTTATAAGGTGTGGATGAAAAATAATTAGTTTTCAATTTTTAGGGAAAATTTAATTTTTAAGAAAGTTTATGAAAACATGAAAAACAAAATAAAAGAAATAGGTCTATATAAAACTTTTTCAATTTCATCATCTAAAATTTTATTTATTTTGAATAGAAATATACTTTATAATACTTACGATTCCTCTTTTAAATCATTTTTAAAACTTGAGCGAAGACTATGTGTGGAAGACAAAAGTGTTACAGTGCAATTATTGCATAATGACAAATCCGTATTAATGATAATAAATTAAAAATAAATAAATATTTAAAGTTTAAGCAAAAAAAAGTACAAATCTCTTTTAATGGTTTTAATGAAATTTGAATAAATTTGATGCTATGACTTCTATAAATTAATTCTTAATATTAATATATTTTTGCAAAACAAATTTATCATGTAATATTATTAATAAATGATCATATGTATGAATGTTGGATAGATGAAGATTCTTATAATGTTGATAAAGATTATGCCCCACGATAGAGAGAAGACCTAGCAAAAAGTAAAGATATTAGTGCCAATTGCAAAAGATGTTCTAACCCAAGCATGGTGAAGATGATGATTCTTGACTTTGGATTGGTCTTAGGAATCGTAAGCCTAGACCAAAGGATCTCTCTGAACTATTGAGAGATATTGGAAAGAAACATTGGATCCAACCAGATGCTTAGTGCCAATAACTTCTCTAATCCCTAAGAGACCCTCAAACCATTACCTTGTATAATGATGAGATCATATAAGGAAGATTTTCCACCTTTGGAAGACCAGACTAATAAAACAACTAGGGTATTTGTGAGGCCATACTCAAAATTAATAGGTATTAATCCACATTGTAATCATATATCTATTTCTCCCATAAAAAATTTACTAAATTGACAAACATAAAATACTATTAGAATGGAGTAGTGGAGGTAGCAAAGACGAGAAATTATCTATTCTGGGAAGTACTTCGCTTCAAGCTTCTTCTCCGTGTCTCTCTTCCTTCATCTCCTTCCTCAAATCTCTCGATATGCTCTTTAAGGGTTTGAAATTGACTGATGCAAAAAGGCTGCTCTTCTATTCTTTGATGTTCTATTTATACCTTGGAAGCCCTAGGGTTGATTTGGGGTCAAAATGGTCTGAAAAGTCCCGTAAAACTTGACGATTTTAGCTATTTTTGTTTCTGTCAAATGCAGGCCACAATTGTGGCCCTACCTGCCATGATCGTGGCCAACGCCTAACCTTCTCTGTCACGATTATGACCAAAGTACACGATTGTGGCCTGGTTTAGAGCTCTCTGTCACCATCGTGGCCAAAGTGTCATGATCGTAGCCTTGATCCTGGTGGCCCACCTCTTTATATCACAATTTTGGCCTGTTGTGCTACGATTGTGAGCCATGGTTTTGGCCCAAAACTCTTCGAAACTTCTTCGTTCTTCACCATTTATCTTGAAATACTAACAAACACATCAAGGTATCTAAAAAACATAACATTTAAGCTTAAAGACTTATACTAACCCATAAAAAACACTTAAACACATAAACTAACACAATTAAAACATAAATGCACACTCAACACTCAAATTAATCCTAAATACATCACAAATTAAACCTTAAAATATAATGCAAATTACAGCTATCAACATCCCCACACTTAAACGTTTGGTTATCCTCAAGCAAACAAAACAACAAACACACAACAAACATAAAACACACAATGCAATAATGAGGCAATGGATTTAACTTCATGAAATAAATTTAATCTTGAACACAATCATACAAGTTATATCTAATCATCAACATGCAAAATCTATGTCTGAGGGCTTTGAACTAAATATACAAATTAATTGAGATTTAAGTGTTAATTTATTTACCCTTTTCGATTGTACACTCACATTAATAATTCTTTAGTCATTCAGACTTTGTAACTGTTCCTAAGTATATTTTCACGAAAAGTCAAGCTTACTACAAGTTCGGTAGGTTTTTATTAAGGAAACACACATTTTTTCTTTTTATTTAATTAGTGAACATAGATTTAGTCTTTTTATATGGAGGCAAACATTAGTAATGAATGTCAATTCGGTTACTTGACTAAGTAATTTTTTTATTTAACTACTTGGTTGAAGTGTCATTATAGACTTTTGATAAGAAGGCACACATTTGTGATGTGTGTCGATCTGGTTACTCAGCTATATCACGTTTTCAACTGACTACTAGCTCTATTCATAACCTGAAGGTCAGCAAAATAGTGATTTATTTAACAAAAAATACTTTTTTATTTTATTGCCTACCTTGTTTTTTAAGCTACTCATTTATATGAAAAATACTAGTTAAGCTACTTAAGTTGAAAGGCCTCAAATTATGAATGAATGTGACAACCTATAGGGTGCTAAATTTTCACTAAATCATAATTAAGTTGTATATTTATCCAAAGTCTCCTAATTCACTAAGTTTGAAATCTAATGATTATTTATAACCTACTAGACTATGTTCAAAATTAAATAAATTTCACTCCATCTAAGCGATTGACACATTCAAAAAATTCACAAGATGTAACTTAATAACCATCATTCAGTATACAAAGTCACATTCAAAAGCCAAAACACATAATCCCTCCCAACACTTGAACAACACATTGTCCTCAATATGAGAAGAGAGCACTCAACATATAAAAGACAAGAAAAGCATAATTGAAAGTAAACAGAAAAAATAAACATAAAAATTAGAACTAAAGGCTAATTTGGAAAAGAAAAATAACTGAATGGAAAGAAAAAATTAGGCTAGACATAAATCCTATATAGATGGAGGTGGTGATGGTATCACCCTAAGAGTTCACACAAGACACTAATGTTTTATTGAAAAAAATCTAACTACAGCTAACATTTTCAAACAAATTCTAAAACTACTAGTTTATGTTCCTTAGCTTGACCTTGCGTCCAGGGAAGCATCTTTACTTATTTGAAGACAAGGAAATTACTTCCTTATTTTTAGGAATTGCTCCTCTAAAATAAAACTTGCACCGATGCCCATTGACCTTAAAAGTCTCCTTGTTAGCGTTTTCCAATTTAAGAACTCCTTGATTAAAAACTTAAATAATCGTAAATGGTCCACTCCATCTAGATATCAACTTCCCTAGAAATAGCCTCACCCTTGAATTATATAGCAAAACAGTGTCTCCTCCTTTGAATTCCTTTTGCTTGAGACAAGCATCATACCATTTCTTCACCTTTTCCTTATAAAGTTTGGCGCTTTTGTAAGCATTGAAATGAAACTCTTTAAGTTCGTCCAGCTATAGAAGTTTTTTTTTTTGCCAGTTTGTTTCCAATCAAATTTTAATGCTTTAATCGCCCAGTGTGCTCAATGTTCTAATTCAATCAGCAAATGACATGCTTTCTTATAAATGAGCCTATACAGAGTTGTTCCAATGTGTGTTTTAAAAGCTATCTTATAGGCCCATAAGGCATCATCTAGCCTTACTGCCTGATCCTTTCGGGAGTTGTTCACTGTCTTTTCCAAAATTCATTTCAGTTCCTAGTTAACCACTTCCACTTAGCCACTAGTCTATGGATGGTAAGGTGTAACAACTTGGTGGTGCACTCTATATCTTTTTAAAAGGGCATCAAAAGATCTGTTGCAAAAATGTGCACCTCCATCATTGATTATTGTACGTGGCACTCCAAACTCGTTAAATAGCAGTTTAATGAACTCTCCCATCATTGGTTGGAGATGCTACCATTTTTTCCTGACGTGAAAGATAATCAACCCCCACTAAAATATACATGTTCCCTATTAAAGATAGGAATGGATGTATAAAGTCGATACCCCATACATCAAAGACTTCAACTTCGTGAATGTTGGATAAAGGCATTTCATCCCTCTTGGAAATGTTACCTATTCTCTGGCATTGATCACATCATGCCACATAGGTATGCGCATCCTTAAAAACTATGGCCAATAAAATCCACTTTCAAGTATCCAAGCTGTCGTTTTGTTGGCTCCATAATGCCCAGCATATTAACCTTTATGACATTGCTTTAAGATGTCTAACATTTCCTCATCTGGAACACAACATCGCATTAACCCGTCTGTACAAGCTCTATATAGGGTTGGCTCATCCCATATATATCGGTTACAATCATGCAAAAACTTCTTCCCTTATTGGTAAGAGAGATCTGACAGAAGTTTACCACTAGTAAGAGAGATCTGACAAAACTTCATTGGGGAAATTTTTGTTAATTTCATTACTTTGCTCACATTCCCCTCCTTTAAGTCTAGATAAGTGGTCTGTGACTACATTTTTTGCTCCCTTTTAATCTCTCACCTCTATATCGAATTCTTGTAGAAGTAACACCCATCGAATGAGCCTAGGTTTAACATCTTTCTTGTTGAAAAGGTATTTTAGTGCCGCGTGGTCAGTGAATATAATTACCTTTGAACCCAGAAGATAGTGTTGAAACTTATCACATACGTACAATACTACGAGTAGTTCCTTCTTTATGGTAGTATAATTCAATTATGGTCTTGCAAGAGTCTTACTAGCATAGTAAATCATATGCAGCTTTTTATCTTTCCTTTGTACTAAAATACAATCTATAGCCTGGTCACTAGCATCACACATAACTTCGAACGGAAGTGTCCAGTCTGGTGGTGATAAAATTGGTGTTGATATTAATGCCTCCTTGACTAAAAATTGGTGTTGAACGTAGACATGCACTTATCATCAAACACGAAGGGCACATCCTTGACTAAAAGGTTTGTCAAAGGTCTTGTAATTTGTGAGAAATCATTAATGAACCGCCTGTAGAATCCTGCATGGCCTGAGAATCCTCACACACCTTTTACATTGCTTGGTGGTGGGATTTTCTCTATTGCCTCTGTCTTCACTCTGTCAACTTCGAATCTTTGATGTGAGGTTTTATGCCCTAGCACTATCCCTTCTTGTACCATAAAATGACATTTCTCCTAATTCAACACCAAATAGGATTCTTCACATCTTTGAAAAACTCTATCCAAATTAGTTAAACACATATCAAAAGAATCTCCAAAGACTAAAAAATCATCCATGAACACCTCTATTATGTCTTCTATCATGTTGGCAAAAATTGACATCATGCATCTCTAAAATATGGTTAGAGCAATGCAAAGTTCAAAAGGCATCCGTCCGTGCGCAGGTACCATAAGGGCAAGTGAATGTATTTTTCTCCTGATCATCAAGGTAGATGAAAATCTTATTATAGCCTGAGTATCCATCTAAGAAGCAATAATATGAATGGAAAACTACCCTTTCTATCATCTGGTTTATCAATAGGAGAGCAAAGTGATCTTTCTTAGTCACCAAGTTGAGTTTGCAATTATCTATACATACTCTCCATCCTGTGACTGTTCTTGTTGAAATTACTTCTCCACTATCACTCTCTATCACCATCATTCCTCCCTTTTTAGGTACGCATTGTACTGGGCTGACCCATTCACTATTTGAGATGGGATAAATTATCCCTGCATCTAAGAGTTTTATGATATCTTTCTTGACCACCTCCTTCATGTTAGGATTTAGTCTCCAATGATGCTCCCTCATGACATCCTTCCTCTAAGTTTATTCGGTGCATGCAAACATTTGAGCTTATTCCTTGAATGTTAACAATCTGCCATCCGATGGCTTTCATCCACTTCTGAACAACTCCCACCACCTTACTTTCTTGTTTTTCATTCAATTGGTTAGAAATTATTATCGGTAGCATTTCACCTCTATCAAGAAAGGTATACCTAAGGTGTGCAATTAAAGGCTTAAGCTCTAATGTCAGAGGTTTCTCTAAAGATGGTAGTGTGGGTGCTTCAGTTCAAACTAATTTATCTTATGCACTTGAACATATGCCTCCTCCATCTCATCATCTCCTTTAAATTCAGGATTTTGATATTCTTGTCAAACTCTTCTTCCAAAGGCTTCACTTCTATTATGTAACTCTCAACGAGGTCTTGCTAATTTTGTTCCATAATTTCAACTTTAATACATGCACTACTCATTATTGTGTTCATTAAGACCTTATTCATATTGAATTCGACCGATCTTCACCTATACGAAGTGATAACTTCCCTTCATAAACGTCAATTATGGCTTTCCTTGTGTTCATAAAGGATCATCCTAAGATTAGTAGGCAATTCTTATCTTCTTCAAAATCCAGAACCACAAAATCTACTAAAATAATGAACTTATCCACTCACATCAAAATGTCTTCCACTATTCTAAACAACCTTTTAATAGATTGATTAGCCAATTGAATTAACATTAATATTGGCTTGACCTCTCCCAGTCCCAACTTCCTAAATATCAACAATGGCATAAGATTGATATTAGCTCCTAAATCACACAAATATTTTGTAAATTTAAATTCACTAACCACACACGATATTGTGAAACTGCCTAGATCTTTCAATTTCACAGGCATTTGACTGGTAACTATTGAGCTGCAAGTGCTAGTTAAAGTTACTGTCTGATTATCTTCCCAAGTATGCTTCTTTGATAATATATCCTTTAGAAAATTTGCATATTTAAGTATGTGTTCTAATACCTCAACAAGGGAGATATTAATCTGTAGTGTCCTTAACTTCTCAACGAACTTTGCAAATTGTTCATCTAACTTCTTCTTTTGTAGTCATTGAGGAAAAGGAACCTTGGGTTGATACGATGAAGGTGCAACATAAGGAGGGTATTCACTCATGTCCACTTCTTTCTCCTTTTCTTGATTTTTCTCAACTGGTTGGACGACCTTCTCTACTGCCTTTGTGCGTGGTTCAAGTTCCTTCCCACTTCAAAGCAGTTACAGCTTTTAGTTGCTCCCTTGATTTTATTCTTGAAGTGCTAGGAGTATTTCCCAAATTCCACATAGAAAAGGCATTGAAAAAGTTGATTCACTTAGGCTTCTAGATTATGAATTGAAGAAGCATGGTTCTTAGTGACTTGCTCAAATTTATCTTCCAACTTCTTTTATGCATTGTCTAAAGTTCCAAGCTTATCTAAAATTTTATCCAACTTCGATTCCATCATTCTTGCTTTATCATACTAAAAGCTTAATTGTCCCTGAGGCCTAAACTGTCTTCTAGTGTTGTTCAACTAGGAGAAGTTTGGGTGATTCTTCCATTCGGGGTTGTAGATGTTAGAATAGGGGTTATTATCCCTTCCTTGTCTATATTGTGCCCCCATGTAGTTCACTTGCTCCTAATTGTCTTCTTTCATAAGGTAACACTCTACAGTATCATAGTCTATCTGACTACAGAGCTCACACTTCAACTATGCGACCTTCACCTGACCTTCAGATGATGCCTTCATATTGTTTAGTTGTCGCATCAGGTTTTCGATCTTCACTTACATCTTTGTCACTTGATCAACTACAACAATTCCCTTCTGCTCTTTAAAAATAGCTAGTTGCCTTCCTCGCTCATTCGTCTGTAAGTAGCTGTTGCTTACCATCTCCTCAATCAAGTCCTCTACCTCATCAATAGTCTTCCGCATCAAGGATCCTTCTAACGCTGCGTCAATTGTGCCTTTTATCTGTGGGTTAACTCCATTGTAAAAAGTCTACAAAAGGACCTCATTGGGTAAGTTGTGGTGTGGGCACTTCCTTCGTAGGTCCTTATATCTGTCCCACGCATCATAAATGGACTCCCTATCACCTTGTTGGAAATTGGTGATTTCCTTTATAATCTTCA
>JANZXP010000195.1:22034941-22052237 GCA_027576715.1 Erythroxylum flavicans | reverse complement strand
TAATTTATCACTCATCAAATATACAAAAACAAGATATGATTATGTCCATTTATTCATTCACAATACACATACATTTAACACCATTTATACTTTCAATCAATCTCTATTTATCATCATAAATGTCCCATTTACACTAACCCATAAAGATCAATGTGCAATTTACTTGATTTAGCTCCAAATCCTTCAAAATCACATAAACCCTAGCTTTCCATGCATCACATGAACATCAACATTCAAGGGTGGTAGGGTTGGGTCTTTAGTAAGAAATGAAGGAGAGAGCAAAATGATGTTAGCAAATGAAGGGTGAAAGTGAGCTTCAACGTTGATGATGGTGGGTGAAGCAAGATTGTGAAAAAAAGAAGAAGAAAGAAAAAGATGCTAAAGATTACGAAGAGGGGAAGAAAAAGCAAGATACAAAGCCCAATGTTTTAAAAACTGGACTGGACATCGAACCGGTCAAAGGAAAGGTTTAAGGTTTAGAGGTTCAATCGATAGTGAAAGTATATAATAAATAAGAAGTAAAACTTGTAAGAGTAAGTAAAAATAAAATATTTTATTAAAATAAAAAATATACCAATATCTATTATCATATAATGAACTAGTAATAAATAAATATGAGTCTAATATAAACTTAAAATAACAATAAAAATCAAAATTATTTTTAAAACCTTAATTTTATCCCTCCCATGGATTGACTAAAAAGCTTCCTTGATAGTAGTACGAGGGCAAGCCATCATGGTAATTTAAAATTGGACAGATGTTTAATATAAGTAATACGCAGGCCTCTATAAGAGGAAAGGTTGACCAATAAAAGAAATGTTCACTGTATGGCCTTCAAGTTGATTGTTTTAAATCTCGATTGAATATTATCTGCACTACCAAACAACTTAGGTAGAAATTGGGAAGCTATATGAGGTGTAGGACCAGATCACCTGTTACATTACATAATCAATACAAAAACTCAAAAACTTTCATCTCCTCCTGTTTCATCTTTTTTCTTATTTGACCAGGAGCAGGAAACTAAAAAACTTTCATCTTTTTTTGACCAAGAGTACAAAATTCAAAAATAAATTGACATTGAGATGGATAATTTTGACATTTGGTATTTAATGACCAATTTTTCGATCTCATCCTTCCAAGTATAAGGATATCGGTAAACCGAACATTAACTAGAGCAATACTGGAGTTGAGATTGATCTCTGACTCTTTTCTCTCCAGGAGTTCATTTTGCTAGTCAAACACTTAAAACTCATCGATCGCAAACAAAATTTTCTGTGAAGCCAAGCAAGAAACTTTCTCCAGATTTTCCTGCTAAACAAGGAAAATAGCACATACTTAGTTCAATAACGAAAATGCAGAATCAAAACATTCCATTGAGAGAACCCGTAGCTTCTCTAGGCAGAAGTTACACGTGTCGGTGCTCGGTGAGTCCTTGAACCCTAAAAAGAAAAAGAACCAGAGATCAAGAGTAACAGAAACTAAATATAGCGTAAGTAACCAATGTTTTGCTTTTCTTCTACGAACTCCAAAGCACTAACAGGCAAAACTAGAGATAGATAGAAATATTTGCTATGAAAGAGGGAAAGAGGGGCAAAGACAATCTGGAGATTACAAATGTTTATAAATGTTAAGAGACTATTAAAAGTTGAGTTTAAGGTTTTGTTTCTTGTAACGAGTGTTGCTTTTCTGCAGATCAAGAGAAGAGCAACGAGTGATGTTTTGTGTGAGAAAGTGAGGCGGGAGAGGAGGGGAGACAGAACTAGTGTAAACGGTTCAAGGAAAATTGGCCTATTCTCCAACAAACCGGCTGGTTTTTATATTGACAGGTTTTTTTGTTAAAACCGAACCGGACCACTTATCGGTCCAATTTCTACCCTAATTGTCTCCAAATTTCAATGATATATGTCATTAAATCCAAATGTCATTTTAGAAAAATTTCCATTACCAACTAACTCTTAATGCTACTTCCATTTATCACTTGTCCTGCCACTTGACATTTTTTTAGTCCAAAAATGCTCAAAATTTCCAATAATTTCCTAAATTTCACCAAAATCCTAAATCAATTTTAATACACACCAATTTAATTTTCAATACATATGAACCACAATTAACATAAAAAAAGTCACATTTATAAATCAATTATATCCAAAAATATCAATGAATGCATGAATAATCATTTTAATGTGCAAAAATTAATATTCACATATGTGTGTGTATGTCATATTATGCATGAGCATGAAATGCACTTTCTAACCTCCCAGTAATCTCTAATGCACCATGTTCTAGGGTCTTATCTTTTAACATGGGATAACGGGATGTTACAATCATAAAGAGAAGAAGCAAAACTATCCCAACTTGAGGTGTACGTAATGAACATTAATGCAAAGGCCTTACAGAGTGAAGAGGAGCTTGAGAATCTTGAGAATACTACTCAAGGAATTATTTGTGTCAAAGAAGTGGAGAAGGAGCTCGAAGCAGAAAGGGATACATTTTTAGCTCGAAGGTAAATATTGAGTTCTTAATTGTTGTCAAGACTGATTTTTTAACTTTACCTAGCAGGTTAGAGAAATTAAACAAAGAAGAAAAAGGTGAAGAGAAATTCGAGATCTTTCCAAAGTGTATGGACTTAGTAGAGATTAAGAATTTAAAGATAGGGAAGATGCTGGAGGTGAATGATCATCAACTTAGGCCCCATCTTGAAGAACTTCAAGTGGAGGAATCATATGTGATACTCGAGGATCATAATTTTATCACGTGATGAGGAAAACAAGGAGCAAGCCAGTGACACTAAATAAAGGTGCTTCTTGGGAGGCAGCCCAAGGGAAGTTAATTTATTTTCTTCACATTTTTGCATACCTTTTTATATGAATGTTTGTTTTAAAGTTTGCTTGTCTCTTGATTGTTTTTAAGTTTTCAATAAAAGGAGAGAGAGAATAAACACACAAACAAACAATTTCTTGTTTTTTATTACTTCTAGGGCTATATAGTTATGGTTAAAGACTAAATTGACTAGAAGAATCCATGGCAACTTTAGCATGTACTTTTACTTTTGTGATTGGTCAATGTGCATTATCTTTAAAAGAGTAGTGACTAGTGGTAGACAAAAGCCAGTGAGATCTTGAGCCTTTATAGACTAACATATTTATATTAGTCTCATTATCTTTTGTTTATGTGTGACCTTCATGACATGTACATCCTGACTTTGTCTTTGATTTATCATATGTACTAACATGAAAATGATTAGGCATTTTTTGTTTTTCCAATCTACATTAGCCAAATACCCTACTTATTGATATGAATATTCCTTTGTTAAGCCCCCTTGAGCGTTATTAGCCTTTCTTTTTGTACTAACCACGTTGCGTGCTTTTAATCTTAATTAAATGTCCTACCCAATCTATAAAGTTAGTGGAGCATTTGTTAATTGCTGATGATTGTGGATGCACAAAAGTTTAAGTGTGGGGTTGTGCAAATATGTGGGGTGGTTATATTTTTCATAAAATCATATTATGAATTCCATTGTTGTTATAGCTTCTTTTAACTTTTATATTAAAAAAGAAAAAGAAAGAAAAAGAGAAAAGAGAAAAGAAAAAGAAAAAAAGAGAAAAAGAAAAGAAAAATGTTTAAATAAAAGTATCTAGGAGCAAAGAAAATTGTTTTGCAAAGTTATTTATGATTAGAGACTCCTCCTAAAGTTGTATTGAATGGGTAATTTGACTATGATGCTTATGAGGTAGGTGTTATTTTGGAAGGATCACTACTTATAGTTATTGTTATCATTGAATGTATAAGGGATTTCTTCGAGTTGGTTATTCTTTATGTGATTTATGGTATGAGAGTTTCAATTGGAGTTGTGAAATATAATTGTTGCATTCATTATAGCTGATATTACCTAATTTTGAATGAATGTTAGATTGTGTGGTTGATGTTTCATTAAGTGTTTCTTTTGTTTCACTAGCTTCGATGGTGATAAGTGTGAATTACATTATATTTTAGGGCTTAGTTTGATATACATTTAATTGTTAACTTAATCGTTTAGTATGTTTTTAGATTAGAATTGTGTTAGTTTGTTAATTAATTGTGCTTAAGTGTTTTTAGGGGTTAGTATAAGTCTTTGAGCTTATTATTATGTTTTTGAGGTACCTTGATGTGTTTGTTAGTGTTTTAAGATCAACATCAAATAACGGAGAAGTTTCGAAGACACTCGGGCTGAAACAACGGCCCACAATCGTGGCACAACAGGCCACAATTGTGACAGAAGCCTAGGACATAGCCCACAATTGTGGTCTTTTTATCACGATCGTGACAGAAGGCTCAAATGTGGCCTATGATCATGGCTTGTGTCAGGCAGACGCATAGACACTAAAAAACGTCAAGTTTTGAGGGAGTTTTTTGATCTTTTAGATTCCCAAAAAACCCTAGGGCTACTCAGAACACAAAAGGTATATAAAGAATAAGACAAAAGAAGAGGTAGAGCTTTTGCATCATCCACTTTTGAGAAAAAACCCTAGAGAGGATTGTTGAAAGATTGAGAAATAGAAGAAGGAAGAGAGAAGTAGAGAAGAAGCTAACATAGACGTACTTCCTAGATTTGGAGTTTCTCGACGTCATTGCTTCTCGTCTCCATCCAAGATCGTATTTCTTGTTATTTTCCACTTTTATTATTGTATAGAATTAGGAATAGTAGTTTGATGATATGATTTGTCAATGTTGAGATATTCTATACTCACCTTCAGTTTTTTTTAATCTTTGATTTAATAAAATCTGATTGTTTTATGTTTATTAGATTTATTGTGATTGATTTATATGATTACATAATTTGGTAATAGACTGAGAGGGTGAATCGAATGAAAAATAATTAAATTGGGCTACTGAGAGTTAGGTGATTTAATAAGAACGAGAAATTAATCAAATCAGTAATTGTGTGAAGAAAGATCGCATATAGGTTCCCAATAGTTTATTGGACAACTTCATATCTAATTAGGGTTTTTGATAGATTGTTAATTGAGATTGCAATTTTCCATAATCTAATTAGGGTATATAATTTAGGGTTTGTGGTTATAACTTGAGAGAGAGTAATCAACCATAGGATCGTCTATTACCAATAATTCGATAATTCATAATCGATTACGTTAGCATTAAAGATAGGTAAAAATTCCCCTTTCTCTCAATTGATAATTCCTTTAGGTTGATTCTTGAGTGTAGGTTGCAAATGCTACTTTGTTAATATTTTCATAATTGATTCTTGGAATTGACTTGCGTGATTGAATTAAATTCTTGCTTTAGTTTGTTACATTTTGAATTACTGCGAATTATTTTGGCCTTAGATTTTAGGATTAGATTATCTCTCCTCGTGGGATCGAAAACTTAGGTACTACGCGAACGACACGTACGTTTGCAAATTATCAAGCTTATTAATTAGAACTTACACACATTGGAAAACCATGATAAAGTTTTTGGTGCTATTGCCTAGGAGGCGATTAGTTTAGTTCTATAGTTTAAGGCTTTTAGTTAGTTTTTGATTTTTGATTTTTTTGATTTTTCATTCTTTCTTCCTACTTTTGAAATCATACTCTTGCATAAATACAAGAGTCATAAGAAGTTTGAATCGCGCAGCTGAAACCTTATATTTAGACATCACTAGACTAGAACGAACCATTAGGAAGGCTTAACGTGACGAAGAAGAAGAAATCGCAAAATCAACAATGGTCGAGGAATTTCAGCAAGATTTGGACCACAAAGCGAACCAAGGACATCAATAATGGACCCTTATGGACTTCATGAGACCAAGGTTCAATGCAGCTAACCAAGGAGTAGCTAGGCCACTCGTACAAGCAGCATTGTTTGAAATCAATCTAGCCCTCCTAAACATGCTTCAACAAAATGTGCAATTTTATGAACTAACGAACGAAGATCCCAACACGCATATAGTGAACTTCCTTGAAATCTGCGATACCTTTAGGTATCTTCAGATGCCAGAAGATGTAGTTAGAATTAGGCTCTTTCCTTTTACCCTTAGAGATAGAGCAAAGGCTTGGTATCATTCCCTCAACTTAGCTAATGTGACGACTTGGGATCAACTAGTTTGTGCCTTCATAGAAAAATAATTTCCTTGACTAAGACCACTAAGATCATTAAGGAAATTACTAACTTCTAGCAAAGTGATGGGGAATCGATCTATGAAGCGTGGGAAAGATATAAGGATTTGCAACAAAAATGCCCACACCATAACTTACCCAAGGAATTCTTATTACAAAGATCTATAATGGAGTAACCCTGTATACGAGAGGCACGATTGATGCAGCTTCAGGACGATAACTGATGAGAAAGGCGGTTGATGAAGCGGAAGAGCTAATAGAGGAGATGGAGAGTAATATCTGCTTATGGACAAACGAGTGGAGTAGACAAACTACTACATTCTGTGAACAAAAAGGAACTGTAACTGTTGATCGAGTGATGAAAATGCAAGTTAAAATTGATAACTTGACAACTCAATAGCATGAAGGCTTTGTCCTTAGCTCTGGTGAAGGCTGTGTACCTTAAGTGTGAACTCTGTGGACAAACGGACCATGATATGGTGGACTATTTCTTGATGATGGAAAGCGATCTAGAGCAAGTAAATTATATGGGAGCTCAATATGGACGAGAAGGGGGAAACAATCCCTATTCTAACATTTATAATCCTAGGTGGAAGAATCACCGTAACTTCTCTTGGACGAACAATGCTAAAGGACAGTTTAGACCTTAAGGACAATCAAGCTTCCAACAAGATAAGCCAAGTTAAATGGAATCTAAGTTGGATAAGATTTTAGATAAAATTGGTGGCATGGCGGATGCACATAGGAGGCTTGAAAGAAAATTTGAGCATGTCACCAAAAACCACACCTCTTCAATACACAATATGGAGGTCCAAGTAGGATAATTAGTGGAGGCAATATCTACTCAAAATGCAGAAACCCTTCCAAGAAATATCGAGTATAACCTAAAGGAATGGATTATGGCCATCACTCAGACCCAGGAAAAGAAACTTGAACATGTGAAGGAAGACGGAGATAAAGGAAAAGGACAAGTAATTATAGAACTCATTCTAAATGAGCTCGTAATTGAGCCAATCAAAGAACCTCGACCTAAAATTCCATACCCTATTCTAGCTCAGCAAAAGTCAATTTCAAGTAGGGCAACGAGAAATTTTAAGGAGGTTGAATCAAACAAGGTTAAGGACATAATGGAAGGTTAAGGAGCACATAGCGGAAGAAAACCCTAACATAGAACAGAAGAAAGAGGACCTAGGGGATTTTTACATGCCTTGCAGTGTCAATAGAGTCAACATAGACAGGGCCTTCGCAGATTTGGGAGCGAGTATCAATATGATGCCCTATACCTTTAGTCAAAATTTGGGGTTAAGAGAGTTATAATCCACAAAGATTTTAGTAAAGACGGTCGACAGAATGGTTCATCAGCCGAAGGGGATCATTAAGGATGTGCAAGTACAAATTGATAAATTTACCTTTCCCACAGGCTTCTATATATTGGATATTGGAGAAGATATGGAAACCTCTATAGTCCACGACATGTCAAAAAAAGACAACATTTCTCTTTTACCTCCAACTAATAAACCAAACCTTGAGGACAATAGGAAGATATTGAGGATCCTGGGAGTACATTTAGAATGAAATGATCATGTAGAAGAAGGCGAAGGAAAGAGAATCACAAGGAAGGTAGAATCCAGAGCATGGTAATTCATGCAAATTGTGAGATCAGTGACTGCACTAACATTGCACCATTTATTTGAACCATTGTGAGCAAAAAAGAATGTCGAGCTATCGACATTAAAAGAAGCACTATATGGGAGGCGACCCATGGAATGTTATTTCACTTGAGTTTTTTTTCTAGATAGTTTGAATTCTGTAGTTAGGTTATTTTGTTTCCAAATAAAATCAAGAAGGCATAGGACTTCGACATGAATTTGATGCCCGATGAAGTATGCAAAGAGAGGTGAAAGGGCCATAAAGAGTTAAGAAGTGATTTCAAAAAGTGGAGAAGCACAAAAGGGAAAAATAAATTCATTGATGGAAAAAGTGTAGGCCACGATTATGGCCTACGGTAGGGTAAGAAAAGGAGACACGCAACTGTCATTATCAAATTTTACCATTTTACCCTCCAATCACTTATATATTCATTTCCAACTTCACTTTTTCACTCACTTTCATTTTTTACCTTATCTCTCTAAGCTTTAAACCTCCAAACACTCTCAGTTCTCTCTACACAAATTTCAAATTTCTAGTTTCTTCCAAATTCTACTGACTCAGAAGCCAGTATGCCGCACATTAAGCAAACAGTAAAGCACGATCAGTCAGTAGGGCAAAACCAAATCTCGGGATGAGGGAAAAAGAACAGGGCAGTTGATTACGAAGCACCTTTCACGATCTTCTCAGATGAGGAAGGTACCTATTTTCATTCTCTTCGCAATAAACAAATTATGGTTCCAAAGTATTTTTATTTTGAAACTTTAGATAGATTAGAATTGCGACACAAATATAGCTCCAAAGTATTTTCATTTTGAAACTTTAGATAGATTAGAATTGCGAGACAAGGTCGAAAGTTTAGAAGAGAAACTTCAATGGTGTCAGTTCATTCAATTTCAATTCCCTATTTGTGAAGAAATTACCTTAGAATTTTTAACATCCCTTTAGTACAAATCCAAAAAACATAAGGAATTATGGTTTAGGTTACGGGGACAACCTTATGGGCTTGATTATGAAACTTTGTATGAAATTTATGGTTTCCCCGAGGCGTCCGTAGTGGATCAGCACGATGATTTCTGTGTCAATCCTTACTAGACTGAACTAACTGAGTTAGAGCATTTCGACGCTAAGAACACACACAACAACATCATTAGGAGCCACGAACACTTATTGATGCACAAATTTATGTGTCAAACGGTTTTTGACAAAAATGGAAACCAATAAGTGTTCAACGAAAGAAATTTTCATGTTATGGTGTATGAATCATAGCATCCCAGTTTGCACAACCACCCACATCTTTAATGTAATTATTGCTGCTCGAAAGAAGAGGATCAATAACTTAGGAATGGGTTTTTAGGTTTCGGTCATAACTAATTACTATAGAGTTGAGTGCGACGAACTCACAATTACTATAGAGTTGAGTGCGACGAACTCACAGTCACCATCCTGAATTCATGAACCATCATCATCTATGGCAAGTTGAAATCTTAAAATCACATAATATGGAACTTTGGGATATTAGTTCCAAAACACACGTCAAGAAGAGATTCGACCAGCGAGGAATCTGAGGAAAAAGAAGAAACAAAAGAACTGGGTTGGAAGAAAGTATTGGATACAATCTTCGCAAATACCAAATTAATTATAGATACACTTACAGAGAATTCTAGAAATATAAAGGAGATAGTTCGAACTCAACGACGTCAGAGCCATAGCATACGTCGTATTTATTGTTATTTTGAGCCTCAGGGTGTTCAACTGCCACCTCCAAAACCATCCCTGCTTCTATAACCATGAGGTTTTGTTCTAACCCCCTTTCTTTTTAAGTTTAGTCTTTATTTTTATTTTTTTGTTTTACTTTAATTTATGTTTCTTCTTTCCTTATGTGTTTGATTGTCACAATGTGTTGTTCAAGTGTGGCAAGGGTTATGTGTTTTGTTTTGAATGTGATTTTGCATTTGGTATGATAATTGTTAGGTTGCATTTTGTGAATTGTGTCAATATGTCAATGACTTAGATGTATTGGAATTGATTTAATTTTGAACATAGTCTATTAGATTGTGAAGAATCATTAGCTCCCAAAATTAGTGAATTGGGGTCTTTGGCTAAATATGCAGCTTAATTAAGATTTAGTGTTAGTTTGTCACCTTCTTAATTGTCTTAAGTAACTTTGTTAGTATCTTTTATGGAAACTAGTAGCTCAACAAGATAGACAATAAAAAAAATCAATCAAAAAATCATGTTTGTTAATTTTAAAATTAAATATTCCACTGGCCTTCAGGTTATGAATAGAGCTAGACGCCAGTTGAGAACTTGATGTAGCTGAGTAATCGAATCGACACACATCACAAATGTGTGCCTTTGCATAAAAAGGCTATAATGACGTTCCAACCAAGCAGCTTAATAAAAAACATGACTTAGTTAAGTAACCAGATCGACATTCATTCCCAATGTTTGCCTCTGCGTAAAAAGAATAAGTCCGTGTTCATAAAAAGTAAATAAAAAAAGTGTGTTTTTCAATAAAAACCTACCGAATTTGTAATAGTTTGACTTTTCATGAAAACATACTTAGGAGTAGTTACAGAGTTTGAAAAATGAAAGACTTATTAATGTATGTGTGTAATCGAAAAGGGTAAACAATTTAACACTTGAGTCCGGATTAATAAGTATATTTAGTTCAAAGCTCCAAGACATAGATTTTGCATGTTAATGATTTGAAATGACTCAAATGATTGTGTTTAAAATTAAATTTATTTCATGAAGTTAAAGCCATTGTCTTATTGTTGCATTGTGTTGTGTAAATTTTTGTGTATTTGTTGTTTTGTTTGCTTAAGGACGGGACGGGCAAATGTTTAAGTGTGGGAATGTTGATAAGTGTGAATTGCACCATATTTTAGGGCTTAGTTTGATATGCATTTAATTGTTAACTTAATCTTTTAGTATGTGTGTAGGTTAGAATTGTGTTAGTTTGTTCATTAATTGTGTTTAAGTGTTTTTAGTGGTCAGTACAAGTTTTTGAGCTTAATTATTATGTTTTTGAAGTACCTTGATGTGTTTGTTAGTGTTTCAGGGTAAACATTGAAAAACAGAGAAGTTTCAGAGACACTTAGGCCAAAATAACGACCCATAATCATGGCACAACAAGCCACGATCATGACAGAAGCCCAGGACACGGCCCACGATCATGGCCTTCTTGCTATGATCATGATAGAAGGCTCAAATGTGGCCCACGATCATGGCCTGCGTCGGTCAGACGCGCAGACACTAAGAAACATTAAGTTTCGAGAGAGTTTTTGGACCTTTCTGACCCCAGGAAAACCCTAGGACTGCCCATAATACAAAAGGTATATAAAGAATAAGACAAAAGAAGAGGAGGAGCTTTTGCATCAGCCACTTTTGAGAGAAAACGCTAGAGAGGATTGTTAAAAGATTGAGAAAGAGAAGAAGGAAGAGAAGAGTGGAGAAGAAGCTGACATCGACATACTTCCCAGATTTGGAGTTTTTTGACATCGCTACCTCCCATCTCCATCCAAGATCATATTTCCTGTTATTTTCCACTTTTATTATTGTATAGAATTGGGAATAGCAGTTTGATGATAGGATTTGTGATTGTTAAGATATTCTATACTCACCTTCAAGTTTTTTTTAATCTTTGATTTAATAAAATATGATTATTTTATGTTCATTGGATTTATTATATTGATTTATGTTATTGCATAATTTTGTAATAGACTGAGAGGGTGAATCGAATGAAAAATAATTAAATTGGGCTGACGAGAGTTAGGTGATTTAATAAGAACGAGAAATTAATCAAATCGGTAATTGTGTAAAGAGAGATCTCACATAGGTTCCCAATAGTTTATTGGACAACTCTAGATCTAATTAGGGTTTTGGATAGATTGTTAATTAAGAAATTGCAATTTTTCATAATCTGATTAGGTTTATAATTTAGGGTTAATGGTTATAACTTGAGAGAAAGAGTAATCAACCCTAGGATCGTCTAGGACCAATAATCCACTAATTCACAATCGATTAGGTTAGCGTTAAAGATAAGTAAAAATTCCCCTTTCTCTGGATTGATAGTTCCTTTAGGTTGATTCTTGAGTGTGGGTTGTAACTGCCACTTTGTTAATATTTTCATAATTGATTCTTAGAATTGAGTTCCGTGATTGAATTAAATTCTTGCATTAGTTTTGTTACATTTTGAATTATTGCAAATTGTTTTGGCTTTAGATTTTAGGATTAGATTATCCCTCCTCATAGGATTGACACTTTAGGTACTACGCGAATGACTCGTACACTTGCGGATCATCGAGGTTATTAATTAGAACTTACACACATAAGAAAACCACTATCTGATGGCTTTCATGCTTTTTTACTAAATACATCTCACCTTGCACTTGCCTGTATTACAATCCTAAAAAGTCCTTTGAATCATGATTTTGCATGTGAACCTTAGTGGTGGAGAAATGAAATTATTTGCAAAGTTGTGGAATGTCATAATCATGAATGGTATTTGAGTGTACCCATGAATATATCTTATTTAAAAACATTTTGTCCAAGTCTTGTTGTGTCTAATTTCTGTTGACTTTTCTTGCATTCATATCTTAATTTTGGTTACAAATTCTTGTGTTTTGATCCAAATGAGAGATAACTGAGTGAAAATGGTGTGAAAAGTGAAAAAATAAATAAAGGTCAGGTAAATTTTGCATGAAAAATGAAAGTTCAGGTAAATTTTGCATGAAGAGTAAAAAAATAAAGAAACGTGGTGACTTAACTTGTTACTACCATAATAAGTTTAGTCACCATTGTGACTAAACTTGTCACCACTATGACCAGTCCTCACGAGGGTGACAAACAAAGTCACCCTCGTGACATGTCTTTTCTCTAATTCGTCTACTTATTACCTGGCATCTGTAGGTTGAAGGTTCGAAAAGCTAGACCTAAAATGAGACTACAAATAGAAAGAAGAGAGGAGGGTGGTAGCACATTCTCACATTGTAACACACATTCTACACATAGACCCTACAGACTCATTTGGGGACAAAAGCTAATAGAGAGGAAGAAGGCGGAGAAGAGAAGCAGAGACTAGTTAGGTGAGGTGAAGAAGAAGAACAACAGAGAGGTGGAAACAATTTGAGCACTCGATCATTTGGGTGAGAACCAAGTAGGAGTAGAATGCGAGAGTTAATGCAGAGAGTTTGATAGTGGTGGGAGATCACCGCAACTCCCTCATCTGAACACTTGTTTGTTCATTCTGTTTATTGTTTCCCTTTTTTTTACTGAACTTACTTTTCTTTAGTTGATAGACTCATACTCTGTTAGCTTTTTGATAGTTCATTTGGTTATTTACTTGGTTTTTTGCTTTAATACTTCTCTTAGACTGATAAAGATGGGATTAAAGTATATAAAGAAGAAGAGCCTTGTTATTTCCACGATGGGCTGATCTCTTTTTCTTGAGGGTTAATGTAGCTATTTCAGTCAAATGTGCATGATTGAGGGACTATGTTGTTGTTTTATGTTTGTTATAGTTTCTAAACTCAATGGATGTAAAAGCATGATCAAACTTTGCATTATTTTGGCATTAAATGAAGGATCGAGAGAAGAAGTTTAATATGGAACGAGAAACTATAAATGTTTAGGTTAAGAATTAGAAATATATTAGCTTAAGTGGTAATTATTAGTTAGGTTTAACAATTAATTTGGATGATAAACTTGTCGAATACGAAAGTTAGATTAGTTTGTTATTTGAATTGATTTTAGAACCTAATTGAAAATTTTAGTAAGACAATTATCCAATCATTTCCCCTTAGTCATGCATAGGAGATTAAATTAGTGAAATTAATTCTCAAGAATTTCCCACTTTGATTAATCTATTCGTTTTTGCTTCCGGTTGAATCAGTTTACTTCTCAGTTTAATTTTGTGATTTTCTTTAAAGCGTTCACTTAACAAATCGGGACTGAATGTTTAGGAATGCATCTTTTTTTGTTCAAGGTTAATTTGAGTGGATCAATTTCACCTTTATGGAACATGACTTTAGGTAATAAACTACAACTACCTTATATACTTGTGAGTAGGATAGCCTAGGTAATTTTTAAAACTTATTTTGGGCACAACAAGTTTTGGCACCATTACCGGGGAGGTGTTTAGTGATTGCACTTAATTTAATTTTGATTGTTTTATTAATTGTTTTGTCTGTTCATGCATACATTTTTGTTATGATATTTCATTAAGTTATTTTAGTAAATTTCTTACTAATTGATCGTTGTTTTTATTTGGTTTATATACGGAAGGAGGTCTCTAGAAAGCGAACTTGCTCCCTTTATTGACAATGTGCATCAGATAAGAGGACCTAAAAGGGACTTTGAAGACAATCTCGAGGAACCCAAGCCTGAAGATCAAGAAATGGGTGAAAGGTAGCCAGTGATGAAGGAGTATGCCAAACCAGTAATTGGTACTACCACTTCATGCATATGTTTGGGAGAAGCAGCCAGAAATTATGAATTTAAGAGCATTCATTACAACATGCTGCCATCGTTTTATGAGGTTCCTAATGAAGACCCTTTAAACTTCATTCCAGAATTCTATACCACTTTTCAAAATTTTCCTTTGGATGGCCTAAATGAAGATCAAATCAGGATGAGGTGCTTCCCATACACATTGAAGGATCAGGCCAAGGAGTGGCTGATGACTTCCACCCAGTTCATTAACTACATTGGAGGAGGTTTAAAACAAATTCATGGGAAATTTCTATTCCCATCAAATGACTTCTGAGTTACAGAAGAAGATAAAAACCTTCACTCAGATGGAGGGAGAACCATTCCATGAGGCGTGAGAATGCTTCAAACTGTTGCTCATACAGTGTCCACACCATCACTTTCCACTTTACAAGTAGAACCAATTCTTCTATGATAGATTAACGTAATAGTGTCAGTACACAGAGGACAGTATAATAGGAGGAGCTGTGGGAGAGAAGATGACTGAAGAAATGTATGAAATCTTCAAAATGTTGGGGGCCAATTCTCAATAAAAGAGCATGAGGGGAAGAAGAGCTGGAATTCATGAAGTGAGCTCAAATCAAGAATTGGTTATGCAATTAGCTGAGTTAACAAGGCATATAAAGATGTTAATTACAAGACTACACCTGAAAACATTGTAAATCAATAGTTATATGGTCTATGTGAAACTTGTGGTCATGTAGCTAATAATTGTTCATATTCTTGTAAGCTTTTTGAAGATGGGGAAGAACAAGTGAACTCACCCAACAATTTTCAACCAAAGGAGCTGATAGATGTTTAATTGATTGTGAAATTATTCTATAACACTTAGCAATTATTAACATGAAATTGCTTAAGATACTCACTTTGATTCATATGTGATTTTAGGCACAATTCGGAAACAAAGAAGTTAAAGTGAGTTGAAAGCTCTATATTTTGACAATTTTTTGAAGATTAATACTCACTTGTCTTCATGGAGTAAGAACAAAAAAATTAGAGCAAAAGAAGACAAGAAAAAAAGAAAACACAAAGAAAAGAATGTGGTTAACATGGATTTTGCATGGATTTGCATACCTATGCAAGTTATTAATTTAATTAATGGACAATGCATAAGGCACCAAGGTGAGAACAAAATGGTAGCTGCTAGGATAAAACACCAAAATGTTGCACAGGTGTACCAAAACATATGCAAACAATATGGGACTTTCATGCAACATGCTAGACCAAAATGACAGCACATGTTTGATGTGAATGAGAAGCATAATAAAACAACAACACATAAAGAAAACGTAAGGTAGCAAGGTAGATTAAGGAGAATCAAAATGTAGCAGCTGAAATGATGAAACAAAGACGTGAGGTGTGCGTGGTACTTCATGTGAATTTAATGTATAAGTATGGGAAGTGCATCAAAATGGCAAGCAACTTGTGAGTTTAATGCAGCAGCCCAGCCAAAAATGACAACGCACACTAGCAGCTGGGAAGGAATAAATAAAACGCAGACGTAGAGGGACGTTCAGCTGGAGGGTTTTAAAGAAATGAATAGTAAAGTGGACCAACAATTAAATAGATAAACAGAACAATAGTTAACCGCACGTCATAATGTTAGTCAAAATAAAATAACTAGACTACTACTATAGTAGTAGTGAGTTTAAGTCGATCCCACAGAGAGTGTGTGTAAAGTTTATGAAATGAAATTAACCGGTGTTTAAGTTTAAAAGGGGGTTTTGGATTTTGAAATAAGAAAATAAATTGAAAGTAGACTAATAAAAACAAATTAAAGAAAACATGTGAAAAATGATAAAAGTGGGGAATTCGGTAGGGACCCGGTTATTTGGTTTAATCTCATCCTACACCCTAATTAAGCGTATTTCATTGATTTGTTGTTCTCAAACCTCTCCTAACAACAATTAATCGTGGGTTAATAATTAACCCGAATTTTCCCTTAGGTTTTGTTTAATCAAGATACGATCGTTAATTAAACCTAACCACCAAATAGCTGAGGATACAATCTCTATATTTAATTAGGCAGTAGCATTACAAATTAAGAAATCGAGTAATCAAGGCAACAATCATATATGATGCATCATTTAACCTAGGTCAGGTTATCCCTAATGATTACGAATCATTAGTCGCTATACATGAATTTCAATATAACAATTAATTCTAGCAATGGGTCTACAAATAAACGATTCAATAAACACATTAAAGTCATCTTTCCATAATAACCAATGGGTTCATATACAGATAACCAAAAAATAATGAAAATTTGACTATTCATACACAAAACCCAAATCCATATGCCTAGGATAACACAATCAATTTAATAGGAGAGAAAGAAACAATAAAAATATGAAAGAAATGCTTAACCTAGGTAATAGGCATTGATGCCACCTCTGAATCGACGTCGGGACATTGCCCTTCCATGTGTCTCTCTCAGAAAATGTTTCAGCCATTGATAACCCTCCCGAAGACCTTAGTTGCTCTCCCTTTGGTTCTGCCGTAACCTTCAATCTGTTATATTTTTGTCATTATTCACTAATGTGACGAATAAAATATATGTCCACCTTACTGTTCACGCAACTTAAAAACCCTCTAGCCTTCGTCTGTGAAACACAGTTGTCTGTGAAATGCAGACGTTGTAGTCTGCGTTTCACGCAGACAACGTCTATATAAAATGCAAACTCATTTTACTCTAACCTCCAGCTATTGTGCTGCATTTCATCTCCTGCCTTGTCCTCCTGCACTATGTTTTCTTCATCTTGCACTGCCATTTTTGTCTCTTTTTCCAGCTATCCATCTTCATTCACTGTTCTTTGCATTTTTTTCTTCTTTTAATTTTCTTCTTATCTTTTAATTTCTTCTTCTTACTCCCTAAAGACAAGTAAAAATTATTCTTCGAAAAATGGCCAAAATATAGAGCTTCGACTCACTTTAACTTCTTTGCTTCCGAATTGTACCTAAAATCATACACGAGTCCAAGTGAGTACCTTAAGCAATTTCATGTCAATAATCGCTAAGTGTTATGGAATAATTTCATAATCAATTAAGCACCTATCAAT
>JANZXP010000195.1:22010438-22027142 GCA_027576715.1 Erythroxylum flavicans | reverse complement strand
CCTCCTTCCATTGTACGTTTTTGTTTATTTTTCAATATCCATAAAATCTTTTAGTTCCTACCGAATGTCACACTCCTTATCTGTTCAGTTTTATTATTTGGCTTTGGTATTTTCACCCCAACTCTCATTTTTACAGATTGGTGTACAAGTGTTAGATATGTGTTATAATTAGGTTCAAATATTGAACTGGTCAAGTGGACATCAACTTTGATTTACTGGTTTTTGGCAATTAAATTGCAAAAAGTGTAGTGAATCAAAAGGATGAGTTCCATATTAAACTAAAACAGCAGGCGCTGGTAAAGCAGGTATAATTTTCATTTTTGCTCTAATTAAATGCAACATAAGGTTTCCTTGCCTGGCACCTTGAGGAGGTATTCCAATCTCGGTTGGAATTTGTTACGAGGATATGGTACACATAAAATTATATATACATGAACGTATCACCAGGCTGACAATAAACTCTAGAAATTTCTCTGACTTGTTACAATGAAAAACAAATATCACCAGAAGAAGATTAGGGAATGACTCCATTGAAACAATTATGAAGTGATTAATTGGCGTGTCGACACAGGTGAGAAAAGAATTTGAGTGGTTGCTTACAAGTCCTCCCGCACCAAAGTGGTCGGCTGGGAGTTCTTGTTTGTTATTGGAAGAAAAGTTTGACAAAGATGATAGAGATGCGAATTCGCGTGGAGACCATCAAGTGCAGAGCCTTCCATGTTGGCCTTTTGACCTCTGAAACTCTATTTCAGATTCTGAAAATGAATTTATGACCCATAGATCCATAACAATTAGCTGGTCCTTCCAATCACGTGCTTTGATATTGGGAAACTCAGAAAGTTTGCTTTGCCAATGAGAATGACTGGTTTTTCTTAAAAGGAAATAATGTACCGCCCGATAAATCTTAATTAACTGATTAAAAAATCCATGAAACAACGGTACTGAGTCTGCTTTTTGACCAAAAACTAAAGAACACTTGGATGCAAAGACACGGGACGTCTTATGAATTACGTTTTGTCTTCTACTGACATGTCTAATAATTTAATCGCTTTCACGTCAAAATATAGCAACTCAAATGAGAATTAACCTTAATCATTATTTTTAACGCAACATTCAAGTGCTTTTATCAAAGAAGGTTTGCAAAACTTAACATTCAACATCACCCAGTACTACTCATGTAGTAACAGTAACTCAAATGATGATTAACCTTAATCAGTATTTTTAATGCAACATTCAATTGCTTTTATCAAAGAAGGTTTGCATATAGTAACTCAAATGATGGTTAACCTTAATCATTATTTTTAATGCAACATTCAATTGCTTTTATCAAAGGTTTGCAAAACTTATTATGTATGACATGTATAGTACTGTTGTCATCTATGGATTTATTAACTTATAAATTTATGGTTTATCATAAGTATATTTGCAAAGAATTATACATATTTCTTGATATTAATATATAATTTTTATTTATTTATTTTGTATAATTAAAGATTTATTATCATAGAGAATTAGTAATGTAGTTTTTTTAAATTGTTATTCACCAGCATGGATGTGACTTAACTGTGACTTCTTTTACTTCTTACATTATTATTTGGCATGATTGTAACTTAAACCGTGATTTCTTTTAATTTTATTAAATTAGTATTACCTTCCATATTTATGAATTAACTCAACTAAAGTTTATTTAAAGAGAAATGAATATAATTATCAAAATTTTGATTATCTCTTTATTTGGTTGTTTAAAATTGCTTTTATTAGAAGAACAATTTTTAATGCTCCAAAAAAATAATATCAATCTAACTTCAAATAAAATTATTATCCTTTATTTTATATTCAAAATTCATATTTTTTAAAATTCATATCTAATTATTACATAATTTATTTAATATATATAATTTCATATTTATTATAAGTGTTCTTAAAAAATACTTAACATAGAAAAACATGTTACAGACCGGCTTAAAAATTCATATTTTAAATTTTTACATAATTTTTATTATCTATATTTTATGATTTATCATAAATATATTTTCAAACATAACTGATGATGTCTTCAACTACATCTCGATACCTTCGCGTGGGCATGAAATTCGGTTGTGCTGCTAGGAAGTTGAAGGTAGGCTGTCAGAGGTTATTTCATATACTATGAGTATAATACCAAATCAAAATTGCTGAGTTTGTTGCTGTCTCATAAATGAATGGTAAAGATTAATAGATTCCATTTTGGAGAATCTCATTTAATTTTGTAATAGATCCTATTATATACATAAATTGATACTATAATAGCCTTTGATATTGCCCAAAGATTTGAATATTATTTCTAATTTTTTAAAAAATTAATTAAAAAATCTGAAACTTAAATAAAATCTATACATACATACTTTTTAATTTAAAAAATAACTAGGGATTAATATTACTGCGCATATGCGCGTGACAACCTGCCAGTTTGTTAATATGTGGATTACCGAATACCGACCAACCAAGTCTATTCTGATTTTGAGACCAAAATATCAAATCCATTAAACTCTATAATGTAATATACGGAAAGGCGTATATACGAGGGCTGATAAAATATATATATATATATATATATATATATACGGAAAGGCGAAAGTGAATAAATTGTTTGTTTACCAGTACATCACTACATCCCCAAAAGAAAACTGATAAAACTTTATTTCCAAACTCTTCGAACGCACCAAGCCGGGTAACCCTCTCTCTCTCTTTTTGTTTTTTTTCTTCCGTTTTCCTTTCAGGTTTTTCATAGTCAATCTGTTGCGTCATGTTTCTTAATCAACTATTTAAGGTATGGTGATCCTCAGATTCCATCAATAATATTGGCATCTTTCTCCCCTTTTTTTATTCTCCAAGTTCTTCCATGCTTGTTGAATTCTTTGAGAATTTGCTTTTGATTACTGTTGTAGCTTTGCTTTGGCGTAATTTTCTAAATATTCTTATCCGTTGTTTTTGGATTCTACCTGTCAGTGTTAGGAATCAGGTTCTCTCAACCCCAAAAGGAAAAAACACAAGAAAGAACAATAAGATTAACGGAAACAATCCAATTCAGCTTTGGATTAGAATGGCTAACCAAGCCAAGGATGTTCTGTTGTATTGATTGAAAAAATTATTGGAAGCACAGGTTCGATTTGCAGTGCCTATGTTCCTTTGAGGCTTAAACTTTCCGTTGTTGATAGTTAAAAGGCTCCTTAAGGCAGGGTGGAGTGCTTCTAACAGCAATTGCTTATTATAGTTGGGCACTTGCTCGAACTTTGTGATTAGCCAAGGGCTATACTACGGCAATGATGGATGATCCATATGGGAATAACAGCGCTGCAAATGGGGAAGTAAATGAAACAAAAGTTTTTGAAGAGGTGTGCGATTTATGCCAAATAGAAGAGGTAACCAATTTCTTAATTCCGTTGATGGTTGTATTAACTTGCTATGGAACTGAATTCATCGACATCTTGATTTGGGTTTCACAAGATATCTCACCCTTAACATGGCAGCTAGGCTTGCTCATAAGTGTTCTTCTGAAATCTTTAGGGTTTGTTTTTGGGTTCCATGGAAGATGCAAATAAGAAGGATGCACTCAAAAGGTCAAATATCACACACATCTTAACTGTGGCTAAGGCGTTGGAACCTTCATTTCCAAACGATTTTGTGTATAAAATTGTCAGAGGTATGAAGTTACTTAATGGCCAATTGCATTCAAGATTCACAACTTGCATGATTCTCTTTGTGTTTAATTCTTGCCCAAAAACATACCTGTTCCATAATTTTTTCTTTTTCAATTGAATCTCCATGGATTTGTCAACCCCAGACCCAATTAGTTTGATGGTATCATTTCATTGGCTTTCTACTTTTTCTTTTTGTGTTAGTTTTGGACAAGGAAAATGTGTACATAGCGCAGTTCTTTGATGATTGTTTCAATTTCATTAACGAAGCTAAAAGATTGAAGGGAGGTGTGCTGGTCCATTGCTTCAGTGGAATATCTAGAAGGTGATTCCTTCTTTATTATTATTACCATCTTTGCAAAGTTATTTCAATAACTTAAAATGTACCAAGATGAAGTTATAGTTGAAGAAGGAAGTCATCTGTGGACAGGATTATGTTGCATTTATCAAATTAAATCAGGAAATTCAGTCATACATTCATGTCTGTTGATTGGCTTGAAGTTCTTTTATGTTCTGCAGTGTGACTATTGTTGTTGCTTATCTCATCAAAGAACATTCTATGAAGCTATCCCAAGCTTTGGATTATGTCAGACGCAGACGACCCCAGGCAGATCCTAATGCTGGGTTTCTGCTACAACTACTGCTCTTTGAAAAATCTCTTCAAAGGTACAGGGCTATGTTTGTCTAATCTATTTGTCATATGGGTAACTAAATATTGATCTCTGAGCTTTAAATGTTTGGAAGTTAAAATTGTAACAAAAAATGCTTTTGGTGTTATGTCAGATCCGTTTCCCTGACCTGCAGTAAACCATTTCAAGTTATCCCTATTCTGATCTTGGTTTCTCGCAATATTCATTCATTCATTGATCTTTTTCTATTTTTTTAAGAAGTATGTTGGACTTGCAAATAAGTTGATAATTTTGGAGTGAATTCTTTTGATGCAGCATAGGAAAGCCAAATGTTGACTGTTGCAGTATTTGCTAACAAGGAATTACTTTTACTTATGGTTGCTTCTTTATGCTTTCCAAAGTGGAAGAGAAGTTCGAGGCAAGAAGTTGAGTGTAGAGAGAAGCTGCGAAAATACTTGTGCATGTTAACTTTAGAAACAAAATGAACCATTATTTTGGTCATGAATTTTACGGTGTATTTTCGATGTTGGGTTGCAATAATTGAAGGATAGTATTTATCTGTACCAGATTTTGTTAAACGAAACAAGGTATGCGATGATAGTTGGAGAAGTGAAGAATTCATCTGGTTATAGATGCTCTGTTTTGTCCATCATATACCTCTAAGAACCAATCACATACACACCTACAGAGACGTGTGCTTATACTTCAGATGCAACTAAACGAGTACATGAAAAATTTGCCTTCGACACGGGGTTGATTACAGAACCAGTCGTCGCAGCGAGGTTACAATGTTTCTTGATGGATGTGGTAACTGGTGATTTAACAGGTTATAGCTGGTATCTTTGTTTCAAAAATCTCATCGTTTGGTCTGGGGCCATCTCGCTTGGGATTTCTTTTATTATTTCCTTTTAGATCATATAGAGTATAGAACTCATGTTTCTCACGACTATATTTTTAGTGTGAAAGTTGATCAAGTTTATGCGATTACAAACAAAAGGGGATTTTTTATTATCTAAATCTTTAAACTTTATTGTGTCTCAAGCTAGGAAATGAATTTAGTTATTATCAGCTTTCACCATAAAAAAGAATTATGATTGCTTGGTTTATAGCTTCACGTACATAAGAGTATCCCCATCTTTCGCAAGGACGAAAACAAATTGACATCAGCAATAAACCCTACCGTTTTGTCTCATTTATATTTAGACTTGCATGTAATAAATCTTCAGCTCGACTTGAATCGAACGATATGTAAACGTAATTCCATCTCTGGCCATGCTTTGTATAGGATAACTCAAATCTTAATAATTCAAATTTAGTTAACTATTGCTCAAACTTAAAAATACGATAGACTTGATCATCATATTTTGTTAAATAGTCATCAATACCAAATTTCTTTGTAATGATATTACTACAAGAAATAATATCTGAAACAAACTCTACTTAGTTTTCAGTCATATATACAACACTTTAGCTATTACAATAAACAATTACTATTTCAGAATATAAATTGAGTTTAGTAAACAAACCTTTGGACCAAATAACTTCATTGAAAGTCAACAACCATCAACCATGTACTCAATTGTAGTACAAATATGCTCTCAAAATTACTGTCCAATTGGCCGTGCAACCATCAATATAAAACACGTAACTAGAGAGACCTTCTCATGTTAAGATCACTTACAAAATTTGAGTCAATATGGGCCATTAAGCGTTCATACTTGCTTTTAGACTCTAAGCTTGCATTATTACTAATTTGGGAATATCTCAAAATTCACTTTCTCGAACTTGTGAGTGCTCCTTACAATAGTGTACATATGCTAGTAACATTAACAACATAATATAAGGATGAGTGAATGATATCACACATAATGATATTAACTGTATTACAACATGGAACATGAGACATATAATCAACATTTATGGTGAGTGAGCAGCTGAAAGCTTTAAATGTGTTGCGAGTGAAGCCTTGACATTTTTTATATTTGCAATGCTAATCTTTTCAAAACATTGTCAATATAATTTTGTTGGTTGGGATATAATCTCTCTTACTCTTTTTCTTAAAGGATCTCCATATCATCAATTTTCTTTGGAACTTCAAATTTTTAATTTAAATTCACTACTTAACAAAGATTTCAATATGTTAACTTCAGACATGTCCTTAACAACAATAACTATATCATCAAATAAAATTAAATGAATGACTCATTAAAAGGTATCTTGTAATAAAAGCAAATTTTCTACTTTCATTGAAAGTAGTCATGAATAACTATAAATACGGTGAGGTGAATGAGTGTTTCAATTAATAAAAAGACTTATTCAACAAGTAGACATGATAATCTTTTCCTTCAATAACAAAGCCCTCAAGTTGCTAGATATAGATCTACTTTTCAAGTTCACCAAGTAGAAAAGTAGTTTTACATCCTTTGGACTTGTTCCAACTCAAGGTCATATATGGCAATAAGAGAAAGTAAAACTTGAATAAAACAAGTTTACTAATAGCAAAAATATCTAACTGTCTTAACTCTAATTTTCTAATCATATGCTTTTGTAGCTAGATGAAACTTATACCTCAGATCTTTCAAACCTAAAGTGCCAGCTTTATTCTTAAAGATCCATTTGCAACCAATGATCTTCTTTAATTACTAGCAATTTCACTAGATTCTAGGTATCAATTTTTAGAGGGAATATTCAACTACATAGCTACTAACCACTTTTTATTACTATTACAAAGAATAACTTCAAAATAATTATAACGTTCATTAACATTATCTCATTGAACCACTAATGTATATGCCACTAAATTAGTCTTAGTAAATCTTTGTGGCCTTCTATGTGTTTAGTAATATTGTATAGCTCCTTTTATTATGTATTTACATATTTTTCCTCCTCATCTTCATCATATTTAGAATTAGAAACCTAAATTAGATGATGCTCAATATGAGATCATGATGATGTTTTTAGTCAATCTGCTAACTCCACTTTCTTCGATGCACTCTTTTGATTTATACTATAGGAAGAGACAAACTCCTTTTTTAGGTGAAGCATGTAAATTTTATCAAATATAACATTCTTGTTAACTATAAATTTTCTATGACTTTAGAATCAGCACACTATAACCTATATCCCTTTACACCCAATTCAAATATAAGAAAGTGCAATTTTTTTTCTATTTACCATCTTTTACATGTACCTATGTAAGGCAACCAAATACATGTAAATCAAAGTAGGTAGTAAGTTTATCAGCATTCTTATTTTAGAGTCTGAAAATCAAGAATTGTACTAGAAGAGCAATGTACCAAATGAAATATTGTAGATACTACCTCAATCCATAAATTTTTAGACAAACCAAAATATGATAGCATGAAATATCCTCTATCTAATAATATTTTATTTATACACTCAACAGAATCACTCTATTAAGGAATTTCGCAACTATTTAATTTTTGGTTATACCATGAATTTACAAAATTTATTAAGTTCTCCTCTATAGAATTTCAAACCATTATCAGTTCTTAGATGTTTAATTCTTTTTTATTTAATTTTCAATTAGACCCCTATATTACTTAAAGTATAAAAAGGCATCACTCTTATGCACTAAACTCTGCCTTTGGAAGGAACTTCAGTGAATTCCCAAAATAATATGAATGTGTGTGGCCAAAAGTACCTTTGATTTTGTGAGCGATTCAACTAAAGTTGAATCTTTTTTATTTCTTAAGATGCAATGCTCACAATGTCTAATTTTGAAATGCTATACCAACCTAGTAGTTTTCTCTTACTTAACAAGACGATGCCTTTCTTACTTGTATATCTTTGTCTCATATTCCATAACTAATGGTTATAGTTTATATTATCTTTTGGTAGGTGTTTTAGTGTGTTTATAGGTGTTGATTAGATATTTATTGCATGTTTAGGCTTAGAATTATATTAATGTGATTATGTGTTTATGTTTTTAAGTATTATGTAGTTTAGGGCATGATGTTGGACCTTAATCTTGTGTTCTTGAGGTGTTTTGATGTATTTTGTTAGTGTATGAACCTAGATAAATGAAGATTGAAAAAAGTTAGAGCAAGCTTAGGCTAAAAGGAAGGGTCACGATTGTGATATGAGTGTCATGATCGTGACAGAAGACCACTACCTAGGATCAAAATAGTGATTGGAAAGTCATGATCGTGACAAAAGATCTTTATGTTGTGTCATGATCATGACACCCCTATCATGATCTTGACAGACACTCGCCAGATGCAGGGTTTTTGATGTGTTTTGATGTTTAGAGCATATTTTTGTACAATGTGACCTAGGTAAGACCTAAATTTAACCTTAAGTCATACATTGACTATTTAAGAACATAAAGATAATAAAGTAAACGCATGCAAGAGGGGGGAGGGGGGAGTGAATTGTGTGTGACTTATATATATTTTTTTGCAAGTTACATTCAATTCATATAAAGATAGGGGCCTATTAAAATTTAAAACAACAAGAGCCTATTAGATGATAGAAGCCTGTTAAACGACAAGAACATGTTAGAATATAAATCCTGATAAAAAAGTTAAAACAGAAGGTGCATGTTAAAATGAAAGGAAACTCTTGCAAGTTGAAAGTAGAAGGGACTTATTATAAAAGTGAAGGAGTCTTTTGCTAAAATTAACACAAATACACAATATAA
The DNA here is from genome assembly GCA_027576715.1 of Erythroxylum flavicans. Lineage (NCBI taxonomy): Eukaryota > Viridiplantae > Streptophyta > Magnoliopsida > Malpighiales > Erythroxylaceae > Erythroxylum > Erythroxylum flavicans. The sequence goes on along the minus strand of JANZXP010000195.1, from coordinate 22,018,173 downwards.
TGCAGAAATTTAAAAGTTAAGAGGGACTAGAGAATGACATAGTCAATTTATATTGGTTGGACTTAAAACCCAAGCCTACGTGCAATTCCAAATTATCCAACTTGAATGTTTCACTAAAATCCCAAGTAATAATTTGACGAGTCTCTTCAAGCTCACGAGTACATATTTTTCAAGATTCTCTAACCTTCCAAACTAGGAGTATTTAGCTAGTCTTTACAAGCTCTCAATAGATGAAAATGTAATTTGCTCAATATGAGCTTCAATGATCTCTCTCAAAAAGAAATTTCAGTTTCTAAAGCACAAGAGATTTGACAATGATATCACTTTCAAGAGAATTGATGCTATAGATGTATTTCAAGAGTCTGATATGTGTTCGTAAAAAAATTGGCTCTTCCTTAAGTAGACATTTCTTTCAATTAGTCGTTGCTTCACTTGCATTCTTAGTCAACTAGATGGATTTTAAATCTAAATAACTTCGATGTCATCTTTGGAAAAAATCTTTCAGTAATCATAGGGATAATATACGACCATCATAATTAGTAGGATCCTTTCGGATAAACCATTTCTAATAAGGTAAGTTCATAAAGAAGGTTTGTGCAAAAGAAAACGTATTTCTTGTGATTTTACTTCCTTTTAAGAATTAGACCATTACTTGTACAAGGAAATAAATCCAATTTGAATTTAAAAATATTATACAGTTATCATCAAAATCGTTAATCATAAACCTTGAGCTAAAAAAAGAGACCTAAAAACACTTATCCTCCTTCTTATCAAATTGAGAAAAGAAGTAAGGAAGAGTAAGAAGGGAGAAAGAGGAGCAACAACTGTCTAACTATCTCCAAACCAGTCCAATCAAGTTTTTCTCTCTTTCTTTTGTTTGTTTCCTTTATCTTGATGTATGAAATGGGATTAAGAATGTTGTATATGTTTATGATGTTATAATTTCATATTAGGATTTGTTCTTGACTCATTTATGACTTGATTATTTTTTATTTCAACAAAATGATTTGATGTTGTAATATTTGTATTTGCTTATACTTCAACAATAAATTGAGAGAGTGAGTCGATAGTAATTCGATTAGATTGATTAATAAGAGTTAACAACCTAATAACTCATGCAAATATCAAATCAATAATCATACATCTTGTATAAGAACCCGATTATCCGATAAATTGCTTAAGAAATAGTTAAAACTTTAGGCTATTTTTAGAATCAATTAGGAATTATTAGTTGGGTTAGATAATTAGGTATTGAGAGAATAATCAACCCTTCGAAAATCTAGGATCGACACCAAATTGAATAAAAAATGTTTAAGGTAGCAAAATGATGATAAAACGAATCCTATACTTTCATATTTGATTAACCATGTTTTATTGTGACAACTCATTTGATAAGTGGTTAAGTGCTCAATTTTAATTGATTTTGTTAATTTCTAGATTTTATTTTCACTCAACTCATATTTGATTGCTTAATTTTTCGATTTTTTTATTTTCATTCAAGTCAAATTTCACAACCTTAGACAAAGTTAGGCTCATTTAGTTTTAGTTAATTCCTTATGGGATCGATACCTCAATTACAGCAAGTTTATTATAAGTATACTTGCAAAATATTGAGGGTTTTACATTAGGTAAAACTTGCTTAAAAATAACCTAGTGACATCATAATTTGGTAAAAAGATGTAGTTGTTAAACTGGTATATATGATGCTAGTTCCACCTAAAATAAAAGAGGTATCGATGTTCTTAGCTTTCATTATGACTTTGATACCCTTTGTACCTTTAGAATACCACCTACACCAGTATAATTGTAATTAAGGCTTCAAGGGTACTTAAGAAAGTTAAATTTCTTTTTAACTTTAGAATATGTCAAATATTTATTATAATTCTTACCACATAATCAAGCGTCCTATTTTTGATTGTTCCCATATCATCAATATGGTAAGACTTTTTGTTCCCTACTAATATAACTTTATTGGCAAAGGCTTGATAAGTGGAGAATTAGTTCTTATTCAAAGATAAATGATATTCAAAATTCAATTATACTAAGGGATAGACATAATCTCTATCATTAAGATATTATCTCCTATATACTCCTTCATAACATTAACTTTAAAATAATTGTTGCCATCACTACTATTTTTACTTTAAAAAATTGTAATAGTCAACTTTAATGTGCCCTTTCTCATACAATAGTGACAAGTCAAATTCCTATTTTTGAATTTTGGCTAAGGTCATGATATTGATATAATATAATTTTTTCACTAATTCTACCTTTAATAACTGAGCTATCATGCTTATTTTCATTAAAAATACCAAAAATTCTTTAGTAATAAGCTCCTTTGAAAGTAAATATGCATTAGCATCTTTTAAAGTGATAGTCTCCCTACTATTATACCAAGTTTCTCTATATTACTTGTATGATGGTAGTAATAAACATAACTAGTGTAAAGCTTGATCATCCTTATCAATTTTAATCTCTTTATTTTATAAATCTATTATAAAGGAAATAAATTCATCAATATGAGATTCAATATAGGTACCTTATATTATTCACAACATGAATAAGCATTGCTTTTTGACTAACTTACTAGTAAAGCTCTTTGAAAAATATAGCAACTTTAATTTCCTTTATAGAAACGCTATTACATTTTCATGGATAACTACTTGATAGTTGTAGATTATATTATGTTTCTTTAGGTGTTTAAGTGTGTTTTTAATCATTTCTTAGATGATTATCATATGTCTGGGCTTAGAATTGTGTTATTGTTAGTGTTTGTATATGTTCTAAGTGTTTGAGTGGTTTAGAGAAAGAATTTGATCTTAATTTTATGTTTCAAAAGGTGTTTGATGTGTTTATGAGTATTTGGAAATAGGAAATCGAAGAATGAAGAAGATTGTGGATGTATGCAGGAAGGCACAATCATGAATGGCGAAGCCCAGGGATGCTACATAGCTCTCTGGATATGATTGGGACTATTTTGGAGCCTAACAAAGTGGGGAAACCTTAAACACAGCCTTAGAACTCTCAAGCACTATAAAAGAACATGAAAAACACCAAAATGAGGTAGCAAACACTACATCAATGCAGATCAAAGAGGAAGGATCAAAGAGAGTTTAAGAGAAATTCTAGCATTTTAGATCAAGACTTAAATTAGTGTTCCTTCATTTTCCTCTATTTCTTTCATATTCTTGAATACGTATATAGATTTCTATGATGTATAACATGATTATGGATTTCTAAACTTCATATTTATGGATTATTCTGGAATTATTTTATAAACCTTATATCGTATTGAATTCAATATATCTTTGAACATTTATGATAATTGGCGTGCATATACTTGATAATAAATTGAGAGAGTGAATCAAGTTATTAGTGTTAAGTTGCACAAAAAGAGTTGGTAACTTAATAGGCCTACAATTATCATATTAATGAACAATTAAAGAGAGATCTTAATTGTGAAATTAATTATCTATATGATTGCTCCAAATCTAATTAAAAAGTTAGGAGTAGTTTTGAAAATTTTAGGATATATTGGACCAAACATAAATTGAATCGATAAGATTAAGGGAAACAATATAAGGATAGAGTAGTTCCTAAGTCTTCAACTTTGATCAATCTCAATTTCATTAGTGACTCAATTATTTCATTGTTTACTTGTTTTGTTTTGATTTGTTATTTGCCTTAAATTTAATTATTTACTTAAATTCAAATCAATTTTTGGTACCTTAGATAAAGTTCTTTTCAAGTTCTTTAAATTTTTAATAGTCCTTGTGGAATGATACTTGGTACTACAAGATACGATTTATATACTTGCAGTATTGAGAGTTTTATTATTATATAAAACTTGCTCAACAATTTTTGGCACTGTTGCCAGTGATTAATTAGCATCTGGTACAATTTGAATTCCTTTGATTTAAAGATTTGATACTTTTCTTGTGTGAGTGCAAGTGCTTGCAAAAATTTACAACAATTTCAAACTGAGCCACCTACAAACCCCTTCTTCCAACTTAATGAAATCATTACAGTATGGATGGGGATTACTATAACATATATACTCTTAGGTGGCAGTACCACCCAAATTTGATCAATTAATAAAGAACCACTCCTCTACTATTTACAACTCGGAGGTTCAAGTTGAACAACCTGCTAATGCATTGTTAATGAGGAATGTTGTGAGTCTTCTAAGTGACATGGAAGCAAAATTGAAATCTATTTTGTGTTGTAACATTTGTGGGGGTAACTATCATAATTTTCAATGTTGGGCACTAGATTATACATTGGAGAATCCATAATTCTTATAAAACTGGTCTTAGAATACACTATATGAGCATATTGATAATTCAAAATGGAGCAACTCTTACACTTTTGCATTGAACGAGTATACTTCGTCTGAATTTTTAATGGAAGATCTTGCCAATGGTGAAGCTATCCACTGTATCTACCAAGAGAGTGTTTATCCAGCCAAAGACATTGAGCCAAATATAATATGTTTTTAGTGTACATTACTACCTCAGAGTGATGAGGAGGAAAAGGTCAAGGACATGATTGATGTTGCCATTCAATAAGAGTAAGAAGAACAGAGGATAGAGGTAATAAGGATTGAAGAAGCTAAGGAAATATCTATTCAAGAAGTGAAAGAAGAAGAGGGGACGAGGGTGATTGCAGAAGAAGAGTAGTTCACCTTCTTACAAGATGTATTGTTGGATTCGATTGATGATTTAGGGAGTTTCATCATTCATTATATTATTAATAGTTTGTTACAAAAAAGGGAATTTATAAACTTACTTGGATTTCTTAATTTTATCAATTATATCTTTGTTACCTTGTAACCTGTTGCTTATTTACAAGGTATTAAATTGCCATGGGGAGAAAGTGACAGCAAGCCATTCATTATAAACTCAAGTTAAGGGTAGAAGGCAGAGTATGACAAGCTAATGATGTTAAATAAAAACTACTTGGGAGGTAACCCAAGAATTAGGATATTTTATTATTTTTATTATTTATATTTAGTTTATTTTGTTGGTACTTTGTTAGTTTTATTTTTTATGGTTATTTTGTAGAGAGTGAAGTGTTGGATCTTTATGGCATAGAGTGTCTTCAAATTTGATCACCCATACCATCACAGTCGAAGCACTGTAAGTATTTTTGCTCTAACTTTTTATTTCTTGTTATTTGTATTGTTTTGTTTCTATATTAAAGACCATTTATTGTTCAAGTGTGGGGATGTATATGCAATTTCATGTCAATTGTGTATGCATTTTGCATTTGTATTGTGATGTATTCATTATGTAATTGTGTCAATGACAAGTATTGAATGGAATTTCTTACTTTTGAACATGGTCATTTAATTTATAAAGGCATAATAACTTGTAAATTTTATGTTTTAAGTGTCTTAATATGTATGTTAATATGACACCTATCTTTCACTTTATGACTTTGTTCATATACATTTATAGTTATACTCAATTAAATTGGTTATCATTATTAGTGCCCTTTCATGAGAATACTTGACAAAGAAGAAATGAGATAAGCTAAGAAATTAAATGTGAAAAAAAGAGTGAAATAAAAATTTCCTATTTTGCTAACCTGTTGTACGAAATTAGGTTAAGAATAGAGCTAGTAGCCAGTTGAGAGTTGAGATATAGTTAAGAGACTGGGGGATTCGCCAAAATGTTTGTCTTCACGTCAAAAGGCTAAAATGACACTCCAACTAAGCTAAATAAAAAATGTGACCTAGTTGAGAAATCAGGGGACATTTATGACAAGATGTTTGCCTTCGCGTCAAAAGACTAGGTTATCTTTAAAGAAAATATATTTAAAAATGGGGTTAAAATAAATAAAACCAACTGATCGTTTACAAATAGCATGAATTTTCACGAAAGGATACTTAGTGATAATTTGCCTTTTTAATTAATCAATAATAGTAAATGCATGCTTATGAGTGCCATAGGTATATAAATAGGCTGTTAATATTTTGATTGATATGTATAGTCAAATCCATACTCGTAAACAAGAATGGAATAAGTTAGTATATTAACACTTTTTAAGTAATTGATGTTTGAGGTTAAGTTATTTCCATAAGATTTGATGCCTTTGTACTATGATTATATTGTTGCATAATTGTGTCATTATGTCTTTATGTGTTTTTTTTGTTTGTGTTTTAAGTTTTTCTTGAGGACAAGTAAAGATTTAAGTGTGAGGATGTTGATAGGTGTAGATTATATTATGTTTTTCTAAGTGTTTAAGTGTGTTTTTAAGTGTTTCTTAGATGATTATAACATATATAGGCTTAGAATTGTATTATTGTTAGTGTTTGTATGTGTTCTAAGTGTTTGAGTAGTTTAAAGCAAGAATTTGATCTTAATTTTATATTTCAAGAGGTGTTTGGAAATAGGAAATCAAAGAGTGAAGAAGATTGTAGATGCATACAGGAAGGCACGATCGTGCATTACAAAGTCCAGGGATGTTGTATGGCTCTTTATCATAATTGTACCACCAAGTACGATTGTGCTTGAGAGGAAACAACAACATTGGGCACGACCATGCCTCATGCATGATCATGCCAAGAGGTGTTTTTAGGCATGAGTTTTTTTTAGTTTTTCTTAGTTTTGAGGGTTCAAGGTTTTGTCTGGAACTGAACAAAGCGAGGAAACCCTATACACAACCGTATAACTCTCAAGCACTATAAAAGAACGTGAAAAAAAACCAAAAAAAGGCAACAACCACTATATAAAATTGGATCAAAGCGGAAGGATCAAAGAGAGCTTTAGAGAAATTTTAGCTTTTTAGATCAAGACTTCAATAAGTGTTCATTCTTTTTCCTTTATTTTTTTCATAGTCTTGAACATGTATTTGGATTTCTTTAATGTATAACATGATTACGGAATTATAAGTTCCATATTTAGGGAATATTCTGGATTTTTTTGTGAACCTTATTTCTTGTTGAATTCAATATATTTTTGAATGTTTATGATAATTGTTATGCACATACTTGATAATAAATCAAAAGAGTGAATCAAGTTATTAGTTTTAAGGTGCACAATAAGAATTGGTAACTTAATAGACCTACAATTATCAGATTAATGAACAAGTGAAGAGAGATCTTTACTATGAAATTAACTATCTATAGGGTTGCTTCAAATCTAATTGAACAAGTTAGTGCAGTTTTGATATCGAATTCAATTAAGGTTATTTGATTAGATCTTGAGAGAGAGTAATCAAAACTTTATGATGTCTTAGATCAAACATAAATTGAATCAACAAGATTAACAGAAACAAAATAAGAGTATAATAGTTTCTAAGTCTTCAACTTTGATCAATCTCAATTTCATTAACAACTCAATTATTTCGTTATTTACTTTTTTCATTTTATTATTTGTCTTAATTTTAGTTATTTATTTAAATTCAAATCAATTCTTAGTACCTTACACAAAGTTCTTTTCAAGTTATTTAGGTGTTTAATAGTTCTTGTGGGAATGATACCTTTTTATAGTATAAGATACAATCTGTACATTTGCAGTATTAAGAGTTTTATTATTATGTAAACTTGCTCAACACTACTCACCATATTTTATTGGATAAATATAATTGATTAATAGTAAGTGTCTGTTATCATCTCCTTCATTTGGTCTTCATTATATTTGACAATATCTTTTCTGTAACATCCCGTTTTCATAGAACGGGTCGGACCTGAGAAACGGGTCCAAGTGAGGTCAATCGGAGAAGTTAGAGA
>JANZXP010000195.1:21950608-21976660 GCA_027576715.1 Erythroxylum flavicans | reverse complement strand
ACATGTCAAACATACGCCAACGCGCACCACGTACAGACGCTCCCACCGACATTGGCGCGTGCGACAAACATGCGTCTAGTTGATATCGTGCCACATGTCAGCGCGTGCATCACATACGCCTTACACATCCACGCGCTGATGGCACTATTCACCTTTGGGTCCTTTTCTCGACTTCTAGAGCTCGTTTTCAACCCGTTTCTCAAGGCTAAATATATGTATACTACTTTCATGCAATAAAAAGTAAGAAAGAACCGAGAAATGGAAGCTAACTCTCTGAAAACCTTATGGAGAGAAAAACAAAAAAATTTCCATTTTTAACCACCCAATCTCGTCACGACTCTGATACCACATGTAATACGTAACGGTACCTTAGTTATGTACCCAGATCGAACATAAAAGGGAAAAAAATAGAAAAATGCATAAATACCTTATTTTTAATTCTGAAACTTTAAACGAGCTTTCCGAAGCTGTAACGATCCTGAATCTACCATTGTCTTAATAGCAATCCATCATCGAGACACGAGCTAGGTCTTTCTACAGTTTTCTCAATACGTAAGCTCTCTTAACGGGTTAGAGATTCCTTATGCTTACGATTGATATATAAGCAACTACAGGAGACCTTAACTTATTTATATAGCTTCCATATCGAGCTTCCCCATCACAAGGCCATTATGGACTAAGTCCATATTAAAAGGGATTCATTTTTGACCCAAACTTTGACCCATTGATTTAGATCATTTATTGGGTCACTTTATTTTCTTTATCTGGATCAAATTACGTAACTTAATCGATAATTTATTTAAAAGCCAAATTATAATTAATAACTGTCCACTGTATGGGAAATTAACAAAATTGCCCATAGGGGCACAAATGTCTTACATGACCAACATTCTTGCTTTTAATGGATGACTAAGATTCTTGCTTCATTTGCATTCCCTCTCTACTCGTTCTTCACTCTTTTGATTTTTCTTGCTTCCTTCCCCAAGTCACACAAACCCCTTTCTATCTTATATAGTCCTTCTTCTTCGCCTGAGGTGTCTTCTGCTTTAAAAAGCCCTTTCAACCTATTTTAATTCTCGCCTCTAAAGGCCTTATCGCTTTTTGTAATAAATTTTTGAATCAAACTTTCTTTATGTTTAAGCTATGGCCAACAATGTTTTAGAAACCATTCAAACCATCCCCAACAATATTACCTTTCCACCCATCCCTTCACCTCCATCATTAGGTCCCTTAGATCAGTTGGGAATTACCAATGGTTCCATTCATCTTTCATCTCTCACAACCCAACCTTTTAATCCTCGATTGAGTTGGATGCAAGTCTTAAAAGAGAGCTTAGATTCCTCCTAGGAATACTTTCTGCTAGCCTTTTTAGAGGGACAGGCTATAAGAATGAGACGATAACTAGGAGAAAAAGAATTGGTTTTACAAGTATTAAGCTGGAGAAAGATCTCCTTGACAGTATACATTTGATCAGCTGAGGGATGGAGAAAAAATGTTTGAAGACTTTATTATGATATACTTTTTAGTTGATGCTCTAATCATTTTGGTTGTAGTTTACAAAAAAATATTTAAAGATATTCTTTATCTTGTAAATGTGTAGATGTATATGATAAAAAACATGAGATAATTATACATTACAAATAAAATTATAATGAGATTATAATTATAAGATTCATATTGCATTTATATATTATCCCTAAATATTTCTAGTCATTGTTCTATTAAGACTGGATATTAATAGAACTTAAAAAGACTAACACAAATTTTGGTTTTCCTTATGAAGGAAATAGTCAATTTCATAGACTAAAAAATGGAGATACTTAAACAAACATGTAAATGCTTGTTAGAGAACAAGTTCACTAAACTGACTTGGTATGAGAAATCCATTTGGAACATTACTTATATGTCTATGGAATTTTCAATGTGATGATTGTATAAGTGATTCTTTGACTTGAAGTCTCCAAAGTTATCTTGTATAGGGACTGTTATGTTTTGATACTACTTATGACCTCTTTAATCGTGAGTTGTTCAATTAGTAGTCATGGGTATATCATGAACTATATAGAGGTAGTTGTGTGATCAAGATAGGATATATCATCCTAAAGTAATTAGGGAGAATGGTTCATTATTCTCGATGAGTATTGATTCAGGAAATCCTTGGCTAAGGTAGAATGATGTTTTGTAAATAGTTTATAGATGTTATTAATTGAATCGATAGCTAATGACAGAGAACTAATATGACCAAACTCAAAATAGAGTAGACTTTAATTTCATACTCTATGTTTAATCAGAACATTGAATGATAAAAGGATTGAATTATATGGAAAAATCATGCATGAAAAAGTTAGTCAAAACTACTTTGACATTCTTAAATATTTAGGTGATCATAATGTGTTGCTAGACATCAATCTTGATCTATAATTATATATTATTTAATTGAGGAATTAAAGATAAATTAAAAGAAGTTTTAATTTATCTAATTCTAATTATGAATTTTAATTATAATTTATAATCATTGTCAACATATTTAGAAGCCTAATAGGTCTCATATAAAGAATGAGTTGAACAGAGCAAAGATATTTTAATTAAGTTGGATTTGATTGTAAATTTTAAGAAACTTTATGATTAACTATGAGATATTTAATAAATAAAGATCAATATAAGATACTAGATCTCATTTGTACATATATTTAATTAGAACTATTTTTAATTCTAATTAAAGTTTAATTAAAATTAGAGTTTAATTTTAATTAAATTACTAAAACGTCCATAACCTATTATAAATAGGCTTAAGTTCTATGGAGTTAACACTTCTTGCTTAACCCTTTCTATAAGAGTTACAGAGTGATCTTAGCTCATTCTGTGGATACCGTTAGAGGTCAAATATTTGTACGACTACGGTGGTTGAGACAGATCGATTTCGTAAACAATTCGAGGGATACGACAAGATAAAGATCATGCTTCATAATAAGGTATGAATTTTGATTCATACTTTATTATAATTATGTGTTAATCATTTTATGGAATTAAATTGATCTTAGTTTTTGTGAAACCAATTTGCTAAAAATTTTAGTAATTATTTTGTTATGGTTGGGATTAGATTCCGTCTCATTTTCCCAATAATCCTCTCAGTGGAAACCATCACTCAAAGAACAAGACAAGCAATATAGAACCCTCCTTAGTAGGAAGTTTTTGAGAGGAAACTTTATCAAGTTTACTGGAGACGAGAATTAGCCAGGAGAATATTGCAAGCTTAAAGATTTTAGGTAGTCATTGGAGTTTTTTGTCAAACCATCACTACCATCATTATAGGCATATCATAATAGCTTTTACCCTTGGAAAAGTAATTGCAAACATCACAAAGTCTAATGACCAAATGATACACTTGTCTGCATGTTTCATTTAGGAGCGGTATAAGGTTTTGATCACTTTTGTTTATGAATCTGATTTCTCTTTTTAGAGGAAAATCTTGTGGGATGGGATAAGCATAATACATTCTACAATCCAATGCCCTTAGATAATTTTGGGGGACTTTAATAACATTCTTCATAAATTAGAAGCAGATGGGCATGTTTGCATGAGGAATCACTCTAATGATTTTAAGGAATGTGTGGGAAAAAATGAAATCACCAACTTGAAATATGAATGAAGCGTCTTCATAGGGATCAATAAACAGAATAAAAAATAGCAAGTAAGAAAGAAGTTGGATAGAGTTTTAGTAAATCGTGATTGTCTATAGGAATTCTTATAAAGCAAAGCTTTTTTGGGAGCGTGAGGTTTTCAAATCATACATTTATCATAGTCCAAAATATACTCACCAAGAGTAAGAGGAATGGGCCATTCAATTTTAATAATTATTTAGTAGAGGATAATGGGTTTAATGAGGCTATTTTAAATTAAAGGTTACAAGGCTATCGTAAGTGTTAAAAAGCTACATATGATCAAAGTTGAACTAAAGGAACTAAATGCTAGGAGGAAGTTAAGCACAAGCCAAAATATTACTAATGCAAGGAATATAACACTCTTCTTAAGAAACTCTTTACCAAACTGTTAACAAAAGAGAAGAAAGTAGTTAAAGATTACACAAAGGTAGTTAAGATACACCATTCTCTCCTAAAGCAAAAAGCTAGGAACAATTGGATGAAAGATAGAGACAAAAATACAAAAAAAATTCACAATTTTATTAAGGAAAGGAAAAATGTAAACAGAATCAGCTCTCTATCCAAACCAAATGGTTGAAGTAGTAACCTTGCGAGAAGGAAGAATCCTATAATTATTTTAGGATTCTCTTAATTTGTCAGCAACAAGTAGTTCCTCTATTCAAATATTAAAGTCATTCATTAGCAATCAATTTAAGGAGGAATAACTAAAGTTTCTTGAAAGCCCTTTCACTACACAATATATTAAGAAGATTTTCTTTAAGATGAATGCATCCAAAGCCCCATGTCTAAATGGGTTTAATAGGTATTTCTTTAAAAAAGCATGGCCATTGGTTAAAATAATCATGACAAGGCTGATTTTGGATAAAAGAGATAGAGCATAAGGGAGCAATTTAAGAGAGAGCATTCCTTTATATACTTTTAAAGAAGTAATAAAGGTTTATTTTTACTGTAACTCTTATGTTTTATTGTTGCCTATGGTTATTTAATACTTTATAGTATTCTTAGTCGAGTGCGAGAGTTAAACATATCAAAGATCGTGAGGCATTCAAGAACAAGGTTTTGATGGTTAATGAACACGTGAGAAGGTTGAGTCTTGCTTAAACAGATCTAAGTGAGATTTCCATGAAAAGGAATATATGCAATTTCAGTATAAATTTGATGTCTAGGAAAACCTTTTTAACAGTAGGATTCGTGAAGACAACTAAAACCATTAGAGAGAAGTGAGATTTTCTCACTTATGGTGACCATACCCTTCTGGTATTAGGTGCTCATACCTTTCATGTGAACAAAACCAAGGAGAAGGTTTTGTAAACATGTCAAGTATCTAATGAATACAGTTTATTTGCTGGTTATTCAGATACTATAAACTTAAATAAAAATTTATAAAATTATACTCGTAATTGTAAGTTGGAAATTGTAACTATTTTTATGTGATATGATGTTCCATTTTATGATAGGAGTCAAATTGTGATACAAATATTCATAAATAAAATTGAAATGTTAGAGAATGAAGCTAAAAATGAAAACGAAAGAATTCTATGACAAGTGACTTTTTTGCCTATAAAGAGCTTGTTACGTTAAAATCTAATGAATAAGTAAGGAGAAAGGAAATTGAAGGGGAAATTGAGAGAATGAAGCTTAATATTGAAGCTTTGATGAAAGGGAATAAGTGTTAAAGTTAATTTTTATTAAGTTTACGTTAGCTTTATTTATTATTTAGATTGTTATGATAATTCATTACATATGCAAAATTAATTAAATCTAGTGGTAAATAAATTATTTTATAACTATTGTATAAGAGATAATGTTAAACTTTCTGAATTTGTAATATTGTAATTTTAACTAAATTGTAATGTAAGGAAAAGTTTGAACTGTTTATAATAGTATGCTATTATTTTGTTTGCATTCATACTATTCACTTTATTGAAGTAACTGCAAACATGGTCATACAAAGATATGTCACTAACATGTAAACAAAAAACATTCAGCTTGATTATCATCAAAAGATAATTAATATGCACAAAATACTATTAAGTTGTTAATAACACAAAATATTGTCAAATGTTCAATGTACCTAACATGCAACCAAAATACATACCTGTAAAAGATCATGTTCTTAAATGGTTACAAGCTTGTTTGCAAGCTAAAAAAACTAATAATATGGTTAGCAAATGATTAATGTGGTGTTGGTTGAGTTGATTGAAGTGAAACTAGTTGTTGAGAAGTTAATGCAATCAACATGTGATGAATGGATTGTCCTTCTTATTGTTGTTCTCCTTCTTCTTATATCCTCTTGCTATTGCCTTACAGTGATGATTGCCTTTTGTCATTGCTATTATTTTTGTTAAGTTTTCTTATATAGACAAGGAGAAAAAAAGAAGTTAGCAACTAAAACATATCATAATAGTTATAATCTAGCTAATTAGAGTAATTCGAGATATACTCTTAGCTAAGCTTGAGGAGTTGACCAAGGTTAAGTTTTGAGTTTGAGAAAACATTTTGCATGAACTATTATCATGAATAATGAGCCATATTTCTACACTTTCGTAATTTACCCTTTTGGATAATTTGCAAATGTCTTTCTTCTTTAGCTTTTTGGACTCATTCTTGTTTTTCCTCTTTGTGCTTTTGCCTTCTAAATATATCTATCTTGTCTAGAGGATGAATTTCTTCATTCTCACTAGTTGGCCAAATATAAAACCTTTAGTAGGTTGTAAAACACTCATAAACATTTTGTTAAATGAATCCTTCATATAGTAACTACAAAAAAAAAAAATCCTCCACCTTCTTTTGAGAATAGTTTATAACAATAAATACAAGTTTGCATAGACACCCATATAAATCCTAACTGCTACAATTTTCTCCCTATGTCTCAAGTTATGCTTTGAATCACCCCTTGATACCTCATAACCATCCTTATTCGTATGATCCTCCACTACATTGCATCCTTCCTAATCTTTTCAATCTTCTTCACTATATTTAGAGCATTACTCAAAAACTTGGTATGATCTAGACTAAATATATAATGAATACTTTAGCAAGGTAACATTGCATTAACCTTGTCAACTCCTTATTGAACATTTTAATAAAAATAGACCGATTACTTCCTCAAATCTTTTCCACCATAATTAGATTGCCAATTATGGTTACATGTTTGACCCACATTTTTTGAACTACATGTAATAATTTTACCTCATTCACTGCATACTCCATTAAGAAAAAAGACTCAATAATAATCATATTTTAAAGGAACTAATAGTTAGTAATATGATAATAACTATCCACAACTACATCTTACATGTTTGTTGTAAGTTCTTCTTCATTTCCAAATTCCAAATTTGCTATCAAATGTTCAATGAATCAAAATTTTCAACTTTAATGATAACTCAAGCTATAGTATACTTTCATTTGTCACTATTTCTTCTAATTTCACTCGATAGTTACATTTCAATTTTTAAAAACTATTTATCTACCCTAAAAGTGTGCCTCAAATGCCTCTCCTATCTCTTCGTTGTATCAAAAACATATGTATGATCTCTTAAATTTCAACATATGATTATATTTGGTTCATAATAAGTTGAATGTCAATAGATAAGTTATGCTTACTAAGCTTTAGTTCATTTAGGTAACCATGCAACTTAGAATATTCATTCACATATAGCCTAGATCTTTCCTTGAATAAATTCCTTTCAGTTGTATTACACATGCAAGATTTCAATGACAAATATAAATTTTTCAATATATTACTCATCCGTTTTGGAAGTTTTAACATCTGACCTATTAAGTATCTTTATCTTAACTAACCTAGTTAGGTATAAAGTTAAAACCATCATATATGTGTTTTTATAAAGCATGAATGCTCTAAATTTTAGGTCTTATTATTGAAGCATATGTCATTGTTATCATAATAAGCATATAATTTCACTAATAGCTTTTAATGAACTTAATCTTTACTCTTTTAGATTCATATTTTCAGCCTAACATTAAACTCAGTAGAAATTATACAATATGCTTTGCACTATTAAAAATCATTCAAATATTTACTTTAGAGGCCCATTTTTTGGTTTAGGAATATTAGTTTTAATCACCCTTCTCAAAACTAAATTAGATTCTTCCTTATTTGGATACTCATTTCTATCTAGAAAACCACCATATTTAGATGATTCTATATACGTAAATTGATGCCCTTCAAATATTTCAACATAGAACTCTTCTTCTTCTTTAGCTCCCATTATCATCGTGTTAGAATGAGATCCATGGTCATCTAAAGAATCACTTTCCATCTTATTAATAGTTTCTCAGTTATCTTTAGTTATTTCATCATATGTAGCAATTAGAACTTAACATCATATTTCATCTACCACACTAATTACTGATAAATGGTTCCTTGACATAAGTGTGCATAATTTTATTGTATTACTCCTTATACTTTTGACCATTACAATTTCCTGTATGGATCCATCTAAATATTGAATTTATGGTACTACTATAGAAGCATTAGTCTTATGCTTCATGTACACATGAATCATTTCATACTCCTTTAGTAAGTTGATTATCCTTATACAAGTTGCATTGGAATTAACTAACCTTTAAATTGTTACAAAATTTTTATTATTGGTTCATTAAAATATGCTCTAACTATATCATGGTAACCCAACTCATCTCTCATCTCATAAACTATCCTCAAACTTACAAAGGGACTTGAACCTTTACGATTTCAAAAGTCAACATATTTTCTTCTTACTAACTAAATCTGTCACATACATATCTTCATTATGTATCTTGCTTAAATTTTTTAATATAGAATTTCATTCTTCATTTTTACTCATTCACCCTAAAAAGATATGTAAACGAATAACTTAAAAAATTTTACAAATTAAATAAAAGTATACATATTAATGCTTTGAAATCCAACACATGAAATTTAAAAAAAAGGCATAAGATCATACTTTACTCTAATTTAAAGGTAAAGTGAAGTAGTGTACTTTACTTTAGGGAACACCTATACCTAGTATATGATACAACCCCATTCAACAAAAATCCATAGTGAATTCAATAAAAGATGGACCTAAAAAACATGTCAAATAATTTAAGCAAATCAATACCTAAAATATAGAGGAAAGATTTTTAAATAAATAAGAATGTGAATAATAATTTAAGAGGTAATGCCCTAAACTTTGGATTGATTTTTAAAGCATAATTGATTAAAGTATGGGCTTAAGCATTAAGTACTCTTTTTAATTTGTTTTGTTTTGTTTAGCTGTATTAACACTTAAGTGATATTTGTACATTCTCTTAAGTTATGATGGTAGTGCATTTAAGAGATAATTTTCATATATAAACAAATTGAAAATTCGAAACAATTACCTAAATAAGGTAGACTCCTCACTATAGGGCATTGCAATATATAGTGAGAGTGCCTCAAACTTTGTTAATTTACTTAAAGAATTTAGCACAAAACCATTTTTTTCAATTTCTAATAGACTCCAAGTTGATGTAATTGGGATTTCAAACCCAAATTAGGTGCAAAAGTAATAGGGATGACAAAAAACCTATAGTTGAGCTTAGCTTGAAGTCAACAAGAATAGGATTTTTTTTTATTTGAACTCTTGGCTAAGCTCATGCTCAGACCTTATGGCTTGAACCTCTCATAATACATGAAATGAAGTTATTTTGTTAATGTGAATAAGATAGTATGGTCCTCTCCTTTTTGCGCCATACCTAACTCACCCCAGTCTCCACCCAACTTGTTTCACTTTATGCATCTTTCTCTTCGCCCTAGTCACTGCTACCTACTATCTCACTTATATCACCTGTCACCTCATTTTTCACTCTTTATACATCTTAGTATCTCTCCTTTCTTAAAAGCAATATTATATATATTGTTTATATCATCTCTTATATTATTGTATGTATTGTATCTGAGATTCTTATAACGAGTTCCTACACCCTTTTGGTGTTTTTAGAAGATCTATCTTATAATGTTATCAAAGGCCTTGTTCTTGGAAGTAACTCATAAGGTTGATTACCTTAGGTTCTTGTCATTATGTGAAGTTAGATCATATTCAACTTTGGTCCAATGTAAATTGAAAGAGTTTCTTCTTTCACTTATGTTTCATGGTTAAAAGGATCTTTATATCTGTGTAGCAAAAAGGTAAATATACCTCTACTAAAATCCTTCTCTTATTTGTGTTTTTAATACAAATAATTGGAATTTTGGGGCTTTTAAATGTTATACACGCTCAAGAATAATCAGGTTTTAGGCTAGGCATAGGCCTAGGAAAACATTTTAGACCAAACTCGTTTCCATCCCTAAAAGGCACATGTAAACTAAACCTAAAATCATATACTCATAAAAGCCATTAGGATTATAATCAATTAGGGTTCCAATTAGAAATTCAATCAAGTTTCTCTGATGTTGCCTTACCCTCAGATCCCAGATGATGGAGTTTTAGGTTGATGTTAGGGTTTTAAGTTTCAATAAGTGGAAGGGACCATAAGATTGAGACATTACCTTGGATTCTCTTGACTTTATAGACCCACTTTTGTTTGTTTTCTTTAGGAAAAAGATGTGAACTCCTAGATAGCTGCAAATTATATGCAAGAATAAATGCTTTTTATTTTTAATAGGTATTTTTCTAGTGGAATCACATAACAATATGGCAAAAATTAAGGGGATATTAGTGTTCAGGTTTAAGGTTTTGGGTAAGTTTGAGGTAAACAGGATATGTCGAGGTGTTGCGTATTTTATCGAATATGAATTTTTTTAAAATAGCCATATATCCACTGTCATAAGTAAGCAGTCGCATTAGTTAACTATTTTTCCATAAAAGATCCTTATTGGATTACATAGGCTCTAGATATGTCTATATGGACACCAAGTTATGAAGAGACCTCTTTTACGAATGACATTAGTTTATTCCATCATTTTAGGGAGGTATTTGTCAATGTTTTTATTAGACCAAGTGAGGCTCTAATTCACAATTTTGATGATTTCAAAGCTTGTTACTACTAATAATCTTATCTTTAATGATAGTAATAAGTTAACATGTCAAAGGTTCAAGTAAAAGATTAAAGATCAAGTTTGTAAAAGGGCAAAGTGATCAAAACATCAAAATGAATATGAGTCGAGTACCAAATATAATTCAAGAGAGCTTCAAGACAATTAAAGTCAAATGGACCAAGAACAAGAAAGAATGAAGTGATCCTATGTTTTACAAATTATTGTAATATTTTTATAACCTTATCTTGATCATATTAAAATAGAGTTTTAAGGGATAAAGTCCTTGAACACTTCTCTCAATTATGTGATTTGAAATTTCTTACCTCTTTTATTTTGTGGGTTTCATTTTATGTCTTCCACATTTAAAGACAATGATTGTATGTAGTTGACTAGAAGTTAAATTGTATGTACTACCTAGCACCGAAGTTCAGCGGTAATGGGTTGGTCTTTGCTTAAGCAAAGTTGGGGGTTCGACTCCTACTTATGTATGCAGTAGTATTAAATACTTGGTGGTAGTACTAAGCCGCCCCTCGGTGTCCCACAAGGCATAAGCGGAGATTAATCTGAGCATGGTAATAGCTTGAAGGTGCCACCTATAGTTGGGGCCTATCTAGAACACCTCGTGGTGTTAACCCAAAACAAAATAAGAAGTTAAATTGTATGTGTAATATATTTGTCTTTACAAATTATCTTTTTCCTTAAGTATAAATTGATTAAACCTCCAAATTTTAGGTTTTTTTTATTAGTCTCTCTTTGTAGTTATGATATATAAAAGGTTTGTCTTTTGATTAACTTGAAATAATTATACCAACAATGTTATACATGCTGAAAATGTTTTCCATATTACACGATTTTTTGAAACAACGATATCAACACTCTAGTCTTTCATCTTCAACAATGATAGATCCAACCAAATATGTGATTGTTTGTTAGAATTAAAGGTTTAATTGGATGGTTGTTTCTTTTAAAAAAATTAAAGGCATGTATAGACCCATTTCTAATAAAATTGAAATATCGAATATGACAAATAAAAAAATCAACATGGCCCTTAGGTGTTATTAACCCATTTTTAATAAGAATTGAAGTATCTTATTTTCATTCAAAAACTTAATTTTATTATCTATTTATCGTATATAATTACAATGTTACTTCAAAAAATACAAGACTAGTTATTCTCACCTTAAATGTAAAGAACTATAATTTTGGAAAGCGTAATTTCTATAACCTTATCAAAAACATATCATGTATTATACTTGTAAAAGTTTGATCCATGATTGAATCGTTGGTATTTTAAATGGAAAAAAATCATAAATTTGTTCTTAAATTTTAGTATTAGGTGTAATTTAATCCTTTATTTTTTTCACTAAATTAATCTCAAATTTTTATTCTGTTATTATTTAAATTCAAAATGTACGGGGCGCAAATAAGGCCAGTTTGTGTCTAAACAATAATAACATAAAAATTATGAAGTCAACTTAAAAAAGTAAAGGTGGAAGTTCAATGACTAATTTACACTCATTATTTTCTTTGGAAGTTCAATGACTAATTTACACTCATTATTTTCTTTCTTTTTAATTGACAACTTTAATTAATACCCTACATAATTGTGCTTAACGGAATGATTTACTACTACTTAAATTTTCCCAACACCAACCAAGGTTTGGAACTGTTGTCACCAATCGTGTTAGGGTAAACCAAAAACAAAGGTTTGTAACATTAGCACACGCTTTCATGTAATGATCCAAAAATGGGGTTATTGTAAGATATGAATCAAGATATTATGTTTCTGGTCATTATCCGTCGAGCATTTGCTTAATTGGTAAGCCAAACTATTGTGGCTCCAACCACTTAAGAAGGCTATTATGTTAGTTCAGTTGTTGATCATCATTGATTTTTTTTTTAATTTTCATTAGTTAAGAGAATTCATAAAATGATTAATATTATTTGTGCAATGAACAAATGGCCACTTTTAGAGAAGTGACGAGTATGCTTTCCGCGATGCAAAGTGAAATTACAAAGACGAAATGTAGATTCTATTCTTTTAGATTTGATTGTAGTAAAGATACATAAGAATTTGATAACAATTCTATTCTTAGCCCAATCTAGTACTACAAGCACATATCAACATCTCTACTATGGGACTGATGTTTTCTTCATCGGATATATATAACTAAAAAGGCTTAATGTTCTATCGAATCCTAAGTTTTGTTGTCGGCCCCTCCAAGTTGACAATTTTCATTAGTTCAACTACTGGGATTTCATAGTCAGGTGTTAGTCAATGCGTCATTTCGTAAGTAAACTTATTCCTGAAAACCTCTCATTTTTCAGCTTCCATGATCCAATCCTCAAACAAGAAAGCTAGGGCCTGAGAGATTTTATCAACCAATATTGAACCTGTATCAGTCGTGGAAAACCAGAAACCAAATGAAAAGGCTATACTGATTTCGTTTTCTGGAAACATGTATCCATTTGACAATACAATCTGAATTCTGAAACCTTCAAGAACACACCAAGAAAGCAACTGGAAAAAAGTCTCAAGAAGAGAAATTGGAAAAGGAAGTATACACAACTACGCAACAACGCAAGCTGGATTTCATTTGGTCTCCCAATTAAAG
Source organism: Erythroxylum flavicans (assembly GCA_027576715.1). Lineage (NCBI taxonomy): Eukaryota > Viridiplantae > Streptophyta > Magnoliopsida > Malpighiales > Erythroxylaceae > Erythroxylum > Erythroxylum flavicans. Next base: position 21,963,380 of record JANZXP010000195.1, on the reverse strand, counting down.
TCTTACAAAACTGAAGTCAGTGAAGATAGAGTCAACAAAACTCAGGCCTTGGTTTCTTCCTAACAGATATGCAGCCTCTTTGGTGATCCCTGAAAATTCTGATCTCAGAATAATCCCTCAGGTCTTCAAGACTAAGATACTGCTGCTTCACCATCCTTGAAAAATCACCTCCAGTGTCATGCGCCCAAATATAAGGCTGGCATGTTTCGTCATAATAATACAGCAAATTCTTCATGCTTCCTGTACTGGCACTCCTTCCAGGCATGTAAGCTTTATATATACTCTTGCATTTCAACCTCTTGGAAGATCCTGGCTTCAATGTGTGAACCTTTTTGAGAATTGATCCTACTCTTATTTGCAGCTCTACCGGCCTGTCGCTCAAGTTCCAGATCCTGGAGCCAAATCCGGAGGATGCCTGCGCGTGATCCCGACAGCCATCAAAGCATCCCCCAAGGGGCAAAATGCTAAATCGTGACATCTTTTCTCTGAAGGACTCTATATGCTTTCTCATCTTAAAACTTTGAATCAAAATAGATATGTTGTTTAAGATTGTTTCCTTAATGCTTGTGTTGTAAGTTATATAAGGAACACACAAGAGCTGTACTGTTTGTTGGTGATAGTCCTACATGGACGGGTATGATAATTGGCCAAAATTTTTGCCTGCGGGTCCTCCAAAAGGTAAGCCATTGTTTGCTCGGTCCTGATAGCATGATGAAAGTGATGAAATTAAAGTAACATTCCCATATTCTGTGATACCAAAATTTCTGTCAGTTAAGAATGTTGGCTCTTTCTCTAAGGAAATGGTAGGACCCCAGAGAACCCTCAGATTTCTGAATAGGAAGATAGTGGGAAAAGTGAAATATGCACCAAAAAAGTTTATAAAATTGGCACCAGCATCTACCTTTTTCTCCTGTTTATTTCAGAAAGTGAAACAGGAATGAGGAAATGGTTGCCACAATACATACACTTGCTCCCTTTCATAATGAGGCTTCACATGATTTTGCTTCCCTTTCATCATTGGATTCACTTTATATTTCCTCCTGTTCAAGTCTTCAACAAACTTTTTTCCAAACCCTGAATCATAGGTCCAATTTAGATATTGGTCAATATGCCAGCATCCACCATTGTTTTCCATATTCGGTTAACCATTAACATGCTGTTTGTTAGGACCGCATGAGTTGCTGCTTGCTATACGGACAGACCAAAGCTGCCTCCAGGCTTGGTGCCGAATATCTGTCAATTAATATTCAGTTACTTGGTGAGGTTCGTCATTCCAAATCCTTTCTTATGTTTGGCTATACAGAATAAAGAGAATGTCATCTTGGTTGAGGACTCGTAGAAGAGTGCTGATCATCAGTTTTGCTGAAAGTCGAGGCCTGGTAAAATTGTGGATAAGAGTCTTGAGTTACGATTGCTGTTAGGATTTTTATATTCAATCGTGGCTGGCCCTTTCAGATTTAACTTGGTTATCATTTGCTATACAGAAACTGCCCTTGTAATTAGTGTAATTAAAAGACAATGATAGGACAAACAATCACAAGATTCAATTCGAGCTGGAGATGCACAGCACAATTAAAATATGCCATGTTGCTTTGTCTTTTATGCCTTAAAACGACCAAATGTAACAAACTATGCAAACTTGAACCCTCAAAATCCAATCATTCCCCAGTAACATCATATACACCTAATAATACCAAGGCATGAGTAACAGTGAAAACAGAACATCAATTTCATTGATTTGTCAGTAATAATCAATCTCCATTTTAAGGACACGCCTGTGTTCTGAAACATCTTAAAGTTGATCCAACTTCTATCCAAGCCTACAACTATAAACAATAGGACTGTACAGGACGGATGATTAGCATCAGATGCTAATAACAAAATACAAGAATGACATCAGAATAAACGGGAAGAATTTACATGTCATAATTTTGATTTCTCATACTCATCTTCTGATGCATCTATCTTAATTATGAGAGGTTGGTTCAAATCCATGGGAGCATCAGCCACAACAGGTAACTGGGATGAATCCAAGATGGCATCTAGATCCTCGCTTTCAGCCAAAGCTTTGTCCAAAGCAGACTTCGCGACTTTCGTAACCCAGAACATCAGAACCACTGCATGTGAACGAAAGAATAGTGCGCATGCATACAAGAAAAGAAATCAAACTGGTAAAGAACATTTTTCACACTGTTGTCTTATTATCCCGTACCTGATATAACAAGGCTCATTATAATGAACGCCTGCATTCACAGCAAGGAAATTGAGCTAGTAAGAATGAGCGACAACAGTAGCCTTGCTTCATTGTGAAGCACAAAGTTAGAAGGCAGCTTTAGAAAAAAAAGATTCTACGAAAGTCTTTACCCAGCGGGTAGTCGAAAATTCACTCCAACCATGAGTCACGTCAGAAAGATCCTTGAGAGTTGTCCCAGCATACACCAATGCCAGTGTTATTGGCTGCAAGTAGGGACCTAGTTAGATGCATATCAAAATAGAAACCCTTTCTGACAAGAAGAATATGCTCAATAAGTCTACTTTAATAAGCCAACAAGATTCTACTCAGAACAAGGGGATGAGACAAATCATTATGACTCTGCCTGTCAAGAAATATCAGTTGTTCCGAGTATGATAGTTATACACATTGAACAAAACAAAAATTATCATTTACGCTTAGATTCTACATTGGAATAGCAAATTGTGTAGTTGTCCTACTTATATTGATTCATTTTAGGCCTCTCAGTTCAACTTCTAAATTTGATTCCATGTATTACCAAGAAAAATTCATCTTCCATCAACCCCGTTCATAATTCGCTCCCATATGGTTTTTGCCCTTTCTATTTTGATGGGCTTCTCCAATGCCAAGACCCTAGCTGATTTGTTTGTAATGGTTGTAGATTCTGCCTATGTATTTTTTTGTTTTCCTTAGGGCCTTGTCTCTTTCAATGGAACTATTTCTCCAAAGTTGTGTGGTCTACGCTCCTTAAACGGAGGCTTTGTCACTATTTCGTGAAATTCTCTACTTCAGGTTGGGCAATATTGCTTTGATGCCACAAGTTAGGCACCATATTTTTTTTTTAGCTAAACGATGCTTGATAAATCTCTTGGATAATCGTTTTTATGTCCATTTATGTATTCTATTTCTAGTTAAAGGAATGAAAGACTTATTCCTAAAAGAATTCATTAATAATGAATAAAATCGTACTTTTCCTTTTATGGGGATAAAGAAACTGTACCTGTCATCAAGTATTCTACTTTTCTATTTTAGTTTCGTCTTTCAAAATCCTACCATTATAAATGTGATGATAAAGTTGGGTGAATCACAATGTTAAAAGAAATCTCTGAGGGCATTAACTGTGAGAACTTCATTAGACTATTTCGAAATATTAAGAAGAGTGAAATAGACAAAAAAGAAGGACTAAATTATGAAGTCAGTACAAGTATGAGGACTTCAGAAATGCGTATCCTGATGTTATATGGATATGAACATTTGAGTTAAAGTAAATGATCAAGTTAATTGGTCTATAAATTTTCAGTCTAAAAATGATTTAGGACTGACTTGATAGCTTCGAGATTAAAATTTAAAAATCATGATTACATTCTAGCAAGGGAAAAAAGTTACATTCATGGAAGTGGTTGTCGACTTTTCTTCTTAGATGGAAACTGGACAAAGAATGGTTAAGAAATAGGAAGTTCATTGTGCATGACAATCTTTGCAATCCACAACATTTAAGAATCCATATTATTGAAGCCTGCTTTAAGTTTCATAAAAACTGACCATAAACCAGAGGGAAAAAGTGCATTTTGAATCAACATGCAACTAAGCTAGCAAATCAAGGATACATTATTTTCATTCATGCACAAGGAAATATGCATCTTCTTCAATTGATATTAGATAACTTGTGAGTCATTGTGCTTGATAAGGGACTAAAGGACATACCATCATTCCAATCCAGGAAGCCAGTCCATACACCCCTAATGAAACAGGGGTCACAGACAGAAGATAATTTAACATGTTAAATGGAAGCAGTGGAACAAGTCGAAGCAGCAGAACAATCTGATGAAAAATAAGTATGTTCAATAACATGAATGAAAGACTTGCATCGGCAAACTGTTGAATATAAGAGGAAAACAATTCAACAAAATAAGTACAACATGGTACAAACAAACCTTAAAGCCAGATCTTTCAATTGCAATTGCAACTGACCTAAACTGCGGATAATCCTTTAACTTGGAATTAACATATGACCTTCCGATCTGTTGACAAGTATCAGAATGAGAAACAGATCTTCACGCATGCAAGAGCTCAAAAATCAATACCAAACCGGATAACCAGCCAATAGGAAATGGAACACCAAAAACAGAATCATAAAAAGAAAAGATGTATTTGTTTTGTTGGTGTTCTTGATTCAGAACAGTGCATATAACCTTTTAAAGACAACAAATAGTTCCTATTTGGAACTAGATTGAATTAGAAAGCAGCTACTGTTCCCAAGACTTACTGTTCTTCCAAGTAGAAATGCAGCCATAGCACCAACAGTTGCGCCAATAGAATCAGCAACAAAGCCAATAGGCAGGCCAAAAAGATATCCACCACCAAGCTGAAAGATGGAGACAAATTAGTATAGGAACAGAAATCACAGAAGTAATCCTTGTTCTAAAGTTACGAGCAGTATACAAGAAATGAGGTGAAGAAGATATAGACTGAAATTTGGCACATGGATTTGATTAAAAAGTTGAATCCTCCTGAGCGACTCAGAACAGATATGACAATAGGAAGAAAATCTATAGCAATAACTACACAAGGTAACTAGGGTTGAGAAAACCCACAGTTAGCACTGATGCCGGAACTGCCAATATTGTCAGAGGAATGTAGGCCACAGCCCTGCAAATTACACAGATAAAAGTGAAAAGGGAGGTGGAGCAACTTTAATTTCAATGAATAGGTACATATTCATAGGATCAATTACGATGAGAAAAAAAGTGATGGGTCTGTCAGAACAGACATGGATGTAGGTATCAATAAATAATGTTGAATACTAGGGTGAAGTAAACCACAGTTATGTTGCTCGTGTGGCTGTTACTAAAAGAATGGAAACAATGCACCAAAGTGTTGATTTTCCTGGTAAAATAGTATTGTGCCATCCCAAGGACAAGCTAAATCTAGATCTTAGTTCAGCCTTTAACTCAGCAAATGGGCTCTAAAATGCCTCGATCACAATAAGGCTCTTTTTGTTGCCGAATTGAAAGCCTTATTCTTGGAATGTGTTATAGATGGCATACCATCCAAATTACTCACGTAAACTTTGGTCAAATTTTCTCTTACCAATTCAATAGATAACCAATTAGAAGAAAATTGTTAACACATCTCAGCAAAATGCACATATCGTTAGTTCATCCGCAGCTTAAGTGGAAATAATGTTTCTGGAAGGACAATGTCATTACCCTTTTGGAAAAGACTTTACAAAAGAAAAAACCACATATTTGAGACATAAAGGATTCTTCTTTCTAACTTTTTGGTATAAATTGGCATCTGAAGGCCATGAGCTGTTCAATTTTGTAAAACCTCTCATTTACCAAAGAAAATTAACATATCTATATTTTGAAAAGTTTAAACATATGATAAACGTTCCAAAGCTTAGGTTAATTATATCTGTGCATTCCAGTCGACCATATCCAAGGAAAATAATAAAACCCAATGAATGCACTAGTATCAACCACAAAGTTATAACAATCATGAAAGATGCGTAGAGCATTGAAAGCGTTTACCACTTAGTAATAAAATTGCATCACCTTTTTGTCTCAAATGGAAAAGTGATGGTGGAAACCATTCTCTTTTTAACTTACGATGAAACTTTCAAGTGTATGATGAATTGTATTTCTTTAACAAAATAACAACATTTTGCATTCACAAATAGCTATACAACCAAAAACAAATCAGTATAAATTAAAATGTCTACTTCCAAAGCATGAAGTCAAACATGGAAATAAAAATTTGCATTTTCAAACACGTCAATAAAAGACAGTTGACAAATCACCTACACCATTTTCCTAGTAAGAATAGCATCATATTGGGCAATGGCATAGAAAAACCATATGGTAAATTAGAAATGTAAGAAACATTTCAAAGGTAAACGGACTTACAATGCAAGAGGGCCCCAAGGCCCCAGATCCTTCTCAACCCATAACAAGAAGTCCTTCAAGATCTGCAGCAATATCTTTTAGTCAGCATTAAATTCAAGGCTACTCATCAATACCAGCAGTTTATTTTGGAGATATGGTCACCGTTAGATGTTGAGAAGCTTCACTATAGCAAGTTATTTCAAGTAATCGACCAAACAAATTCATCTCACTGGAACCAATCCGATAATAAACCAAATTCCCCTTTCATAATGCTATATGCTAATGTACAGTGATAAACCAATATGATACATATAAATGCCGCTGATAGATACACGATATAAAAGATTCAGCTAAGAATCAACATATCTTAGTTTTGCATAGAAATGGAACAAAAATAAACCTTGTCTCAAGCAGTCATCTAAGCCTCTTAAAAGCAAGCAATAGAACTACTCTCTCAACTCAACACAATTAACAAAGCGTCAAGTTTATTTCGTGCAAATGATTTTGGAGAACATCCGCATTGCAATAACGGAATATGAAGCTAAATCGTAAATCCAAGAATAAAAAAATAGAAAAAAAGGATAGTTCAAAACTTTCCAGAAAGAGAATTGCAAATTTAATCGTATGCTCACAACAAAATCCAAACATATGAACCGCAAAACATCAATCATTCCCAATAAATAGCACTGCAAACAACAGATCAAACAAAACCGAAATCACAAAATCCCCATCCGACACAAAGAAGAAAGAACCACCTCAAAAGAAACCCGATAATTAAACAAAGAAACGAAAAGTATAGAGCTAGATGAGAAATTGGCACCTTTTCGACGGGGAGAGTAAAACAAGCAAAAACAACAGCTGCAATAAGGGCTAGTAGAAGAGCGATCCTGAGAGCGGAACCCCAGGTGAAAGTAGCCATGAAGGAGGACGAAAGCCTGCGACGCCAAGGCTTGGACTCTTCGCTGTCGTCTCCACAACCGTATAACGCTGGCTTGAACGACAAGCGAGCCCTTAATCTTCCAGTACTGGCCAGATTTATGTACAATCTTTTTAATGAAAATCAACAAATCACCACAACCGGACGAAGAAAGAAAACAAAGTGTTTGGACATATATAATTTAGCGTTAAGAGCAACGCAATCCTAAAATCTCTCTAGCAAAGATTTGGACGAAAATGTGATGTTGCGGGTGGGAAAACGGATCGAGAGGTATTGTAAGAGGAGGAATGGAGATTGAAAAAAGGCTTGAATAGGGGGGATTTAAGGTTTTTGGTGAAAAGGAAGACAGAACTGGGGAAGAGATTGGTTTTGGGTTTGGGCTGTCTCCTCTTGCTCCATTTTTTCTCTTTTTCTTATTTTAGTTATTACTTCCCCAGTTGTTGTACCGTCAACCAACTAGACTACAACGGACGGATTCATCTCTTCTCTTTTGATGGTAATTGCCAAAAGGGACAAGGGTGAACTGTGTTAAGTCGCAATTGGAAGAATTGAAATTACAATTTATAATCTAAGCTCAATTCTCATTTCGAATCAAAGGAAGGTAATTGCCTTTAATTCTTTAGATTCAGCTGAAGTAATTGAATGAAGCTGCCACTTTCTATATTTTTAGATGTTATCACAAAAGTGACTTCAGAAAATTTAATTGTTAAAATAAATCTCTCTTGGACATGGTTGTCTAAAGCTGGTTAGTTGGGAAACTATTCCAACAATATACGTAATAATTAATTAATATCCATAAAAACTGATTTCCGTTGCAGGTTTATTGTAACACACGTACCTATTTATAGTTTACGCCTAAAATGGTTTTAGTGCCAGCAATCTACTTTTATGGTATAGGTACTATGCTTAATCCAAAAGAACTTGGTAGTTTGATTTAGCTTAAGAGGGAAGAGCAAAGATGAATAAAAAGTAATGTGGGTTGCTTTATCTTCGAAAGACGAGCACATAACATAACCACTTCACTCCTTCATTGTTGCTTCTTAAAGTTAGCAACCTAACCTTAAAGAAAGTAATGGGCTTTGCATTGTCTTGTAATCAAGACTACATAACATATTTGAGAATGTCAAAGTTGTCCTGACTCGGACCGACCCGGCTCGCTTACTATAAGTAACCTTTATTTTCTCTTAAATTCATGTCCATTAATGCAGTGTATTAGTTAGTTTATTTGTTTCTTTAATTAGAGTCACCTAAAGTATGTAAATAAGTGGATGTACATTATATTATATACATATAGAAATACAAAGAACATTTCTACATTTCGTTTTCGTTTTCTATTTCTACATAGTATCAACGACTCATTTGTAACAAAAGGAGTAAAAATTTTGGAGCCTTCTTTATTCTTTCTCTTAGCATTTTGCTTTCATATTTTGGGTTTCTAAATATGCTCTAAAAATAATTTTTCATATACCCAATTATTACTTTTCTTAAGCAAAATATAACGGTGCAAAATCATCTCTAAACGCCTCTATATACTCCCTCACGCGCCGCTGAAAGCTACTAGATTTTGAAAACCTAGTTGTAAGTGTTTGAAGGAGGAAAATCTAAATGATGTTGTTTAATCAGAGGAAAGGAAAAATACATCAGTGCCACATCATACAACACATAAGCGGCCACATCATACAACACATAATCCAGCATCCTAGTCATTTACCACGTCACATGACACATCATTGTCATGTCATTAGCAACTCATTGCCCACGTCATCCATATACGTGTCATTACCTTATTACATGATCGCTCAGTTTAGTACATTCAAATTCAGGTTCTTTGCAAACCAAATCGGTTCCTAAGGTTTTTCAATGTTCTAAATCTAATTATAAAATCGAAATAACCAAATTCCATATCTATAAGTAGGTTTTCTCCAATTTTATTATCTTCTTTAACTACAAATTAAATGCCTCTAAACTTTCCCAATACATTCCCAACTCTATTAATATAATTTTTGATGGCTCTAACTATGATTTTGGGGCTAAGGAAATGTGTAGTTTTCTTAAGGGGAGACTCCTTTGGCATGTTATTACTAGAGAAATACCTAAACCCACTCAAAAGATAGATGAAGACATTGACATATTCACTAAAAGATTAGTGGCATGGAATGGAATAAATCATCAAATCTTAACATAGTATCAAAATAAATATGCCAAAGCTATCAAACTTGACTTTCGGTGGTTTGATACAGCTCAGGAGGCATAAAATTTCCTGAAAATCATTACTCTATATTGTATGATGTCCATCAATTTCAGTTGTATAGGAGACTTCATTGCATGTAACAACAACCTGGACAGGCAATACACAATTATGAGTCTAAATGCTAGAACTTTGGGATCAACTAGCACTTGGCGATCTTATCTAGCCTAGTCTTGATGTTGATGCAATCTATGCAAATCTTCAAGATTGTCAACATATATGGCATTTTCTTATAACTCTCAAGGATGAATTTGAACTCATTCGCAGCTATCTTCTTTATAGAGGAACTCTACCAAATCTCAACATTGTCATTAAGGAGCTCATCTCTAAGGAAAGTTGCCTTAATATACTCTGTACGAAAAAATATGTCTCATCTACTGATGATGTACTTGCAACTCATACTTCGTCTCAAACTTCTCACAACTTAGGTAAGAAGTTTTATGAAAGATCTTGCAACTATTAGAAAAGCCCAGACATCACATCTCTGAATGTAGAAAACGACTCAAACAGAACTCTAAACAAGGTAATTCTTCAAAGCCTCTCCATCTTGCTTCCACTGCTGTTATTGCTATTGAGGGGCCAACTGAAAGCACCTCTCCTAAGTTCTCTTTCAAGAACCTCCATACCCTTCTTCAACAACATCAACCAGATTTTGGTATAGTCTTCTCCTCTGCCCTATATGTCACCTCAAGTACCTCAAATTCTTGGTATCTTGATTGTACCTATTGTAATCATATGACCTCTTATTCTTCTATTCTTGAATCTTTAACAATATCATTTGTTCCACATGTTGTTCACACTGCCGATGATTCTACTATACATGTACAACATATAGGTACTGTTCACATATCCACATTACATTAACCAGAAACCTTTCTTGTTCCCAAACTCTTATAAATCTTACTTCTATTGGAAAATTACGTGAACTTTGTGTTAACTTATCATTTTCGAGCCTTGGTTGCATTTTGTAGGATCAATAGACAAACAAGCTCTTTGGGAAAGGGCGTAAGGTTAGATGACTATTTGAGCATACTTCACTAAATCTTCCTTCAAAGCTTATCAATGGTGTTGTCGCCTCTTATATATGGCACTTTCGTTTGGGCTATCTTTCTACCTCTAGATTAGGGTCCTTAAACTCTAATGATAACTTAGGTTATGTTAAGACTAAACATTTTAATTGTGTCCTTTGTCATCTATCTAAAAGTCATGCTTTACCATTTTCTCTCAATGATTCCATCTCTTTAGCACTTTTTAATCTGATTCATTTTGATATTTAGGTCCTACACCTTATGAAACTATAGGTAGAATAAAATATTATGTGAACTTTGTCAATGATTTTTTTCTCTATACATGAATTTATCTAATGTGATATAGATCTGAACTGTTCTCTATTTGCTCTTGTTTTGCTAATATGATTCACACTTATTTCTCTTACAAGGTTAAAGTATTTTGAACTAATAATGCAATGGAATACAAAGATGCAAAATTCATGAATTTTCTTAAGCAATAAAGGACCATCATTCAAAGATTCTATCATATGATAGGAGAGGGAATGTGATTGATAGTATAGAGATCTCCTATCATAGGTAATATCTCTCCCTATGATCACTTATTTAATCATGCTCTTGATTATCAGTCTCTTAAAGTTTTTGGATGTGCATGCTTTGTTCTATTACAACCTCATGAGCACTGATTGACTTTTTCTATGTATGTCAATTATATATTACCACAAGTGCATGGTGTAGTTGCAGTTAATTCTGACAAGTAGGGGTCGATCCCACCAAGGCAATGAATACTAGTGGTTACCACTATCTTAGTATCTAGTTTACAATTTGATTAGAATTTTAACTAAAGAAAACAATTGAGCAAAAAAAAATAAAACAAGTAGCAAGATGGAACAGAGAATTGAGAAATTACTTAGAAAACTATCGATATCGAGAATTAGTGTCTAGGTTTCCAATCCCCCTAATTACCTTTAATTGATTGATCTTTTATTATATAATTGTCTTGTTGATTTATTGGACCATAGAGATTCCTATAGTATGTTGATAGCTCTCTTAAGTCAATAACAACTAATCCTAAAGTTTTCAACCAAATTACTCAAGTTAAAGTTTATAAGTTTGATCCTAATCAAGAGGATTTTTGTTATCCTATCTCTAGGGTTGTAATCATACAAGGATTTCTCAATCTCTATGTTATGAAATAAAATTATGATATAATATTTCGGATCTATTAGAACATGTAATTGAATCATAATATATCAATCCAACCAATTGCATTAATAAAAGAATCAAAATATGTTATTGCACAAAACTAAAGTTCATATAACTAAACACTAAAAGAATTTAGGTACACATGATAGAAAACAAAATCAAACATAAACAAAAAGAAAAACGAATAGAAAATAATGGGTTTATAATTCTAAATCTCCTTGTTTGTCTTCTATTGAATATTCTTGCAAGGTAGAGGTTTAATCTTGTATTGCAATGAATCTTTTGATGATTCCTTTGTGTTTTCCACTTCTCTGACTCAAAATCTCCCCTTCTGAACAATCTCCAACTTTACAATCGCCTTTAAGGACGGATGTATATTGGGGGCAAGTGGGGGCACTTGCCCCCACCACCTCTAAAAAATTTCATATAAAAATATTATTATTTTAAGTTTTGATCCCATAAAATAAAATAAAATTTTGCCCCATTAATTGAATAGGTGACAAAAAATTAATAATAAAAATTTTAGATATATTAAGATATCAAATAAACAATAAAATCTGAGCCCATTCATTTTTATTAAGATTACTATTATTTGGGCCCATGACTTTTTTAAATGAAAGCCTACAAATAGAAAGATAAAAACTACACGCTTAATTGACTTTTTTTATTGAGATTTTTTTTTACCCTTTTGGCTTCTTTAGCACACTACTTTTTGTCTTTTTGGCTTCTTCTTCACCTAACTCCACGAGGACAACACCCAAAGCTTTCATCTTTTCCAAGTTGCAGTTTTTGAGTTATGCCTATCAAAGTAACAAGTAATTACTAACATTTGCCATAAATTTTGAACTTAAATAGTAAGTTAATTGATTCTCTTCTATTCTTTTCAATATTTAGTTGATTGCTTTTTCTTTATACACACACACACACACACACACACACACACACACACAGAGACACACACATATGAAAATTTTACTTTGTTTGTGTATTTCATATTTTGCATCTGTGAAAAGTGTTATTCAAATAGTTTTAATTAGTTAATTTTTTTGTGAATTGATAATTTTTTGTTTATTTTGTATTCAATTTGTCCCCATATGATACTTTTATAATATCTTTTTATATGGATACGTGAAACTCATCGAGTCATTGTAGCATTTATAGATTTTCTTTTACTAATTAGTAAAATAATCAAAAGAAAGAAAAGAAGAAAATTAGTAATTCAAAACATACAGGGAGAAATTCAATGATTCTCAC
>JANZXP010000195.1:21936612-21948763 GCA_027576715.1 Erythroxylum flavicans | reverse complement strand
AATTATATTTTAATTAATTAATTAATTACAATATTTTAATTAATTATAGTGTAATTAATTATTTAATTGATTTCATCGTAAATTTGATTATTGAAATTAAAGATTTATTTATGAAGTTATTTGACTCATAATTAATTAAAAACATACCAATCACTCTCATTCTTCTTTTCCATTCTTCTAGATTATGAGAAGAATGGAGGATTGCCCAAAACTAAAAAATGAAACTCTTAAATTTTCAATAATAGGTTTATACCAAACATTAATGGTTCAATGGTTTGAATTGGGAGCTTTTAATTTTTTTTTTTTTTGATAAACTAAATTCTTCTACGATACAATAGAGAGAAATCTCGATAGTGAAGATAGTTTTGGACTTTTTATATTAGCGTTAATTTCTTTTTTGTAACATAGTGAAATGGTTGCATGTCTCTATATCGATATTGTGAGTGCTCTCTGCCAATCGCCAAGTCCGTCGGCGACCTCCCTAATCTCACGTTGCCAACCACTGCCAGTCGTCCAGCCGCACCCTATTCAGCTTCTCTCCTACTTTTCCTTTCCAGTGGCCTCCTTCAACTGTTCCTGCTCGCCCGATCGCTAGTCGTCCAACTAATCCCCAGCCCCAGCTCAATAACTTATTCGCTGCAGTCGTCGGATCTGACAAGAATAATCCGACATTTCTTCCTTCTCGTTGCTGATTCTCCATCTTAAAGCTAAAAGAAGATGGTTTTCGTCGCTTTCTTATCCAACGGAGTGTTCGTCCAGATTTTAAAAATACTTAGAATTAAGTAGAATGAACTTCGCAGTTGAGGTCCATCCTTATTGAACTTGAAAACCTTCATATCACTTTTTGGAGTAAGTTCTTTTTTGCCAGGGAAGAATAACGAAGAATGAAAAGACCAAATTATAAGGCTAGATCAAACATCAAACCCAAGTTTGGTATTGTCAATTTTTATTATTATTACTATTACTATTACTAATATTTACTTACTAAAATTTATATTAATATTAGAAGTTTATTGTAGATTATTATTACTAGTATTAGAAGTCTATAATAAATCCTTAGTAATTATTAGTATTAGAAATCTATTAAATATTTATATTTAACTTCTATATTTCTTTAATTAAGAAATACTAATTAGGATTCTTATTAATTATAATTTTTTAATTGTATTTGAATTCTTGTTGGGACTCTATAAATATAGCTTGTTTTAACCTTTTAAAGGTATACTTTTATAAATATGTTGGTTTATGTCTTAAAGTCAATCAGTTTGTTTGTAGTTTAGCGACAATTACATAAAGACATTCTTTGCCTTGTACATATTTAGATATATATGATAAAATTTATAAAATAGTTATATATTGCAAATGAAATTATAATAAGATTCATATCGCATTTATGTATCACCCTTAAATTTTTCATAGTCATTGTTTTATTATGATTTAATATTAGTAGAAAGTCAAAAGATTAACACACATTATGCTTTTCCTTATGAAGGAAATAATTGATCTCATATACTAAAGTATGGAGATACTTAAACAAACGTGTGAGTGCTTGTTAGAGGGTAAGTTCACTGAATTGACTTGATATGAGAAATCTATTTGAAATATTACTTGTATGTCGATGAAAATTCTCATTGTGATGACTGTAAAAGTGATCATTTGACTTGAGATCTCCAAAGTTATCTTGCATAGAGATTCCTACTTATGACCTATTCTAATTATGGGTTTCCATCGGTAGTCATTGAATATAACATGAACTATATAGAGGTAGTTAAGAGATTAAGATATGATTCATTGCCTTAAAATAATAAGGAAGAATATTATGTTGCTCTCAATTAGTGTTGTGTTGGGAAATCCTTGGCCAAAGTTTTGGTGACCTTGCTTCAATTCTGAGTAACTCTTATGTTCATGTAGTAGCACGGACACAAGAAAGGCAAAACATTCCTAAGAATAAAGGAATTCAAATAATCCTAAACTAACTCTCTAGCAATGCTGCCAAAAACTTGTTGGCAAGTTTTACCTAATGTAAAACCATCAATGTTCTGCAAGTATAAGGATGTAAACTTGTATTAATTAAGGTCAATTACTCAATTACTACAGATGTTTTCAACCAGTTCTTAAGCAATCTATCGAATAATCAGGTCATCATACAAGATCTATCTTCGTATGATTATCAATTTGATATTTATGTGACTTATTACGTTGTTAGCTCTCATTACCCTACCTAATCAGATTACTTTCGGTTCAATCTTTCTATTTATTATTGAAGTATGAGCAATCACAAATATTAAAACATCTAAAACATTTCATTGAAATCAAAAGCAATCAAGTCATAAAATAATTTAAGAACACATCTTAAAATGAAACTAGAACATCATCAACATGTTCAACATTCTCAATCCCAATTTATACATTAAGATGAAAGTAAATAAACAAAAGAAAGATAGAAAAAACTTGGATGGAAGGGTTGGGATGCTGTTGCTACTCCTCTTGATCTTCTTTAGCTCTTTCTCAATTGGTAAGATGGACGCTAGGTTTTTTTTTCTTGTTATGATTTTTTATAGTTCAATGGTCATTTAGGGTAAAGTTTAGGTCTTAACCACATTAATTTGTCTAAAAGTACCGTCCAAACATGAAAATAAAAGGAGATCCCTATGTCTAGCGAGCATTTGTCACGATCATGAAGTAGCAGAAATGTCTTTTGTCACGAGTGATTGTGACCCTTGGGATAGGTCTTTTGTCATGATTGTGACAATCATGCCCTTGGGAGAGGCCTTTTGTCATGATCGTGACACTCATGTCACGATCGTGACCTTGCCTTTTTGTCCAAGCTCACTCCAACTTCCTTCATTCTTCATTTATCTGGGCTCATACACTAACAAACACACCAAAAGACCTCAAGAACATAAGATTAAGGTCCAAATTATGCCCTAAACCACATAACACATAAAAACCCTAAACACACAATCTCATTAACATAATTCTAAGCCTAAACATGCTATAATCATCTAATCAATATGTATAAACACATTAAAACACCAACCAAAACATAATGTAAACTACAATTATCAACATCTCCACACTTAAATTATTGCTTGACCTTAAGTAAGAAAAAAACAAATATAAACTCAAACAAACCACACAATAACACATTCATTCATGCATATGAAATAATGATACAATGGCATCTAACTTCACGAAACCAATTTAACCTTAAACAACAATCATTCAATTTTTTCATACATACTAATAAAGACATTAACATCATATTCATTCACTTAAGGCACTTGTGTACATGCATTGATAATTAGTAGTTAATCAAAATTGCAACTATCACTGAGTAATCTTTCATGAAAATTCTTACTATTTTCAAAGATTGGTAGGATTTATTTATCAAAACATCACTTTTTAATTTTCTTTAATGTTTACCTAGTCTTTTGATGTGAAGGAAAATACCTTGTCATGAATGTCTCCCGATTACTCAACTAGGCCATATTTTATTAATTAGCTTGTTTGGACTATCATTCTAGCCTTTTGACATGAAGACAAATATTTTGTCTTGAACGTCCCTGGTTACTCAGCTATACAACATTCTCAACTGGCAACTAGCTCTATTCATAACTCGATATTTGTTTCAAAAGGGCTAGAGGAATAATTATTCATTTAAGATACTTTTTTCACATTTCATATAGCCTATCTCATTTGTTTTAGCTAATCATCCTCATGAAAGATTACTAATGATACAAACATATTCAATTGACTTATAATTATAAATGTCTTTAACAAATTTTCTAAGGTGAATGAACTAAAGTCATATCATAATTAACACGCATATTTAACCAAAGATACTTAGAACACAAATTTCACAAGCTAATATGTCTTTAATACTTAAAAGACTAGGTTAAAAGCTAAACTAATTCCATCAAGTTATAGCCATTGAAACATTCACATAATTCACACTTATGCCACACATGTTATGTTAACCTGAACAAAAACTAATAATATGACATACAAAATGCACACTTATAATGACAATAATAATACAAACTTCCCCACACTTGGATGACACATTATCGTTAATGTGAAGAGAACAAACAATACATAATGGAAACTAAAACTGATAAAAAAGGATAAAAAGGTTTGAGCATGAACTAATTACGGTGATCGAGGTGGTGACAGTGTTGGAGATGGTATCTGAACACCTTAAGTGGTGAAGTATTTATAGATTATCTTTATTTCTCAATGCTGCTGTTGCTGTTCTTGCGCTATTTCCTTTAGCAGTTTGTTGTTTTCTGAACCACATTCAAAACCTTCTCCCATCTTGCTACTTCTTCATCCTCAGAATCCTCACTAGTTAAGTCTTCAACTTGTTGCTCAGGTGGTGCTAAGCTAGAACTAACCTGCCCTATCTTATGCTTTATATGAGATTTAGAACCGATATCTCAAAGTTCCATATACTGGGATGTCAAGATGTTAGCTCTCGTTAAAGAATAACAGTTAATCCATCATAATTGACACCATAATAATCAACAATGGTAGTAACCAAATATCCCATGCCAAGATTACTGCTTCTCTTTTTAAGAGTGAATATAATGGCATTAAAAATGTTGTGTAAACTCTAATGCTACTGTCCATGCACCAAAAAATAAATAATTCTTTCACCAAACACTTTGTGCTTTTGATTTTATCAAAAATAGTTTGGTGCATAAATTTGTGAAGCAATAAGTGTCTAGGACTATAAATAATATTTTTATATGCATTCTTAACATTAAAGTATTCTAACCCAGTGAATGGGATCCAAGACCACCTAAGACAAAAATCATTTTGTTGATTAACAATGGTTGATTATGGGAATCTACCAATTTCACACATAATCTCATAATTCCATTCGTACGGTTGACCCACAATCGAAATCAAATTTTATTAGGGTTACTTAATTCAAATTGAAGAGAAGTGAAAAATTCATGGGTTAATTCCTTATAGACAACAAAGTTAAAATTCATGAATTTATCCCATTGAACTTTTCTGCCTAAATTCTCAACCTTGTCTTTCAATCCAAGTGTTCCAAGATATCAAATTCTAAGTATCTAGGCACACATACATTTGTAGAACAAAGATTTTGGAAATGAATAGCTTCTTCTTCCGAATATATTAAAAAAGGTGCTCCAAAGTTCTTTGCATCATTCTTTGCACCACGCCTCGATACTTGTATCTTTTGGAAAGTGTAAATTGTAAGTGAAAGAAAGAAGAGAAACAAAGAATCCTAGGATGAGAGTAGAGAGAAGTTAAAGAGCTTTATGAGAGTTTAAACTAAGAGAGAGAGTTGATTGTGAGCAAACTAAGGGGAAGAGGGAATATAAGGGTTAGGCAGGAAGACGGAGAAGTAAAATGGGAAAAGAACATGAAAATCCCTTATTTCTTCCTATTCTAGGTCATTTTTCACGATCGTGACTATGGGTGTCACGATCGTGAGTTATGATCGTAACAGTAGATGTGAAAATGGTCACGATTGTGAACAAGTTGTCAAAATCATGAAAATGGAGGTGAAACTGGGTCATGATCGTGACTTAGGAGTCATGATCATGACAGTGCCTACAAATGTGGGTCATCACACTGTCATTTTTTATATTCTTTTCCTATTTTTGATTTTGTTCGTGTAACCTTCGAGTTTCTTCCCTAACTTATCATCAACACCACATCATTTCTCCATCCACACCATTGTGATTAAGACTGAAAAACCTAATTCTAAAATTAAAAATAAACTTAACTACCGAAATTTAATGATTAACTATTGAATATGCTAAGTTATGGTCATTAGCTTGACCTTCATCATTGGAAGGATTTTTTAATTATTCAAAAGGAAAGAAATTACTTCCTTTTCTATAGAGACCACTCTTCCAAGATACGGTTTGCAATGATGCCCGTTTACCTTTAAGGTTTCTTTGTTTGAATTTTCCAATTCGAGAGCTTTATGCGTGAATACTTGAGTGATCGTAAAAGGCCAGTCCTCGATTTGAGCTTTTCCAAAAATAGCTTCGACCTTGAATTGAACAACAAAACCACATCTCCCACCTTGAACTCCTTCTTTTTGAGATGAGAATTATGCCATCTCTTCACCTTCTCCTTGTAGAGCTTGGCACTTTCATACGCATTGAAGCGAAACTCCTTAAGTTCATTCAGTTGCAAAGGCTGTTTCTCACCCACTGCTTCCAATCAAAATTTAAAACTTTCATTGCCTAGTATGCTCAATGCTCCAGTTTCATAGGTAAATGACAAGCTTTACTATATACGAACCTAAAGGGAGTCGTTCCTATCAGAGTTTTAAAATAGGTTCAATAAGCCCATAGGGCATCATTCAGCTTTAATGCCCAATCCTTCATTAAACTATTCACCGTCTTTTCTAAAATGCATTTTAGCTCTCGATTCATAACTTCCACTTGTCCACTCATTTATATATGATATCAAGTGCTAAAGTTTTGGTGACCCTGTTTGAATTTTGAGTAACTCTTATGTTCATGTAGTAGTATAAACATAAGAAAGGAGAACAATTACTTAGATCAAAGGAATTCAAATAATCCTAAATTAACTCCCTAACAATGGCGCCAAAAACTTGTTGAGCAAGTTTGACCTAATAAAAAACCCTCAATGTTCTGTAAGTATACGAATCGTAAACTTATAGTAATTGAGGTGTCCATCCGACGAGGAATTAACTAAAACTAAATTAAATCTTAACTTTGTCTAAGGTTGTAAAAAAGAAATTTAAATGAAAATAATAATAACCAAAAAATTAAGCAATCAAATGTGAGTTAAATGAAACTAAAATTTTGAAATTAACATAATTAAATCAATAAATCACTCAATCACTTAACAAATGAGATGTCACAATAAAATAAGATTAACCAATTATGAGAGTACAGGAGTCATTCTATCATCATTTTGCTACCTTTATTGTTTTTGATTCAATCGGTGTCGATCCTAAATTTTCTAAGGGTTGATTCCTCTCTTTTTAAGACCTAATCATTTAACCCTAATTATTAATCCCTAATTGATTTTGAAATTTTAATTTATGCAATCTTTCGATTAATAAAACAACCTATTGTTTTCAATTAGTTCTTAAGCAATCTATTGTATAATCGGGTCCTCATACAAGATCTCTCTTTGCATGATTATTGATTTCATATTTATGTGACTTATTAGGTTGTTAACTCTCATTACCCAACCTAATCAAATTACTATTGATTCAACTCCCTCTCAAATTATTATCGAATTATGAGCAATAATAAATGCCACAACACCCAAAACATTTCATTTAAATCAAAATCCATCAAGTCATAAAATTATTCAAGAAAAAATCCTAAAATGAAACTAGAACATCATCAATATGTTCAAAATTCTCAATCCTAATTCCTACATCAATATGGAAGTAAATAAACAAAAGAAAGATAAAAGGAACTTGGATGGAATGGTTATACTGTTGTTATTGCTCCTTTTCTCTCCTCTTAATCTTCCTTAGCTTTTTCTCAATTTGGTAAGATAGAGGCTAGGTTTGTTTTGGTTTTGTTATGTTCTTTTATAATTCATTAGTCATTTTAGGTATAAGTTTAAGTCTTATCTATGTCAATTTGTCCAAAAATACTCTCTAAACATAAAAACAGAAGGAGATCCCCTTGTCTGGTAAGCATCTTTCATAACTATGACACAACAAAAATGTCTTTTGCCATGATCTTGATTATAGGTGTCACAATTGTGACCTAATGTAAAGCACTTCCATCACGAATGTGACACTTCATTCAGGATCATGAACCTAGGGAGAGGTCTTTTGCCGTGTCATGATAGTGACCTTGCCTTTTTGTCCAAGATTGCTTCAACTTCCTTCAATCTATATTTATTTGGGCTTATACACTAAAAAACACATTGAAACACCTTAAGAACACAAGATTAAGGTCCAAATCATGCCCTAAAACACGTAACACTTAAAAACATAAACACACAATTACGTTGATATAATTCTAAGCCTAAATATGCAGTAATCATCTATTTAACACTTATAAACACACTAAAACGCCTACCAAAACATAATGTAAACTATAACTATCACAAACATTTGTGGGGTTACGGTGGTTGAGATGAGCCAGTTTTTGAAACTAATCAAGGGATATGACAAAAAGGTGATCAATCTTTGAAATAAGGTATAAATTAAGACTTATGATTTATTATGATTTATGTGTTAATTATTTTATAGAATTAAAGTGATCTTAGTTTTTGGACCATTAAAATATGAAAAAGTTTCGTAATTGTTTCGTTATGGTCTGGATTGGATCTTGTTATGATTTTCTAATATAATAACAATTAAATAATTTTAAAAACTTCAATTTTTGTTTACTCTTTTTTATATATGGTCGAGTTGTGTTTTTTTCCTTTACATGCGATTGAGTTACATTGTTGTCTTGCATCAAGTTTAGTATCAAATTCTAATTTAAATCACTTCAACAATTTAAATTTATGTTTTTTAAAAAAATTTTCTACATTGATGTTTCTATGTTATTTAATTTTCTAATTTTTTATTAAAATAAAAACAGTTTAAAATTTTAAAAATGCCAAGTCTTATCATTCATTCCCCCGTCAGCAATGATATCTCTCCTCTTGCTCACTCAACTGCCAATCGTTTGCTTAAGTCTTTACCTATAGAGATAATTTGAAGTCTCTAATTTTTAGTAGTTGCTCAATCTTCATCCATCCACTACCTTCTCAGCCTCATATAGTGTTTAATGTGAACTGTAAATCAAGATCTAGGAACCCACGAACAAGTTGTTGAAAGTAATTTCCAAGAAAGCTAAATCAGTTTTGTTTTTAAGAAAAATCTTAACCAATGTTTAGAGAAACATGAACTAAAATTATAAAAGAAGGATATTGATGTTACACTCTAGAAAAGAAGAGATTGAGAGTGATAAGTCTGAACGCCATAAGGAATAACCTTGATAAGTTCCAAGTTTAATGAAGAACCAACAAAGTGAATAACCTCACCATTTTCATAAAAATTCCAATCTGAATTCAATTCTTGTACAAAATATGACAGTTATATAGGCTAAAGAAAACCCTAATGACTACTCTAGCAATGATTTATTCCTAAAAATAAGGAAATACCTAAGATTTAGGAAAGCCTTTTCAAAATTGACTCCTAAACCCACATATAAGAAGTGGACTTTTAGGCACCATGAAATCAACTAGAGATCTCTTGAAATCATCAAAATAAAAAAGTCTTTTGATTAGGCCAAACAAACAACTAATTAGGCTTATTTCATGCTTGAATTAAGGTGACAAGGCGGATTGATCTCTCTGAGACTAAATTAACTTCGATTGTTGCTTGTATAGGCCAAACATCTTCAATCAGCCCATTAAGAGCTTCCTTCATTGTTTTAGCCTTAGCCCAAGTTATTGGACCTCCACTAATGTATAATGGATTATTGAAATATGTTGAACCAGATTGCACCATCGTTTGTATGTCCTTACCTAGGTTTTTGTCATTCCCCCTCCCCTCAAAAGGATTCTTCCTCAAATATTCATCACCTACATCAAATGGAGAGAGGTCAGAAACATTAAATGTAGCACTAACATTATACTCACTTGGTACATCCAGATTGTATGCATTGTCATTGATATGCACAATGACTTGGAATGGTCCATCTTCTCTTGGATGTAACTTATAATGAAGTTTTGATTGAAATCGCTCCTTCCTTAAATGAACCCAATCCCAATCTCCTAGTTCAAATATCAATTTCTTATGCCTTTTGTTGGATTAAGAAGCATATTAGTCGATTCTCCTTTTGATTTGACGTTTAACCTTTTTGTGCAATTGCTTCACCAATTCAGTTGTTAAGAAAATTTTAATCTTATAAAACTTGAGATATACTACAAGTGCTCAGGTTGTGAATGTAGTATATAAGGTGTCGATCCGTCGAGTAGTTAGTGAACTAATCTAATTCTAAGTTACCTAAGGCCTAAAAGGATTATCAAAATGAAAATAAAAACTAAACAAAAAAGTAAATAATCGGATACAGATTGCTTGACAATGAATTTGTAAAATTAACACAAGAAACCAAAATTGAGCACCACCAAATGAAAATTGGAATTCAACTAAGGAAGATCAAAATTATGGGAGAGGGGATTTATCCTATCATTAATGCTAACTTAGTCACTTTTGGTTAATGTGGTGTCGATTCTATATTATCGAAGGGTGGATTACTCTTTCTTAAGTTATAATCACTAAGCCTTTATAATAACCTTTTTTTCATACTAAGGGTTAGAGCCTTAGATTATTGCATATGAGTCAAGTCATTTTAGCATTCATGAAACGCATTTCACTCACATGCATATCATTAGCATACACACATGAATTATGATTTCATACATATTGCAAAGATAGTATATGCACTCAATTGACTCATTTCAGGGTATGAAAGGTTTAAAGTGATTATAGTATTATTTATATCTTGAATTTTGGTTTGATGGTTGCAAGTAGTAAATTTGGAATTAATTGTTACCATTAGTAAAAGTGATGAATTAAAATGTATATTTATAATAGGAAAAATGCCAAGTGGTAGGACAAATTAACACGTGGAAA
Source organism: Erythroxylum flavicans (assembly GCA_027576715.1). NCBI lineage: Eukaryota > Viridiplantae > Streptophyta > Magnoliopsida > Malpighiales > Erythroxylaceae > Erythroxylum > Erythroxylum flavicans. The sequence goes on along the minus strand of JANZXP010000195.1, from coordinate 21,938,145 downwards.
ATTAGGATGACTAAGCCTATGAAATAATTGACAAATGGCATAGATTAATGAGTAACATTTGGCATGGGTAATTAATTGAAGCATGACAAAGATGATTGAGTGACAAATGGAATAGTAATTAGGTGACATTTGGTAGCTTATGGAAGGGATAAGTGACTTATATGCTTAAGGATATAAGTTAAAGTAATATGGTGACATCTAGCACCTTAGGTGTAATGTTTTAGCTGGAGTTGTTTCAATCTAGCTCATTCTTCTTCTCTTCTCATCTCTCACCACTGAAACTTGCTTCTATCTCCTATTTATGTGTTCTTCTTGAAGCTATGCTAAATTACCACACCAAATACATGCTTTTACCCTTCACAAAATAGTTAAAGAACTAGATTATCATTTTCTTTCATAATACTTAAAAGCCATCCAATTTCTACCTTGAATTTGGGATGAATTTGCATGCAAGGAGGGCTAGGTAGAATTAATGAATTGAATTGGAATTGGAAGATAAATAAGTAAGTAAAGTGTTGTTCTTTATGGCATGTTATAATGGAAAGATTACGATGATTGAATTGAGATAGATTGTGTATGATGTTGATGTTGAAGATGTGCTAGAAAATGGAAAATGAATGAGTACATTTTTGGTTTGTTTTTCCATATACAAAAACGATAGTTTATGGACTGTTGTATGGATGATTTAACTTGGGATTTAAAGTATAATTGATGAGGAATTCATGCCAAAGATAGGTGTTATTAAGGTGTTTTCAAGTACGGAAAATTAGAGTGGTAAGTGTGTTTGTAAAAGAATGAATGTTAATGACATAAGTGAGCAGATTTTTGTAAGCCTTAGTGTAACCAATTTGGAAGTTAAATTAACCTGAAATGAAGTAACCTTAAGGACATGAAATCTGGAAATTTTTAGATGTTAATGATTTCTTTAAGCTTGTTAATCCGTGAGGTATTGAAGGTAGTAAAGTTATGCAAATTAATGATTTTGATGACAAATTCTGGAATTTTAATTTCAGTCTTATGTACATGTTGAATCAGTTGAGACATTTCACTCTAAATTTGTATGTTTGGACTTGCTTAAGGATAGGAATGAGCATAAATGTTTCTTGATTAATTTGTTAAGATTTTGATAGGTTTATATAGTTAATTGATGTCATAATCTAAACAATGGACTATTTTGATTTTAATTCAAACATGATCTTTTGGACATGAATAATGTGTATAAGGTATGAATGAATAACTATTGAAGATCATGGAGTATTTATGAATGAGAATTTGGTATATGTATAGGTATATATTGTTGGAAAAAGTTTGGTGAATGTATAAATTTAACTTACTAAAATTTCAGATTTAAAGAAACAATTATGTGTATATTTTAAGAGGCTTTTGATAATGGAAAAGTTCAAGGATAAGTGTAAAGTATGGTTGATGAATTTGGAGTAAATCAAGCTAACTTAAAGGTACAAACTTGATTGTAAAATGGTAGTATACAAAGTATGGTGTTTGAATGGTCAAAATTTATGAATAGTTACATAC
>JANZXP010000195.1:21915342-21928931 GCA_027576715.1 Erythroxylum flavicans | reverse complement strand
CTTCTTCCAAGCTTAAATGAATTCTCCATGATCCCAAATCCTAGAAAGACCTCAAGATAATATCATTAACAAGAAATATGAAAAGAAAACAAGTTGAAATTCAAACAAATCAACATGAACATCAATCAAACTCAATTAAAAAATGATCATAACTAAAGAAAGCAAACAAACAAATGGGTAAACAAAACAATCAAAAGGAAATAGAATTCCATGGGTTGCCTCCCATGTAGCGCTGCTTTTAACGTCTGTAGGTCGACTCTCTATCCTTGAAAACTCATCCAGGATCAATTATAAGCGGCTTGCTTCCACCTTTTTCGTTTAACACCGATTTTGTAGCTTATACGTAAACTACAAATTTCAAAATAAATAGAAGGACAATACTGATAAAGTTAATAAAACCAATTAATTTCATCAATGTCCTTTTCATCAACAAACTGTCATTAAAATAGGGAATAACGAAACTCCCCGAATCTTCCATTGAATCCAACAGTTTGTCATGTACAAAGGTGAGTTGCTCTCTTTCTTCCTTAATCACCTTCGTCTCCTCTGTTTCTTCTGCTTCACAAACAGAGACTTTCATAACTTCTTTAAACTCGATGTTTGTTGTCATTTCTTCTTTGTCCATTTTTTCTTCAGAAGATTCAAACACATCAATTATCCTGAATGAGCTACTATCCATCAGATTCTTAAATACATCATTCATGTTGAATGTCTCTTCATCATTTTCAATCCAAAGGATAGGGTTCTTTGTATGGACATCTACCCAAGATTTTTTGATGTTCAAGCATGGTTTATTAAGATCTGGTAGACAGTATGAGGGGTTTCCATCCTTTTCTTCATCCTCTTTCTTGATTTCTTGGTCTTCTATAAGGTAAGGTTCAGCATGGTCTTCCACTGGTTCTTCTTGTTCTTCCTTATTTCTAAGTGTGATAGCCTCATAATGCTCTCGTTGATATAGTTCCATATTGCTCAGAGAGTCTTCCACACTTCTCTTACAAAATTCACGGGAAAGCTATCTTACTTGAATATCTAGGTTGTGAATAGAAGCGGCATGATTTTCCAAAACTTGATCAAATTTCCTTTCCAATCTCTTCTGACTCTCCTCATGGCTAGAAAACATCATCTTCTGATTCTCTTCTTGAGCTACCAGTTTGGAACCAAACATCTCTATAAACTTGTCCAACTTACTCTCCATCATTCTAATTCGATCTTGTTGAAATTTAAATTGGTCTTGATATCCCATGTGAGTACTTGCATTGTTGGACCGATAAAAATCTAGGTAGTTCTGCCATTCCGTAGTGTACATGTTCCAATAAGAATCGGTACTTCCCCAACCATACTACGCTTCATTGTAATTTGCAAAAGTTCCTTGCTCCCTATAACAATTATCTCTGTCATTGTTCTTTCTATTTCTTCTCTGCATCTAACTCTTTAGATTTCTCATTCCTCATTCTAAGATATCTTGATGTGTCTCTACTTTACGCCCCAAACTTCTTCTTTACTAATTTCTGTCGATCATCGTGTACTCCTTGTGTTCATGCACCTACAAATACAGAAGGAAAAGTATCAAAAACTCTTAAATCAAAGTAATCTAAATTAAACAAGATGCTAAACAATTAATCCCCGGCGTGCCAAAAACTTGTTGGTGGTTTGTAAAACCTTTCTATTTGTTTTACACTAAAAAATCGCAAGTGAACGGGTTGTGACTTGTAGTTACAAAGAGCAGATATTGATCCCATAGGGATTGATGCCCAGACACCACTTAATTTAGAAAGACTTTGTTTAAGAAATAAAATTGTATAATGCAATTAATCTAGAAAATTAAATTAAAATTAAAAAGACTATTGTAAAACAATGGAAAATATCGTAATTGCAGAAAGTATGAATTCAAGGATCGGAATGCTAGAGATTACTTTTTCCTTATTCTATCTCCCTTATGTTTTATTGATTGAAATGTGTCTCATCCTAGATTTTTGAATTTACTAATTACCCTCTCTCAATATGTAACTATTTTTCCCTAATTGAATGTACGAGAATCGATTGAACGATCTCTCAACCTACCCAATGACTCTACCGATTCAACAAGTTATTATACTATCCTATGGATGATCAATTTACTGATTAAGATCTCTCTTCTAATTATTCAATTGACATAATAATTGCTAGTTTATAGGTTTCCATCTCTCGTTGTACAATCCTACAAGATTTTCATCTCACTCACTCTCTCGATTTGTTGCAAGATGACAATTAAGAACAACAATTATCAAATACACTTTATTCAATTCAACTAAACATGAGTTTTGACAAAATAATGAAAAGGCAATCCCTAATATGAAATTAGCCTAACATGGTCTCCATAACACTATCAACATTCAAATAATCCATCTTTATAAAGAAATGAAGGGATTAAAGTGATAGAAAGTGAATAAGAAAACTCCTTCTCTTCTTTGGCAAAATCTAGAATTTTGGTGTTGATGTGTTATTTTGCCCAATCTTGATGATGATCTTTGTTTTCAATCATTCTTTGGTGCTACAAACAAGTGTTCTTTACCCAAGGATGGTCTCTCTATAAGAAGGTGTCGTCTCCCTTGAAGAAGGAGGCTTAATTCTCTTTATATAGTCCAAAAAATTAGGTTTAATGAAGCCTCACAGATTGCCTCGGATTTCAATTCCCACGTCTGTAGGAATATGCATGATTCCCACGAGCATGGGAATTATAGGTAGAAACGTTTTGTTTTGGTTTCCCATGTCCGTGGGAATTTGCCTGATTCCCACGAATGTGGGAATTATTCCTAGATTTGATCCTCTTGTCTTCTCTTTTATGCTCTCTTGTTCATCCTCCAACTTGTTTCCTCTCCTTTCCTACACAAAAATAAGCAATTCTTACCCTCAATTAGTATCCAACACACAAGAACACAATGGAAATTGAACTTAATGAAAACATACAAAATGAATCCTAAACTAGAACAATAAAGAATAATTATGCTAGAAAACACATGCCAATTACCTATAAAAACATATCCTAATGCACACCTATCATGGAGGCAATTAGTTTAGTTCTTTAATCTAAGGCTTTTTCACTATCTTTTGTTTTAAATAATAATAAAAAATAAAGAAAGAAGTTTGGGGCATAAAGTAGAGACACATCAAGACATATTAAAGTGAGAATGGGACATCTGAAGAGCTAGATACCAAGAAGAAATGGAAAGACCAATGATGGAGGATAGATATTATAGGGAGCAAGGAACTTTTGTGAACTACAATGAGACACAGTATGGTTAGGGAAGTAACGATCCTTATTAGAATATGTACACTCTGGGGTGGCAAAACCACCGAAATTTATATTAGTCTAACAATGTAAGGACTCATTTAGGATATCAAGACCTATATGAATTTCAGTAAGATAAGTCCAACTCATGCGATTCCAAATTGGGCAAAATCATGGATAAGCTAATAGATATAGAAGAGAACTAGAAGATATTGGAAAAGCAATTTGATCAAGTAATAGAAAATCATGCTGCTTCTATTCACAATCTGGAGAATCAAGTAAGATAACTTTCCCATGAATTTTGTAAGAAAAGTGTGGAAGACTCTCTGAGCAATATGGAATTATATCAACGAGAGCAATATGAGGCTATCACACTTAGAAATGGGGGAGAATAAGAAGAACCAATGAAAGACCATTCTAAACCCTATCTTGTAGAAGACCAAGAGAACAGGATGACAACCCCCCATTATTCCTAGATCTTAGTATACCATGCTTGAACATTGAAAAAACTTAGGTAGATGTCCATGTAGAAACCTCATCATTAGGATTAATGTGATCAAGTGACTTTCAACATGAATGATGTATTAAAGAATCCAGAGGAGGGATAATCATTCATAAAATTGATGTGATCAAATCATTAAAAGAATGAGAGTAGGAAGAGTAGATGACAACGGACATCATGTTTGAAGAAGCTATGGAAGTCTCTATTCAAGAAACTAAAGAAGAAGGGGCACTGAGGGTGAATGAGGAAGAACCAAAAAGAGAACAACTCACCCTCTTACTGGGCAAACTGTTGGATTCCATGGAAGATTCATGGAGTCTTGTTATTCCCTATTTTATTGACAAGTCACTTAGAAAAAGGACATTGCTGAGCTTGATTGGTTTTCATAATTTTATCAATATTGTCCTTCTGATCATTTTGCAATTTGTAGGTTACTTACAGGCTACAAAACTGATGTTGAATGAAAAGGGTGGAAGTAAATCGCTCATAATTGATCCTGGCTGAGTTCCAATAATACAAAGTCAATCTAATGACCATAAATTAGCACGTTCAGTAATTATATTTAAATTATTGCGTTTAGTTAGATTTGTTTTAAATTTTAAATAAAATTTTAATCATTTGAAATAATCTAGGATTACTAATTCTTTTACTCTCTTTAAGCAATTTCAAGATAAGAAACAATCTAGAGCGTCAAGCACATTTGGTCTCCACCTCCGAAACATCACCACCTCAGTTAACATAATGATTGTTCTAAACCTTTTCTTTTCATTTTTTAGTATTTTTTTCTTTTGTCTTCCACATATTATTTCATTCCCCCTTTTGTGCCTGTATGTATCCTTCTCACATTGAGGACAATGTGTTGTTCAAGTGTGGGTATGGTTAAGTGCTTTTAACTTGAGTGTGAATTTTACGTATTCTATGATAGTTTGTTTAGGTTGCATGATGTGAATTGGATGAATGTGTCAATGGCTAGGACTTAACGGGATAGATTTAGCCTTAAACATAGCCTTTAAGGTTGCCAAAATATATTAGCTTATGAAATTAGTGACCTAAGCTACTTAGGGCTAAATATATTGGTTAATTTGTTAGAACGAAAACAAAAACATGCAAGATTTGATTAAACGGTAGATTTTAAAACTTTTTCCAAATCAAAACGTAGCGGAAATAACATAACCAAATCAACATGTTTCAGCTATACATGATACGGTATAAAGAAGATAATTTACATGAGAACAAGGTGGTAGAAATATACTGACTCCTTGCTACAGCTCTGACTCCTTGCTTTTGTATCCTCTCCAAACCCTTGCTATAGCTTTGATTCTTTTATATCCTTTCCTTTGTTAATGTATCCTCTCCTTATTGTTGTATCCCCGACCAATCTGATCTACCATTTGATCTTCTTGGACAACTTGGTTAACCAGATCCTTTGGTGGGAAAGGAGAATAAATATTTTAAGTAGATTTTTTTAGAAGAAAGAAGCTAAAACTGAGACTCTTCTCATTTAAGTTTCAGCTATGCATGTGTGAGAGGAAAGAGTGAGTCAAAACAAAATGCAAGAACACTTCTTCCTCTCCTTGTCCATTTCAGTTATCATGAAAGAAAGATGTGATGAGCATCCAAAGCATCACTTCATTCTTTAATCAATCATAAAGAAGCCAATAAATAAGACTCTTTTCATTTGTTTAAGATGGCTATATGAAAAGACCAATAACCTAAATGAGACCTTCTCATTTTCAGTTATGGATGAAAGGAAGAGAGAATAAATCAAATGCACCTCTTCCTTTCTTTAATGAAATGAATGCTAAAAGGTTGCATTACATGCCATCATTAAATGACAACCATTAAACCATTTAATGATAAGATCATTACTCCATTTAATGATGATAAAGCATGATAAAAACCAACTTTAATTTAGCAATTCAATGCTAAATGTGTAGCTGCACATTTTGGTACAAAAAACCGAAATATGCCCTCCTTCTTTCTTTAATAACTTTGTTTTAATTTAATTAAAATAATTAATCAAATCAAACCAAAGTCAAGCCCAATATTAAATATACATTTAGGCTTCTAATTACAATAAGCCCAACATTCAATCATGGGCTTAAAAACCTCTATTAATATTTCTTACTTTACTTGATAACCTTTCTAAAAGACAAATGGGGAATCTAATTGGACTTATATAATTAAAGCTCCAATAAACCCGGAATTAATTTAATCTGATTAGAATTAATTCTAGTTTATTAACCAAATGTCATTCTACTAAAGACAATTGGTTGAACTCTTGAATTAGTAAATATTATGAGAATACATGTTTCAAATAAGATGTTAAATTGCAAACTTTATTATGAACCATATTATAGCCATCCACTCAATAAAGGGTAAAATTATTATTCTGCCATTATGTTAGTTTTTCCTTCTAGATCCTCGTTTAACTATATATGGTGATTAACACACAAGATCTCATCTTAGTGCTAAGACTTGATGGATAGCTAGTCTATTAAACTACTGGTGCCAGTTTAATCACCAAACTTCGTAAAAACATCTAAAAGTGATGATATCGCTATAAACTCTTTATTTGAGTGAACGTTCCCTGATACATGTTTCAATTTATTATTCCAACACATAGACACTGATTGATACTCTGTACAAATCCATTCCAATCATATTAAGAATTATAATGAAACATATATGAGTTCACCACTCATCAAGATTGTGGTTCATAATAACATAATGCTAAGGTGTATGTTTTAAGATTAAAGTAACGGCCCATTTTATTCTTTAAAACATACTTGATTCCAGATTCACTTAATAATGCCATTATTGATAGTTAACTACTATCATGATATGAAACTCATCTTTCCCTTGAAGTAAACTCTTTTACTTATACAGAGATAAATCGCAACACCACAGTCTAAACCATAATCAAGTGACCAACTTGATTATTCAACTGTGAATCAACTAATTTAGATTATAAAAATATACAGGTTTCCCATACATCTCTATGTATACATTTATTACTTACAAAAGAATCTTGGTACCTTATGACTAGATATATAATGCTCATACAAATAAAACCAAACTCTTTTCTTTTATTAATAATAAATATTTTCATTACAAAAATAATTGGAAAAAAATTAAGTTATATATAAATACACTTACTTTCCAGGGCACTATATTTGCATAACTCCAACATAATTAGGATACGATGTTAGTCCATGCACCCTAGGAATTTGTCATACTTATTTATAATTTTAGGCCAATCAAATAAGTGGCACTATTATTAAATTTTCATCAGAATGATTAGCTAAAGCAATAAGGTAGGCAAAATTTTGTGTTTAAAAAAGGGAAAGTTGTAGATATTTTAACTAAAATAACTATTTTGCTGGCCTTTGAGTTATGAATAGAGCTAGTAGCCAGTTGAGAATGTGATGTAGCTGAGTAACTGGATCGACAAACATCACAATTGTGTGCGTTCGTGTAAAAAGGCTATAATGACATTCCAACCAAGCAGCTTAATAACAACATGACTTAGTTAAGTAACTGGATCGACATTCATCACAAACGTTTTCCTCTACATTAAAAGACTAGGTTCATGTCCTTGAAGAAAAATAAAAAAAAATGTTTTCAAATAAAAACCTACCAAAATTGTTAGTAGCTTGATTTTTCATGAAAACATAATAAGGAACAGCTACACTTTTGTTTTGACTGAATGATTATCAATCTCTGTGTGTAAGTAATAGAGCTTAATAGACTCAACATTCAAATTTTGATTAATTTGAATATTTAACCCAAGGTTCTTAGACGTGGATTTCGCTAGTTAATAAGTTAGAACGACTTGAAGTATGGTGTTTATAATTAAATTTATTTTGCTAAGTTGAAGTCATTGTCGCATTATTGCATATGCATGTTTTGTGTTTTCTTGATTTGTTTGATTGCTTTTGTTTGATTAAGGACAAGCAAAAATTTAAATGTGGAGATGTGACAAGTGTAAATTGCATTATGTTTTAGGGCAGAGTTTGATATGTGTTTAGTCGTTAATTAGATCATTTAGTTTGTGTTTAGGTTAAAATCGTGTTAGTTTGTTAATTATTTGTGTTTTAAGTATTTTATGGGTTAGTACAAGCTTTTTAGCTTAAACATTATGTTTTTGAGGCACCTTAATGTGTTTGCTAGTGTTTCAGGGTTAATGTCGAAGAACGGAGGAGTTTCAGAAGACATTGAAGTCGAAACAACCGCCCACGATCGTGGCCTATCGTGATAAATGGTTTAGATGTAGGCCACGATGGTGACAGACGTGCAGTCATGCAAAAATTTTATATTTTGAGGGATTTTTAGGACCTTGCGGACCCCAAAAATATCATAGTTTAACCCTAAACACAAAAGAACATAAATAAAACAAGAAGAAGACATAGAAGGAGCTTTACATTCAGCCACTCTTGGAAACCCTAAAGAGGAAAAAAATAAGAGAGTGCGAGAGAAGAAGAAGAGTAAGAAGGAGGAAGAAGGAGTGGATCCCGACGTGGCTACTCCCTAGATCAGGTAGTATCCTAATGCTGCTACCTTCCTGATTTGTCCAACCTAAGTTCCAATTTCTCTTCATTTCCTTTTTCATTTAAATGTATAAAGTTAAGATGGATTGTATGGAAATGGATTTCGGGTTGTTAATAATGTTCTTAACTCTCCTTCGAGATTTGGCTTTGAGTTAATGTTAATTTAATTATTTTTATGTCTATTGGTTTGGGTGTTGTGATTGATTAATGTATTTGCATGTTTCGATAACAAACTAAGAGGGTGAGTCAGATAAAAATGACTAGATCGGATTAATGAGAGTTAAACGATCTAATTGACTAATAAATCAATCTAGTTGGTAATTTCATAGAGAGAGATCTCTGTGAGACCTGATTGTTTATTAGAGAGCTTTAGAACTAATTAAAATTTTAGGTAATTTGTAAATTAAGAGATTGCAAGTTCCATAATTTGATTAGGGTTTATAATTTAGGACTTAATGGTTATAACTCGAGAGAGAGTATTATACCTTACAATCGCCTAGAACCAACATCCCGTAAACATATAAATGGTTAGATTAACATTGATGATAGGTAAAATCACCTCTCTCATAAACGCTCTTGACGGATTTCTATTGTGAGCTGTGTGACTGCTTAGTTTAATTATGTCTTATTGAATTTTTCACTTTACAATTCTTAAATCAATTTATACTATTTACTTTTCGTGTTCATTTATGCCGTGTTTATTTCTTTTTATTCTTTTATTTGAGCCTTACATGACTTAAGATTAGGCTAGTACCCTCCTTGTGGGATTGAAACCTCTTATACTACAGTCGCGACCTATTCGCTTGTGGTATTTAAGGGCTTATAAATTTTAAAGCTCAAACGACACAATCATGACCTCTAGTCGGCCAGTTTTTTTTAGGTGGTATGGTGTGGCCACACGATGGCGGACTCCATATCGTTTAAGGAGGGAATCAAAAGATTTACAGAAGTGGGGTCCTCCATCGCTTATAATTGTAATTAGCACTCTGAATTGGTTGAATAACCATTTGATAAATTTCTGAACAATCTTTCCATGATTTGTTAGAGTTGCCACAACATCAACCCATCTAGATATGTAGTCCACTCCTACCAAAATATATGTGTTCCCTATGAAGGATGGGAAAGGACCCATGAAGTCGAGTCAACACACATCAAATACTTTAGCTTTTAAGATGTTCGATAAGGGTATCTTATCTCTTTTCGAGATATTGCCCATTCTTTGACATCTATCGCACTATGCTACAAATACATTAACAGATGTGGTCAATAAAATCCATATTCAAGTAGTCGAGTCGCCATTTTGTTAATGCCATAATTCCCCGCATATAGGGCTTCATGATACTGCGTCAATATGTTCGACATCTCCTCCTTTGAAATACACCTTCTTAGTATTCCATCAACACATGTCCAATAAAGGATTGGATCATCCCATAAGTAACGGGTACACTCATACAAGAATTGCTTCCTTTGTTAATACGATAACTAAGAAGGGAGCTTATCGCTGGCGATAAAATTTGTTATATGAGTGAAACATGATGTCGCCATTCTATCAAGTAATATAAGGGTTTCATCAAGAAATTGCTCGTTAATATCATCACTCTGTTCAATTTCCCCTCTTTCCAGGCAGAATTAAGTGGTCTACCACAAAATTCTCAACTCCCTTCTTATCTCATATTTTAATGTCGAATTCTTATAGTAGTAGTATCCATCGAATTAGTCTCAGTTTCGAGTCATTGTTGGTGAAAAGATATTTAAGTGCAGCGTGGTCTTTAAAAATGACCACCTTAGAGCCCAAGAGGTATGATAAAAACTTGTCAAATGCATACACCACTGCTAGGAACTCCTCTATGTTGGTGTATCAATTGTGGCCCAGTTAATGTCTTGCTTACATAGTATATCATATGCAACTTCTTATCCTTCCTTTGGCCCAACAGGTAACCCACATCTTGATCACTAACGTCGTACATGACTTCGAATGGGAGTGTCCAATCTGGTGATGTTAAGATTAGTGCCAATGTTAGTGCCTTTTTTAATTGATAAAATGTAGATAAACAGTTATCATCAAAACAAAAAGGCACATCCTTAACTAAAAGGTTCAATAAAGGTCTTGCTATCTATGAGAAGTTCTTGTTAAAGCGATGAAATATTCCTACATGACCTAGGAATGCTCTCCTGACTTTAACATTGATGGGTGGTGGAAGCTTCTCTATGACCTATGTCTTCACTCTATCCACTTCAGTTCCTTGGTGCTATATTTTATACCCAAGCACTACTCCCCCTTGCACCATGAAGTGGCACTTCTTCTAATTTAGCACTAGATGTAATTCTTCACATCTTTGGAGTGCTATGTCTAAATTAGTCATGCACCATAAAAAAAAGTCTCCAAAGATTGAGAAATCATCTATAAAAACTTCCATTATGTCCTCGATCATATTTGTAAAGATAGACATCATGCACCTTTGAAATGTAGCTGGAGTATTGCATAACCCGAAGGGAATTTGTCTATACGCACATGTACTACAAGGTCACGTAAAAGTGGTCATTTCTTAGTCATTAGGATAGATGAATATCTTACTATATCCCAAAAAACCATTTGGGAAGCAATAGAATGAGTGACTAGTCAGTCTTTTAATTATTTGATCTATGTGTTAAGCTTTCGATAGTTTACGCAAACTCTCCATCCTGTAACAGCTCTTTTAAATTTTGGCTCTCCACTTTTACTCTCCGTAACATTCATTCCACCCTTCTTCGGTACACATTGTAATGGGACGACCCATTCCCTATCAGATATGGGGTATATGATACCCGCATCTAAGAGCTTCACTACTTCCTTTTTTACCACTTCCTTCATATGAGGTTTCAACCTGCGTTGACATTCCCTTACCACTTGACTTTTTTCTTTGAGGTTTATTTGAAGCATAACAACATTTGTGCTTATACCTTGAATGTCAGATATTTATCATCCCATGACCTTTATCTGCTTCTTCACAATTGTGACCACCCTACTCTCGTATTCCCCATCTTATTGACTGTAAATGATGTTGGTTAGAGTTTGACCTTCATTTAGAAAGGTATACCTGAGGTGTGCAGGTAAAGGTTTCAGCTCTAGAGTTGGTGGTTTCTTTATGGAGGGTGGTATAGATGCTTCGGTTCTTACTAATATTTCTTGATGTCTTAAAACACCCAACTCCTTTACCTCAACATCTTCCTCAAACTCAGCTTCGTTCACATCATCCATAACATCAATCTTTATGTAAGAGCATCAAAATTTTCAATGTCTTGTTGGTATTGAACTCCACTTGATCTTCACCAATCTGAAGTATCAATTTTCCTTCATAAACATTAATCAATTCTCTTCCTATGTTCATGAAAGGCCGTCTAAGAATTAATGGATAGTTCTTATTCTCTTCGAAATTAAGAATAACAAAGTCCATAGGGATAATAAACTTGTCCACTTGCATTAACACATCATCCACCAGTTAAAATTTTTTTAATTAGTTGATCAACCAATTAAATTAGCATCAAAGTTGGCTTGACCTCACCAAGCCTCAATTTCCTGAATATGGACAAAGGCATAAGATTGATGCTTGCTCCTAAATCATATAAGCACTTTGCTAATTCAAATTTACTAACCACACAGTGTATTGTGAAACTCTCTATATACTTCAACTTAGTAAGCATATGACTGATGATTATGGAACTATAGTTGCCAGTTAATGCCACCATTTGATTCTCTTCTTACGTGCACTTCGTTGATAATATATCCTTTAGGAATTTAGTGTACTTGGGCATACGTTGCAATGCCTCCAAGAACGAATGATTAATTTGTAAAGTATTTAATTTCTCCATGAACTTTGCAAATTGTGCATCCAGATAGGCCTTTTGTAATCAAGGATATGAAATCTTAGGAGTATATGATGGAGGGGCCATGTATTCACTCATGTCCACTTCCTTCTTCTTTCTTGGTCCTTCTCTATAGGGTAAGGTGCTACTTTTGTCTCTGTTGGTTATTCAAGTTCTTTCCCACTTCGAAGTGTGATTGTCTTTAATTGCTCCTTTAGGTTTATTTCAGTATTGCTCAGGAGGCTTCCTACACTTCTTATAGACAATGCATTTACCAACTGGCTCATTTGTTCCTCTAAGTTATGGATGGAAGAGGCATAGTTTTGGGTTACTTATTTGAACTTTCCTTTCAATCACTTATGAGCATCATCTAGGTTTATAAGCTTGTCCAAAATTTTTCCCAACTTAGAGTCTGTAGAATCCGTCTTCGTCGTAGTTTCGATTCTCAAATTCAATAGATTTTTTTTATTCGATAGTATAGAGATAAAAAAATATCTAGCATAGTTATTCACAAATATGATCCAGACATTCCATATCAAAAACTAAAAAAAAATGCGGATATAGTCGAATGGTAAAATTTCTCTTTGCCAAGGAGAAGACGCGGGTTCGATTCCCGCTATCCGCCGAAAGTGCTTTATTTACTAGGATACTCTTTTTAATAGGATAAAGGAGTCAGTATATTTGACCATGATACTATTCTATTAGTATAGTCTAGTAGAGTCCCCCCTCTTTTCTTTCCTCCCATTCTCCAACAGAAAACTGTTAATTAATTAATTAACAATTAAAGTGAATAGGGACAACTTTTTTTTTTGTAAAAAAAGAATGTTGCGGAGACGGGATTTGAACCCGTGACCTCAAGGTTATGAGCCTTGCGAGCTACCAAACTGCTCTACCCCGCGTGATGAAGAGAAGAACTGGGAACTAACGGAAGAACAAGGATTGAATGCGCCCCTTTACCATATCTGTACAAATAGAATAGTACATTTATACAGAATGGTAAAGGGGCTTCTCCATGATCATAGAAATGAATAGAAAAATGAAGAGAAAATTGGAATCCTTACCAACTTGATCTTGTTGCCCCCGGCAACAAACATGCATGAACCATTTCACGAAGTATATGTCCGGATAGTCCAAAGTCTCGATAGTTAGCTCTCGGTCTTCCAGTCGAAAAACAACGTCGATGAAGACGTGTTGGTGCGCTATTTCGCGGTGGGGATTGTAACTTTCCATGAATTTTCCATTTCTCACTCAACGACGGAACTTTGCTTATTTCTTTTTTTGAGGATCGACGAATCAAATGATATTTTTGTTCCAATTTTTGCCTCTTCCTCTCCCGCTGAATCAAACCTTTTCTTGCCATAATATTTCACTTCCTATTATATTAGCTATTATATTCGTATCGCTGATACAAGTCGGATCCTAGATG
>JANZXP010000195.1:21870044-21882949 GCA_027576715.1 Erythroxylum flavicans | reverse complement strand
GCTCAAAAGCTTGTACTAACCTTTAAAACACTTAAAACATAAATAAATCACAAACTAACACAATTTTAGCCTAAACACATACTAAATGATTGAATTAACGACTAATCACATATCAAACTATGCCCTAAAACACAATACAATTTACAGTTATCAAGCATGAAGAACAAGAAAGAAATTAAAAGAGCGAAAATTTAAGAAAGAAAATAGAGAGAAAAGTAAAGAGTTTTCACATGGAAGATCCTATAGATTGTAGTACGATTTGTTATTTACAGTTTAACTTGTTTGTTTGTGGATGTATGTAATTTGTCCTTTAATTCAATTTGTTCACATGAAAACACCCCCTTAAAGGAGCATAAAGCTCTTGATGATACTAAATGCGGAGACAAGAGTCTCTTATCTCATGTTGTGAGGAGAATGAACTTGGCAATTGTATTATAAAAATAGGATCAAAAGTCCACGTGGTTCAATTCATTTATGACGTAACATATGCTCTTGTACATATTAAGAAATATCTACGTATATGCAAGACAAATTTTTGTGTCCATCTTAATAATACACTTCGGTTATTTCATTTCTTGTTTTTCGATGTAAATTTCCAATGTCCATCTTCACAAGCTCCTATAAGCAACCAATCAAAATTATTAATACATTGAAACATGTTAGGCTTTTACCATAGAATCAATAATAAAGACAATTACATCCATGGATTCATTGATTGCATTCTTAATCTATTAGGAGGTCCATGATGAATCTGCATGTGTGCCACCAAGATTAACATTCAAAAAGGAAGAAGAGGGGCAATTTATGCATTTACTTGGAAATGGGTTCCACTTCTATTTAAACGTTGGGACTCACATTTATTTTTAAAAATTCCTCACATGATGGATCTCACTTCAAAAAATTTTATTAAAAAAATTGTCACATTAGCAAAAATTGTCACATTTGTAATTGATTGACGATGACTTAACATCGTTAATAGTTATAGTTCATTTTAAATGTTTTCCAAATATTATGGTTCATTTTGAATATCCTAAAATATTAGGGTCTAATTCTGACGTCAGTGTAAATGTTAGGGATTGTTTTTGCTAGTTCGGCCAAATAGGAGAATATGTAATGTCAAATGTAGATTGACTTTAGATTTCTGGCAAATGACATCCTAAGGCAATTACGTGAAAACTACAAAGAAGCTTGCCTCGAGAGTGCATTAATCAAATGGGCTGAAGTCCCAATTGGCACTGATGTTGGACTTAGGGTCACGGTTAATGTTAAAAAACAATCGAGTCCAATGTCATATTTGGAAAAAAAAAACTATATCTTAAATGTTTTGTTCAATGGTTTATTAAACAATAAGAAGACCAGTATGGCTAAATAATATACCTTTAAATTAATACAAAAAAAATAAAGGAATTTGTTTTTATGTCTTGACTTCAATCTTGTTAAAGTTATTAATTATATATATTAATTACTTAAAGGTAAAGAATGGAGATAAAATTAGGCTTAGATTAAAAAAAAAACCAGTAAGACGGACAATAGTATTGCATAAAAATATCAAGGACAAGGTGTCTGTCAATTGTGTAGAGAATAGAGAGAGAAGAAATGTCTTGTTGTGCATCTTGCTGTGCCTCTCTAACCTGCGGCCTATGTACATCAGTGGCATCTGGGATCTCCAAGAAATCAGCGCGGCTCGCTTACTGTGGTCTTTTTGGTCTATCTTTGATCGTTTCTTGGATTCTAAGAGAAGTCGCTGCTCCTCTCTTGGAGAAACTCCCTTGTTAGTACCATTCTTTCATATTCGTTCTCTATTATCTGTATGTCTAGATGCTTGTGAGTTCAGCAACTGACGGGCTTATCCTAAAAGTTCTAACGATTTTGACAATTAGAAGGAATACTCGTTGTTATCTGGGCCTTTGTGTAATTTTGCATTGGGGATTATGAGTAGTGGCATGAGATACTGGATATTTCATGGTCGTTGGTTCTTACTGTTGGAGTTTATTTTTGTGGCTTATGATTGTTTCGTAATGCTTTTAACTTGATTTGGAAGTTTTCGTTTAGAAAACTTTAAGGCTTTTGATGTTTTGATTGTCTCAGTTAGCTGCCTAACTTGTTGGTTGGGTTCCTCAAATTGATTATGGTTGACAATTTTGAACCTGGATTTTAAAGCTCTTGGTTGATACGCGAATACTATTGCAGATTTGTATTTGCGTACTCTTGAAAATATGTTCCAGTGACTATTAAATCAACTGAGTCGTATGGGTCTTTTTCTGCAAACATATCGCCAATTTGATTTTTGATAATTTTGATATATATGTCAACATTTAGTTGAATAATCATGGTCAATTTTACAACTGAGGTTTGTCAGAGATTTGATGTTCTTGAATTTATGATGTTAGATTGTATTCATGCAAAAGGAGTTGAAACAAATGGAGATTAATTTCATTTTTATTTTGCAGGGATAAACTCTTCGCACACTCACTCTAAGGAATGGTTTCAAATACAAGCGGTGCTCCGCGTAAGCATGGGAAACTTTTTGTTTTTTGCAATACTTGCTCTAATCATGATTGGTGTGAAAGACCAAAATGATAGGCGTGACTCATGGCACCATGGTGGATGGATTGCAAAGATGGTGATATGGCTTTTGCTTGTTGTCCTCATGTTTTTTGTCCCCAACATTGTTTTCTCAATCTATGGTGAGTTTGCTTCAAAATATGGAATACTGATTTTTGAAAATTTGTTATCTATTGCTATTTCTTAACCAGGTTACATGGAGGTATCCCTAATGCTTATACGGATATGCTTAATAAATGAGATCATCAAGTGCTTCCAATCCAGAGTTATGAAAATGTTGAAATACACTGGTTTAGTTCTTTGAAAATAACTATTTTATTGGCCTCTCTAGGATAGAATAGATACTGAAGGTCATGCAAGTAGTGACCATATTCCTTATGGCCAAATTATCATGTTTTCATTTTATGCTTGGAACATTGTGAACTAATAAGTAAGTACATGATGCCTGACAGGGCTTTTAGTACTCTTCACCTCCCTTTCTCACCTATGGATCATTTGCATAATCTGACTATGTTTGCATGAGAGAGGACAATATTTTCGGTGTGCTATTGGGGGTGAAGTGAGTAATTATCTCACATGTTCCGGTTCTGGAGCTATTCTTTTGTTTTCTTTGCAACATTTGCGGGTAGTTGTATCTGTGATGCCAAAGTTTTTGACTCATGCCAACAAACATGTTGCAGGAACTTTATCTAAATTTGGGGCAGGTTTGTTTCTGTTGGTTCAAGTTGTCATATTACTAGACTTTACACACACATGGAATGATGCCTGGGCGGAGAAAGATGAGCAGAAATGGTAGACCCAATTCTAATATATCTATGTTATCCTTACTGTTTTGGAATAACATTGTAATTCCTTTTTTTTTCCCCAGGTATATTGCTTTGCTAGTTATATCCATTGTATGCTACCTTGCAGCTTTTACATTCTCAGGCATTCTGTTTATATGGTTCGATCCATCTGGACATGACTGCAGCCTCAACATCTTCTTCATTGTCATGACCATGATTCTAGCCTTTGCTTTTGCTGTCATAGCATTGCATCCTGCGGTATGTGTTAAATATCAATTCTTCACTGACAGGAAGATCAGATGTTAAAGCATTAACATCATCCTGTTGTCCACCTGCTTGAATCAATTTCACAAATTGTCTTCTTATTTCTCAAATATTTAAGAGAGCAGATTAATTGAAACCATCTATGGCAAACTAGGGAATGAAAGTAAATGTAAGGTGTACCTTAGAGAAAAAATAAAGTTCCCTTGCAGCCTTTTAGCGTAGCGTTGTAGTTGTATTAATTGCTAATTTTGCAGCTTGTCCCAAAGCCTCGCTAGTTTGGGAATGTATTTTGAAGTTAAAGAACCTGCATTGCTCCTTATTTGTTCATTTGTTATCTCATTTGAATTCCATAGAAACAGAAATTGCTAGTTTACTGCTTTTTTCATACAATTATGGCATGGTGAATTTGATGCGCTAGTGTAGTTAGAATTTATATACCTTTGCAGGAGAGTTGCTACACTTTTGTTGAACTAAAACCTGATCAGTTATTACGCTCAATTCATTTTGTTGCTCAAAATTCTAAATAGGTCAATGGGAGCCTCTTACCTGCATCTGTGATATCAATTTACTGTGCATATGTTTGCTACACTGGTCTCTCCAGTGAACCCCGTAACTATGCATGTAATGGGCTTCACAACAAAGCAAATGCAGTCTCCACAAGTACGCTCATCCTTGGGATGCTTACAACGGTTCTATCAATCCTATACTCTGCCCTTCGTGCTGGATCATCATCAACATTTCTGTCTCCTCCGTCCTCACCCAAGCTGTCAGGCAGTACTTCTACGCAATACATAAATTTCAGTGTCTCTTAACATATATTTGAAGATAGTTGCAAACTAAGTTTATGAAAACACTGTTCTTTCTTGTTTCTCAGCAGGAAAAAAGCCACTTTTGGAATCAGAAGATGTGGAAGAAGCTAAAGGAAAGAAGGAAGAAGAAGCTCGTCCTGTCAGTTACAACTACACATTTTTTCACCTCATATTTGCTCTAGCTAGCATGTACTCAGCTATGCTTCTTTCTGGATGGACAAGCTCATCGGAGAGTTCAGAACTAATTGATGTTGGCTGGACATCAGTTTGGGTTCGGATTTGCACTGAATGGGTCACGGCTGCTCTTTATATATGGACCCTAGTAGCCCCATTGTTTTTCCCTGATCGCGAGTTCTTCTGAGTGACTAGTTGTATTTGCAAGTCTTTGAACTTTCAAGTTGTTTTTTTCTTTTAGTGCAAGGAGCTGAGCTGATATGTACCAGTATGGTAATTATCTATGTAAGCATATAGGTTAAAGAATGCCCTGCAATCCTACTTTGAGAATCTGTTATCTGCATCAATGGGTTTGTACGATCCACGTAGAACTTCTAAGCCTATGGTGGAAGCTGTAATGATAACGTGATCCAGTTTGGTTGGGGCTTGATGGTTTCTGTTGTATACATGTTGAATTGGAGAGGAATCCCAAATCTGAAGTTCAAAGGAATACAACTTTCCATTGTATATTTAACCGTTCAGTAAATAAAACAACCCTATACCCCATTGAATTGTACAAGATGTAAGGTTATAATTGCTGGAAAATGGAGCTGTCCAGCGACTGGGCAAATTTAACACTTGGGTGTAATCTTCTTGACAAATTAGGGAGTATGAACGGATCATATTTTCCAAATATTACAGTAAGTGTTTAATCCCAGTGAGGTTGTTATAACTTACAACTCAGTCTGGACAATACGTTTGTACAAGAAAAAGAACTCTACAAGATATGATTCATATATACTCCTCAGCCATAATACTAAAGTTGAAATGCAAATTCTCGTAGTACATATATATATTATATAATATAGAAGCCATAATACTAACGTTGAAATGCAAATTCTCGCAGTATATATATATATATATATATTGTATAATACATGATGAAAAGAACTGAAATAAACAACCGTCTCATGTATCTTGAATTAGTGGCATAAAGAGAATAGAGGAGACCTTCATTTGTGCAACTTTGTAAAAGCAAAGGAAAAAGAGATCTAGAACATAAAATCCTCTCATTCACGGAAAATATGCATTTCTGCTCCCTGGTCCGTGTGATATACATAGAAATAAGTCAATTCAACTTGCACAGACCTAGTCTTCTGTAACAAATACAAAGTAAAGTCGAAATCTTTTCTCTGCTCCTCAAAAGCGTTTATGTTTTTCACCCCACGGCTGCCTGTTGCTGCTGTTGTAACTTGTAAAGCCAAATAAACATCACATATATAGTTAAAGCACAGAAAAGACTCTCGACAGTTCAAACAAAAACTCAATGTTGGACCACAAACATTCACAAAACTTTAAACTCAAGATCTGCAGTCAAATTCAAATAATTTGCCTGGACACAGATAGAGACAGCTGCCTAACTAAAAAGCAAAGAAGTGAAATAAGGTATCTAAATGAAGTGATTACAAGCTTGTGTTTCAGATGATAGCAAGATAAGCCACAATGCAGGCAAGTTGGTTACATAACACAGTTTTCAAATTACCTAAATGATGACAATAAAATTGGAGAATCAGGAAGGTCTAATGAAAAAATGTCTGTTACATTAATTGTACTACAGTTCCAAATCCAATGGAAACCTCTAAAACAACAGTCACAATCTTGCCTACAGCCACCTTTGTTTTCTGCCGCATGAAAGGGAACGCCTGATTCCAAGAACTATGCTAAGAAATCATGGCGTTGTTAGACCTTTACAGTAGGCCTCCAACAGAAGGTGTCTCCAGAACAGAACTTGTTGCCGATATTTTCTTATTCCTAGATACTGATTCTTCTATTTCCCTTGACAATCAACTTATCTTCATATAGTTTTAACAGCTGAGGAATTTCTCCTTCATAAGGAACAACATATCTTTGAAGGAACAAGTTTTCTGTGGGGAAAAAGAAAGAAGACAAAGTGAAATCTTTCTTAAGTTTGCCTTTGGACACCAAAACTTGAGCAACACTGCCCCTTGGAACAATTCTCTTCTCCATGCTCATTCCAAGAAGCTTTGGAACTCTAACCACCGCACAAGGATCCTGACCCATTTTATTCACAAGAAAATCCATTGCTATATTGATTTTATCCTCAGAAAGTGTGAGGTATTTTGGTTCTTTGTGAAATGCCACGACTAAATCTTCTTCAGACCAACCCCATTTTCTAAAACAATCGAACTTTTTTACCATTTTTGATTTGCTCAATCCTCCTAAGACTGAGACTGCACATATAAATTTATATTGTTTTGCATCAAATTTCCTTCTTTTCAGTTCTTGCACAATCTTCTTAATCCGATCCGAGCTCAACATTATGATACTAGGGAACAAACAGACTAGCTTAGAGACATTTAACATGGGCACTCCTACTTTTTTCAAAATGTCAATATTTCTTGCAGCATATAATTGAACGTCATACGTTAGTACACGGGGACACCGTCTAGCAACTTTCACAACCTTATCATCAGATTGAAGCAACCCATGTAAGAAATTATAACAAGGAATTATCTGCTTCTCTAAGCTTCTGCCAAGAAGAGAAGATGAACCAGAAAAAGCTCTAGCCACGTCAAGCCTAGAAGCCCCTTTGGAGTAGAAAAACATGAATTTGGGCAAAAGGGTCTTCTCAGGATTACACAAAAGCAAGGCAGGGGTGTTCTTGATAAACTTACGAATTTGAAACTCGGAGAAGTCGTGGCTCTTTAAAAAGGCAAGTACGGCATTAGGAACATCTGGGCTTTTCATCCGTATACACTTCGACGCTAATAAAGAAGCCTCGTTTGGAGAGAACCCACAAATATTGGTCAGATAAGAAACTGCAAATGGGTCGTGATTTGCATTGCTCGAGATGAATCCATGAGAACTAAAAGGTAATGACCTTTGAAGAGGATATAACTGGTTGGATGGTGAGAGTGTGATCGAAAATCTCCCTCGGAGATAACGTCTACTCAGCAAATAAATCATTAAGAAGCAATAGAGAGAAGCCTGCCCGTTTCTTGAGAAAAAGTCTTGTTCCTTAACTTTAATTTGACTACATACTTGGATCTTCCACAGTACTGCAAGAACAATGAAGAAGAAGTAACCCAAAACCAACGTTAAACCCTACGGTTGAATTGAAAGATGTTCAAGACGCGGTTTTTCTCATTTTACATTTTATATGTTTTTCTTTTTATCAAATAAGTGAAATTCATAGAATAATCAAAATATAATCAAGTTTAAACTTGAGATAATAAGGGCTTTAAGTAAATCGACATTTTTACCATAAAAAGAAAAAGAAAGTTTGGGATTTGTCTCATAACAAATTTATTAGGGATTGGGATTATAATGTGTTTGTATAAATTATTTAACCAATATTTTAATTTAGACAGAAGTAAGTAGACAATCAAATTTAATTTTTATACTAACACTTAGTTTGTGTTTTCATATATCTATTTAATTATTTTTAAAAATTAGTGTTGAATTTGTAAATAATTGTTATCTAAGTTATATGATTATTTTTAAGAAATATACATAGTGAGTGATTTAATTTTTACCATAATCTCTAATGTTTTAAGAAAATTTTCAAAAGCTTATACTTATCCAAAATTCTTTGAAACTGATTTGTTAATTTTCTTAATGTTGATAGGAGATATTTGGCAAAATTTGTATGGTGGGCAAATGAAACTATATGGAAATTAAATAAATCATAGGAATTGATTTATTTATATATATATATATATATATATATATATTTTTTTTTTTTCATATAAAATTAAAAAATTAATTTCAACATTTTATGACATATGACTAGGAAAAAATTCTTCAATTGATTTGTTACTTTATGTCTATTTACTTAGCTGAAAAGAGCAAACTTATTTAATCCTTTTCCTTATTCTTTTAGGTTAAGTTTGATGAGAATAGTATTGTATGAAATGGCCTTTAAGAAAAAGATAGTTATAGGAAACTAGCAACAATTATATGCCTTTTATTTGTGAGTTTTAGTCATCCTACGTTAGTTTACAGTTGGAAAGTATACTGTGATTGTTTGAGCAATAATTTGAAGTCATGGAAAAATAAAATAAAGAAAAGTTAGCTAGAAAAATGAGAAAAAGTTGAGGAAGGAGAAAGAGGAGAGGATGAAAAAGAAGGCAATTTAAGAAAATTTAAGTTTTGTTTAGGGCAAAGTATGAAGTGTAAACACTTAAGGATAAAATTAGAATTTAATTCATTGAAGGTTATTTTGTATTAATAAAAACAAATGAGGGTAAAATGGGACTTTAATAGATAAGGATTTTATTAATTATGGTGGGTAGGTTAAGTAAGGATTTTCTAAAAATTAATAATAAAGTGGAAAGGGAAATAATGTTGGATTATTAAGTGAAAGTGAGTTTAAAATTTTTCTCAAATAAGTGTAGTAGAATTTTGTAATTTTTAGGTCCAAAGGTCAAATTAATGAGAAAGTTGGACTTATCAATTAGTTGAGTCCGAAATTTAAGTAAGAATAACCTTACCCTGTACTATTAGAATAGTGTACAATTTTTTAAACTTTGAATTTTGTTATGAATAAATTGTTTTATAGTGAATCATATTTTGAATTAGCCAATAAAAAATGTATTGCTTGTTAATTAGGAAAATGTTTTAAATAAATTTTTAGTTGTACTTGACTATAATTAAGAATATTAAGGTAAATAAATCATGATCATTAAATTAAATAGAGACTAGCTTATAATAGGTTATAAATAAATGGTGTAAATCATGAATACGAGACTTGCCTAGGATAGACTACATTCAATGGTTACAAATTGATAAGTTGTTTAAATATGAGCGAGTGATGACTAGGTATCTATCTGTGTAGTAGGTACTTAGGCATCTTGAGTCTCAAAGATGTCCTATGCTAATGGCTAGGTATCGGAGTGGTATCGAGATATCTTAAGTCTTAGGGATATTTTGTGTCGATGACTAGGTACTAGAGTGATATTTGAGTACCAAATTAAATTTAGAAATTGAGATACCTGTGCCAATATTTATACATCTAATTATATTTCCATTTAGTGAGAGATTATGATGAGTAGAGATGAATTGACAAACTATTAAATGTAAGCCTACTAAGTTAAGCCAGGCCTAGACAATTCGATTAATAATGAGAATTTTGGTAATTAATGTTATAATTTGGGAACAATTTGGATAATTATGGTTTAAGAATGATCGGAATGTCACATTTAAAGTAGTGAGCTGTCTCTCCTCATCATTATGATATATTTTTTATAGGAATTTCACTGATATCAAAAGTAGTGGCCCACTTTAAAGTTCAAAAGCTAGTCACTTTCTTTAATTAGGCTATGTTTGGTTGGACGTAAGGTTTTTAATGGAAAGGAACGGAATGGAATGAAATGGAACGGTTTATAATGGAATAGAATGTAAATGGATGTAATATTAGAAAATTGTTATTTGGGAGGGATAGAAGAGTTCATAATGTAATATAGTGAAATGTTATTTAGATGAAGAGTTAATATAATATAGTGTAAAGTTATTTATAATTTTACATTCTATCATAAACCCCTAAATCGGAGGTTTTTTTATTTTTTCTATTTATGATAAAATGAGATGTGATATAAAACCCTTTTCTTCCATTCCATTCCATTTTATTCCATTATAAACCCTCCTCCTAAATGATGGAATAATATTTCATTTCATTCTATTTCATTATTAGACCCCCGTCAAATATAACCTTAATTCTTCTATAATTCCAAGCACTATGCTTGTTTGAACTAGAAAGCGTGATTCCATTTGCTTCCTCTAAATATATTTCACAAAATTCTAAACATAGTCCAAGCTTGACATGGAATGGAATACAAATTTATTAAATGATAATTGTATGAATAATCCTACCCGACTGTGCCTACACCTAAGATCGTAATTGTTTTGATGGTACAGATGTTCATAGATGTTATATCCATCTTAATACTAGTAAGGTTGAAGAAAACAAGATAAGAACATTTGTATAATTTATTCGCACACAGCTTACCTGCTTTTCTATACAAATGTGCATGTGTGAAAAGAGATTATATAATAATTATATATTCTTCAGATAGAAAAGAGAACACGTTAGTGGAATTTACTGCTGAATTCTTTTTGGACAGTGGCTTATCTGAAACTTGGGATTGAAATCAGCAGAATTGAATGGTACAAAGCCGAAGTTCATGCTATTCACCAATTACCTTCCTTCTAACTTATGAGAAATGGAGGAGCTTACAATGATCATGTTCCAGAGGTTCTTAGGTGCTTGACAGTAAGTTGCAATATTTTGTTATGTTTGTGAAACACAGTAGAAAAGAAAACCTTTAACAGAGCCATGTATTCATGCTTCTAGAAGTAACAATAAATTGCAACTGAACCATCGTCCAGAAAAATGACGGCGATCTTACATTTTAGTGTGAATATTTACAAGAGATTACTTAGTAGACCATATTTTCATCTTTCAATCAACCAATGACGTATGGAAATGATGACCCTGTCAACTATGCATGCATTTGTAGGCTATATCCACCATAACTAAGGAATTATTTTCTAACAAATTTACCTATACTGCGCACTAAATATTTGAGGAGAAATCGGGGAACAAGGAGAGTTTTGGTTCAAAAGTAATGCATCCAGACCAAGATCAATATTTTCTTACTACGACTAAGTTTTTTATCTTTTGCCAAAATAATGTCGCGCATGCAATCTTGTATTGTTATAGATGGCAGCTGCCTCAATGAGATTAAAAGTTTTGCCAAAACTTCCAGTAACGTCAATCTATGAGCTATATTACCTGATTAAAAATCATTCCAAAAGAGTAAACATCTTTCTTGGCATCATTTAACTTCCTAACATTGTTGCTTGAATGATCAACTCTCAAGCCTTTGAAGAAGAAGAAAATGTTAAGACGCAGTGGAAATGGTAAAAATTCCCTTGGGAATATGATTCAATGTGTGCAAACATAAAGTCTTTATAGTCTCGATTTGGATGGATTTGATCATAGAACATTTGAACCAAGTAGTCGCCAATCTTCAGATGGCCACCTTCATCCTGTAGGAAGTCTCTATATTCAAAAGTAAACAAAAATCATCACTCAGTTAACCATTTTTATGTTCTTTTATATTTCCCTATTCTGTAAGTATCTATATCAGTTAAAGATCTTATATCATAGAGTCCTTTTCTTCATGATGAATTGTAGACATGAGAGAAAGCACCAAAAGAGAGAAGAGTACTACTGCACAATGAGAAATAAAATCAAACTATAATGTCCGATGGACCTAAGGAACAAGAACAAAGGTGCATTCTCAAGCACATGTCAAGGAAGAGCTAAAAGCAAAGTTTTGGTTGGTTAATTACCTCTCCTGAGTTTTTAACAAAAGTATTTCTGAAATGAACTTTTAACAGAAGTTACCTAAAGTCCAAATGATTGTGAACTATAGGCATAGGTAATTCATTCCCCTACGAATCATTGTACAAGTGAAGATGGATTCTGTTACAAGTAAACAAATTCATAGACTATGAGACCAACTAAGAGTTGCAAAATCACATCACCTGGAAATGTCAAGGGCATAACGCAAAGCAGTACTCAGGTCAAGTGCAATTCTTCTGGACAAGTATCACCCAAGTTTCCCTACATCAAGATATGACAAGAAAAACTGTTTTAACGAGAGAGACTTGTAATACGGAATGATCTTCTGATATTGTCAAAAAACAACAAAAAAGGACAAGATGTTGCACTTTCATTAAGTGAAAGAATTAGTCACATCAATTGGGATATCCAATCATGTATATGGCATTTACCAAAATTATATCCAAATTTTAGTCCTAAAAAATAGGACTTTAGAAAGAGTACTTGGTCATTGAGAAAATACTCTTAGAAGATGTTCAGTAATTAGAACCATCTCATCCCTATATATAATGGAACTGCAAAATGTTGGGATGTCGAAGTTCCCGTAAAAGAGTGTTATCCTTAGTTGACAATACCCTGCATTGAATCATAGTTGAATTTCTATTCGAGTAAGATTTGATAAAATGTTATTTTCTTTTTATTATTTTTTTGTTTATTTTACAATTTCCTTACATGAATTATCCATAACTATTAATTAGAAAATGTAATTGATATATTTCTTCGAAATAGGTAAAAATAAACACATATAATTCACCTTCCTCTTATATATAATTCGATGACCAACAGTAATAACTGGTCGGGTCGGTCGTGTTGGGCCCGAGTTCAGTCGTAATGACCCACAGGCCGATCGGTCCAATCTTCAAAGATCAGTCTCATACCTATTGGTCATTCCAAGCCCAG
>JANZXP010000195.1:21841471-21861501 GCA_027576715.1 Erythroxylum flavicans | reverse complement strand
GAAAGTAATCTTTTTCCTAAAATTTATATTATCATGTTTGGTTCATTTTTTTGAGTAGTTAGGAAAGTAAAAACTTTTTTAATCTAGAGAAAGTAGTAGCACTTTACTTAGATTTAGATTACTTTCCTCAGGAATTTAATCTAGAAAATACGCTAGCCAATTCAACTCTTCTATCTCTCTCAAATCTACGACAATTCTTTTATAGTAATAAGGAATTTAATAATAATAATAATAATAATAATAATAATAATAATAATAATGTAATTAATAAAATTAATAATAATAAGAATAAGAATAAGTAGAAAATTAATAAGATTAATAAAACCAATAATAATAATAATAAAATTAATAATAAAAATAAATATAATATAATATAATAGATAAAATTAATAATAATAATAATAATAAAATTATAATAAGAATAATAATAAATAAAAAGTAATAATAATAATAATAATAAAATAAGAATAATAAATTTAGTAGTAGTAGTAGTAGTAATAATAATAATAATAATAATAACAATAATAAATGAAATTGATGAAAATAATAAATTTAATAATAAAAAAAAATTAACAATAATAATTAATAATATTAAGAATAATAAATTTAATAAGAATAATAAATTTAATAATAATGCACTATTTGCATTTTTATTTTTAATGCTAGAAAAAATTTTGATATTTAATTTAAATTTTAAAAATTATCTTTGTACTTAAACATGTAAATATCTTTATTTCCTATAGATATATTTTTTTGAAGAATTACAGCAAACAGAGCCAAGAGAATTGGGTATGAGCTCCTTTTTCAAATGAAAATCGGGCTTTCGAGAATAAAAAGGGAGTTCCACTCTTTTTGCAATTCAGCAAAGAGTCCAATCAAGATTCTATCTCCGAGTATGCCCAAGTCCCCAACTCTTTTCTATTTGCAATAAAGTACTTGTCTTTTCCCTCACAGCTCAACTAAGAAACGAATAACAGAATATTTGATCTTTAAGCATGAGACCATAATTTTAATGATTCGCAACCCCAACTCTCAACAACGGCGCGTTTAATGTAATTGCTATTAAGGGGAGCTTAGGTATGTATGTTGTGTGAGAAAAGAAAAAATTAACATGTACCATCTCCTCTTCTTGATCACAATGCCCCTTGTTTCATCAAAACCCTTAAAATCGCCACCACAACTGCCACCGTCAAACCCTAGCTCCACCGCTGTCTCCGGCGTGCTCTGCAAGCACTCGCCTTCCGCGACTCTCGACCTTCTAATCCTAATCCTAGTCCTCTTCTCCGGCGCGTTCCTCTTAATCTCCTATTTCTCATACATCTTTAACACTCTCTCTCTCCTTCTGTCTCCACTCCCTCTAAACCTTCCTCCGGCGTCATACATTATTGGGTTCTTGGCATTCTTCGTGGCGGCGGTAGTGGCCGTGGAAGTGTGCTGCGGGTGGAGATCTCGCCGGTGCGATAAGCCGGGATGTAAAGGGTTGAAGAAAGCGATGGAGTTTGATTTGCAGTTGCAGAGTGAGGAGTGTGTGAGATCGAGTGGGTCTAAAGAGACTGATAAGTTGCCGTGGAAAGGTGGGACTGAAGGAAATCCAGATTACGAGTGTCTTAGGGCTGAATTGAGGAAAATGGCCCCTCCTAATGGTAGGGCTGTTTTGCTTTTTAGGGCTAGGTGTGGTTGTCCTGTTGCTAAGCTTGAGGGCTGGGGTCCGAAACG
Organism: Erythroxylum flavicans; assembly: GCA_027576715.1. Lineage (NCBI taxonomy): Eukaryota > Viridiplantae > Streptophyta > Magnoliopsida > Malpighiales > Erythroxylaceae > Erythroxylum > Erythroxylum flavicans. Next base: position 21,859,785 of record JANZXP010000195.1, on the reverse strand, counting down.
GGGTCGCCGTCACAAAAGGTATGCCTTTTTCTTTTCATTTTTTAGTCAATGGGGTCGTCTGGATTCTAGGTTTTCAGTTAGGTGCCTCAATTGGTGTTAGTGAAAGTAGGGATCCTTAATAATTTCATTATTTGGATTTTGATGTGTCTGTACTTGTTTTCTTCCTTTTTTCAGTCTGCTTCTCTGCAACTTCTATGTGAATAAGTTTGATGATGACGTTGACTTTGTTTTTGTGAATATTTGGAATGAAAATTTTGTCCAGAAAAGTCTTGGGAATAGCGGGGCTTTCAATTTGGTAGCTTGCATGTCAAAGTTTTTGGCTAATTGTAGTCATTTAGAGAAACGGAAAGCGTGCTTATTTACTAGGTATGTTTATGATATGTGAGCAACTGAGGGTGCCAATAGGCTGTTTGAATCATTGAAGTAGCTGCAATCAAGACTGATTCGTGTGTTCTCAATTGAGGCTCAATTATGAATCTTTAGATCTTTCAAAACTTTTGGCTTCATTTTACCTGCCCTCCAGTCAAAATATCTGTTATCTCAATGTGAACTTTTACATTTTTGTTATCCATTCCTATTGACAGTAATCTTACAACTGCATGTTTAAAGTAGGATGTTTTTGGATGTGTTTATTTCTTATCTCAAAAACCGATCTTTTGAAGCATGATTTCATTGAATCCTTACCCACTGGCTATTTCCTATCAGATAAATACTCAAGCAGCATTGTACAGTGTTGAACCAGGCTTCATACATCATTTTGGAATACTTGGAAGAAACTTGTTCTCAGCTGTACACTTTTCAGCTATGTGGTATTCACTCAAATATAGGCAACCAAAACTCACAATTCACCCCTTTGCCTACATAACTCTACTTTTCCTTTGGATGGTATGTTAATCAAGAATTAATGAAGATAAACTAGAATTTACCTTTGCTCAAACTTAAATAGAGAAAACTGGTTCTGTTGGATGAGGTACTTAATGATTTGGGTAGCAAGATACAGGAACTGGGTAACAAAATCATGGATTATGAGGAGTTAGGTTTTAAGGATGATTGAACTAAGTAGAAGTTGATGCAAAACATTACAGTTTGAAGAACATGTAAATGGTTGTTATTCTAAAGACAATCCATCAGACATCAGGATAATCAATTGATGCTTTTTGTTTTGTACCTGTTCATAGTACTGCTTTTCACTTTTAACCAGATAACTGCACTCTCTCCCATCCCCTCTTCTGTTTTGTTGTTAAAACACCTTAGGATCTCGCACTTCATTTGTATTTGGCATATGCTAACTGTTTGTGATCCAAGTTTTTTTTTGTGTCAACAAGGTAAAATAGTAGCATATATCCTATGCTTTCTCAAGTATTTAATGGTTCTGCGTTACATGTGTGAAGGACCTTTCAGTTGTTTGTTTGATATTATCTTTTTGGGCATTAATTATAATTTACCTTGAAGTTTAGCAGAAAAGATTTGGACACCTCATCACATTTCAAAAAATAACTGGATTTGGATATGTGATTGAGTTTATTTTAATTGAAATTTTGTTTGGAGTCTAGAGTGTTTCATGCCTTACAATTTTTGAATGTATATTATGCTTCTGGCCTGATTTTGTGGACAAAAAGTTGTGACATTTTATTTTTATCTTACCAGTAGCATTTTCCCATCTGAAGAATTCTTTTGCTCTTAATTTGATATCCTATTTTGATCATTAATTGCATTTGAGCTTATATATTAGCTCAGCTAAGATCAAGTCCATATAGCTTTTGTAGTCAGCTTGGTGCTGGCTGTTGACCAGTATTACAGGAATATCATATAGACTTGTACTTTTGAACCTCCAAGATACAACAAGGCATAGGTGATATAAAACTATATTTTAACCATCAATAGTTAATTGATCTCTTTGTTAATTGGTGAATATTCTACTTAGTAGTTGTGTTCTATCTTGTCTGTTGGCATTGTAAATAACTGTTTTTGAAACTTCCTGTTGTTTAATATGGGCATTCTGATTCTAATGGTTTCTTTTGTTAGGAGTTTCTACCTTCATCTTACTTGAATATCTACATTAGTGTTCAACAAGTTTGTAGGCATAAGAACAAAGTTATCAAGCTTCATCTATAACTCAGTAATCTGGATTCTCATTTTACGGTTACGAATTTTTACCACTCACTTTAATTTACCAATTTTCACCACTCTGTAACGTGTGGTTGAAATCTATGCCAAAAAGATTGAAGATTCTTGTTAAAAAAAAAATGAAAATTTAATATTTAACATATGATTATTATTATGTATTCAATGTAAGATTATATTGTTTGTCTTATAAGATAATGATTTAGGTATTATCTTTATTTTATTTAATTGCAAAAATATTGTATTACCTTATATGCTTTAAACCTAATGAATTATACACCTCGGTATTCTTTTCTTTTTTCTTCTTTATCCTGACTTTAACATAATATTGAAGTTAATTCAACACGGTACCAGAGTGAAGTGCTGATTATGATTCTAAAACTTGAATTCTAATCTTTTATTTTTTTTCTTTTTCAGATTCTCGATTTTTTCATTGGACATATATATCTTCTTTCATCTGACAAATTACTTTTTGTTTTTATTCTGGCAGCCTTTGAAAGTGTTGTTACTCTTCTTATTACATCTTTCCTTTTAGCAGCATGTTGAGAATGCCATTAACCTTCTTAAGTCTTTATTTCAAGCAGCCTATGGAGATCGTTGTTAGCCTGTCTTTTTTTTTTGGTTTTTTCAGGCAGCTCATTGAGAGTGATGTTATCATCGTATCTTTCGTTCTAGAAACCATTAAGAGCGATCTTTAATGTCTTGTCTTATCAAGAGTGTTTCTATGTATTGTCAGTTTTCCTTCTGCAGCTCAATGAGAGCATTGCAACTTTTATTTTGATCTTTCCTCCTCTCAACTTCTGTTCTCTATTCCCTTTTCCTTTTTTTTTGTTGACAAATATCACTCTTCCACTCTCTTTCTTATATATATATATATATATATATAATTTTCATTTTTTATTTAATTTGTTTTTACAAAATTTTTGAATCAAAATTCATAGGCAAGCTGGATGTTAAAATCATTCACTTCACATGGCTGTTTGAAGGGAGAACTAATACTTAATATTGTAATACATTACGTATTCAGTGCAAGAATAATCCAGTGTCTCTCATAAATATAAAGATTAAGGTATTATTTAGTAATGTTATATATTATTAAGGAATATTGTAAATAGGTTATACCCAATGCAGGTTATGTTTCAGTAACCTTGTGTTCTTTGTCCCTAAAAACCTGAACCACTTGAAGCTATTGTGTATGTTCTTATTCTTCCTCTATCGAAACTAAATTTAGAGTTCTATCCAAAGTTATTGTTTAATAAGATGACATGGGTAGATAGATGTGGTTTTTTGTCATTATCATATAGAAGTGGAATGGTTTTCTGTCATTATCATATGGAAATGGATATGCATAATTTCTTAGACAGCAAACACTCCTTTTATGCTCACTTCCAACAGTCTTAATTTGTTTGCACATTTTGCAGGACTGTGGCCAATGTATCATCAAATGGAGGTGATCAATGATCATTGCTGATACTAGAGATGTTGGCTTGGCAATTGGTGCCACCTAAACGTGCTTCAGCGCGGTACAGTTTACCTGACTGATCAGAACGACCGTCAACCTTTTGATACTAATGGGATGACCTCTGCTTAAGCCGCACATCTGAAACAATGGCCTTACCTTAGATGAGAATTTCAAATTTTTATTATATCAATTTGTCTTTATTTCTGAAAGGAAGGAATGCAAAATAAAGATATAAATACAATGCATTACGTTACGTTTTGTTTTGGCTTTCCAGTAAATAAGTTTGCGTTTCCAAAACCATCTGAATGTGAACGGGAAAAGACTAAGAGCAGTTCTTGGGGAAGGTTGCTTTCGGCTTTTGTATGCATACGGCAGGCTTCTTTACTTCTGGACTAACAATCAAAATCAAAAGTACGCAACTGTTGTTAGACATAGACTATTCATCTCAACAAGATCACCCAAACTCGTCTCTTCTCATGATACCGTCTTTCAATCCCAAATCTCTTCTTCCCCGTCTTTTCTCTTCTCCTTCAAATAGCTCATCACCACCTACCCTCAAATGCCTCTACACCAAAACTCCAAAATCCCCTTCCCAACATTCCGACCAAAACCCATTTCACTGCCATCTCCGTACTTTTGTTAGAGACCCAAAAGACTCCAATTACGAGCTTGCGTTAGTGTCCGCCTTGAAATTCTGCTCCACCCATTTGGCTATGTGTCAAGGCCGCCAAGTTCATTGTTTTGTCTTCAAGTTAGGCCTTGATTCTAACACTTTCATTTTGAACGGTTTGATTAACATGTACGCTAAATGTGGAGCATTACAGAATGCTAAGTCGTTGTTTGATTCGTTTCCTTGGTTGGATCATGTCTCTTGTAATATTATGATTGCCGGGTATCTGAATTCCGGAAAGTTGGATGATGCCCGAGTGTTGTTTGATGCAATGCCCGAGAAAGGTTATGTTGCCTACACTAGTATCATAAAAGGTTTCGCTCAAAATGATAGGTGGAGCGATGCAATCGAGGTTTTTAAGCTGATGAGATATGATGGTGTGGGCCCTAATGAGTTGACAATGGCATGTGTGATCTCTGCTAGCTCTCATTTGTATGGGATTTGGGATTGTAGAATGCTCCATGGATTGGTGATTAAGATAATGCTTGATAGCTCCGTTCTTGTGCTTACGAATTTGTTGAACATGTATTGTAGGTGTTCAAATTTAGGTGAAGCTAGAGCATTGTTTGATGAAATGCCTGAAAGGAACATAGTCTCGTGGAATGTAATGTTGAATGGGTACTCAAAAGCAGGGCTGCTTGATTTGGCTAAAAAGGTGTTTGAAAGGATACCGGATAAAGATGTTGTATCGTGGGGTACAATTATTGATGGATATGTTAGAGTTGAATGGTTGAGTGAAGCTTTCATGATGTATGGATTAATGGTATCTGCAGGTTTCAAACCTAACGAAGTTATGTCTGTTGATTTGATTTCTGCATGCGGCAGAAGAATGGCAATTGGTGAGGGTCTGCAGTTGCATAGTGTTATTCTGAAGATGGGTTTAGATTGTAATGATTTTGTTCAGGCAACCCTTATCCATTTTTATGCATCATGTGGCAGGATTAATGAGGCATACACGCAATTTGAAGTAGGCACTAAGGAGAGTATTTCTTCTTGGAATGCTCTCATTGCTGGTTTTGTAAGGAAGGGGATGATTGACCAGGCTAGAAAATTTTTTGATGAGATGCCTGAGAGAGATACTTTTTCGTGGAGTACCATAATTTCTGGTTATGCACAAAATGATCAGCCTCAAACAGCTTTAGATCTCTTCTATGAGATGATTGCTTGGGGGATGCGACCAAATGAAGTGACAATGGTTAGTGTTTTCTCTGTAATTGCTGCAGTTGGCAAAATAGAAGAAGGAAGATGGGCTCATAAGTACGTTTACCATAACTCCATCCCATTAAACGACAATTTAAGTGCTTCAGTTATTGACATGTATGCCAAATGTGGAAGTGTTAGTACTGCTTTACATGTGTTTCATCAAATCCGAGACAAGGCTTGTACAGTTTCCCCATGGAATGCGATTATTTGTGGGATGGCTATCCATGGTCATGCTCACATATCTCTTAAGATATATTTAGAATTGCAAAGACTCTGTATAAAACTCAATGGAATCACTTTCATTGGAGTCCTCACTGCCTGTTGTCATGCTGGATTGGTAGATGTGGGGCAAAGATATTTTTGGAGCATGAAGACTGAACATAATGTTGATCCCGATATCAAGCATTATGGTTGTATGGTAGATCTCTTGGGGAGAGCTGGAAGATTACAAGAAGCAGAACAGTTGATAAGGAGCATGCCCATGAAGGCAGATGTTGTCATTTGGGGTACGCTATTAGCGGCATGTAGAACCCATGGAAATCCAGATGTGGGAGAAAGAGCTGCTGAGAACGTGGCAAGATTAGAACCATCTCATGCGGGAAGTAGAATTCTTTTATCCAACATATATGCAAATGCAGGGAGGTGGGAGGAGGCATTTTTGGTGAGGAGGGCAATGCAAAGCCATAGAATGCAGAGGCTGCCTGGTTACAGTGGTGTTTGTAGTGAAGCAAAGGGATCTAGTTCCTCTATTTGATTAAGAAAAAGGTCCTAGCTATATTATCTGCATGCATGCATGCAATGAAAGATAGGTAGTCAAATGCGAAAGTCATTAGCAAAGCAGCTGTCGTTTCGACTTTTGTTGAAAGGAGATGCAACGGTAAAAATTTTGAAATGAGGGCGTGTGGAGAAAGTACATAATTTTATCAATATGCAGGATCCGGTCTGGTATATTACCTGTGTTGCACGAGAGGTACGGTCTGGTATATTGCCTGTGTTGCACGAGAGGTAACGTATATGTCTTTCACAAGCGCATTAAAATTGAGACTTGACTATTCTTAAGAACTTGTATTCATATCATACATAAAAATGAAAAACTCAACCTACTAAATACAGTAAATTATAACAAAGAAAGTTAACTGAGGCAATGGTTCTGGATAATTAGTTCAGCAGCTGCTCCCATTGTTTCAACCCCACCAATTCCCAGCAAAGCCAGAGCAAGGTCCTCCTCATTCCACTGTCTCAACCCATTGCTTAATCTCCTAAGAACATCTGCATCCACCTCAAGCACCCATGGAGGAGTGCAACCCACCATCAGACTCACAAAAGCCAAAACATAGGACCTCCAAGTAGCTGCATCACAGCCTAGTGATATTTTCCCATCAAGTGCACTTGCTAGAAATTCCAAGTGCAAGGCCATGACTTTGGGACGCCTCTTTGATGCTGACGATGACGAGTCTATTCCCCATGCAAAAGCTCCACAAAGGACTGCAAAATAGGCAAGTGCGTAACCCCTGAGCATAGCAACCATCCCTACAGGGCCATCCTCCTGGTCTGACCTGTGAACCGCTATGAACCAAGATGGTAGTGTCTCTTTGAACAGTGACTGCACCGAGCCCAAGCCACCGGATAACCATACCAAAGAAGCCCCAAGTGAAGCTGCAAGCTTTGCACGAGCCATTGCTGAAGTAAGTGAAATCTGTGCACACCTAAGCCAACTTCTAGTCCTCTTCAGCTTCTCCAATCTCTCTTTAGGAAGCCCACTACATGCTATTTCTCTCACAGAATACATGATGAGAGAAATGATCTCTTCTGTGATGAATACAATCTCTCTGATGGATCGGTATACACGTAAATACAAAATTCCTGGAGCAACAGGTGAAATTCCACCGAGAAAATGAGAACCAAATCCATGTCCAAGAAGTGCTCCAATGCCACCACAACTTGAGATAGCTGTACTATTCAGACCAATTGTTGCAGTGAAGCAGCTCTTGAGAAGCTGAAAGACAGCATCATTGTTGTGAAGGAAGACTGTACGAGATGCAGAGAACACAAGGAAGTCAAACCATCGTTTTGCCTTTTGGGTCCACAAGGAAGCCACAATTGGCATGCAAGGCCAGGGGCAGCCTGCTGCAAGGCATTCCAAAGCTGGCCCTGCCAAATTTAGGAATCGCTCTGAAGCCTTGTCAATTTTATAGGTTATAGTGAGACTGACAAAAGCAGCAAGAGGCAGTGGCAGTGTGGCTGGAGAGCTTCCTCCTGCAAGAATAATAACCAACCTTACAAACAGACTTCAACTGTGGAAGAACAGCAGCAATCCAATTCTAGATACCATTTTTTAAACAATATAGGTCCTATAGTTTATAGTAGGATATCTAGTTTCTGAATACAAAGCTAAGAAAATGGACAATAAAGTTGTAAGTATAAACAATAATCTTGTAGTGCTGTGATTACTGATCCCAATAATTCATTTTAGCTAACAATTATTTTGTGTGACAAGAATGGATTCTTCTCCAAGCCACAGGTTTGCAGATTTGTCAGATAAATGAGAATTACAAAAACATCTATAATGTATATGGTAGAAATGAAAAACCTGCAGCAAGGCTTGGAACATCAACACCAGTAGCAGCTAAAATTTTCTTTATCTTATCCTCGACATTGGATAAATTTGCTGCTGGACTTGGCCAATCTGTACCATTCATAAATACGGGTTTCCAAACTCCTCGGCTTACTTCAGCTGAGAAGTAGCTCACAATAGTTGCCAATGATGCAGGAAGAAAGTCAGCAAGATCTTTAAGCCCTGAGAGTTTAGAAGATTTCGCATTAAAGCCACTTTAATTTGGACAGAATTTTTACGCACGACAAATAGATCATGATTGGTATGTAAAAAGGTATATAATGCATCTCTTTTCAGTTCTCAAGTTTATCAAACCATAAAACTGCAGCTTGTTAGGGATAATTTAACCTACAGCCATTAAAGAATTAAATAGTTAAACGTTACCAGCAACATCCATGTTTCCCTGCATAACCATGAAGGTAGCAGCTCTTCAAAATTTGATGTTCTCAATGAATTTGTCTATGTAAATTAAATTGGAAACTACCCACAACAAACCTGTGGCCAGTTCTCGAGGAGAGAGTTTTCCATGAGCACATGCTGTTAAGGCAGCATCAACCACAAAAGGAACTGCTTCCAAAATGTTCCAAGCAGGTAACTTAGGTCTGAGAGAAGAATCCTCATTTCCAGGTCCAGATGAGCCACTACTTCCTGAAGTAACCGAAGTAAGTGATTGGCTTCCTCTATTAATCTTTCTGAACATCATGTTAAGAAGTAAATTGACAGTCTGATAAACCGGAGTTCCGGGAACAAGATCAGAGAGAGTTGCTGCAATACATTTCTGATGCTGTCTGTACCAGGCTTTCACTTTTGGAAACGAATCCATAAAAACTGGTTGGGCAGAACATAAAGTTGCAACTGCTGATAGCCTTGTCTTGTTTCGATCCTTTGGGATGTTTGCAGAAGTTACTAGATGGGAATTTCGCACCAACAGAAGGTATTCAGGAGTTAGCTGGGATCCAACCGTGGGCACATCTCCTACTCCATGTTCAAGAGGGGGATGATTAAACCGCCATAGTTTCAAAAGAAGCGCAAATGAGTTTGAAAACACAGCATGAGCAGATATTTCTTCCCCTGTGGGCAAAGTCCAAGATATATCAGGTACACATGAACCAAAAACTTCACAGATTGGCATCAAGGAGCATGCAAGTTGTGGAATCTGGCAAGGAATAAAAAAAGGAGAAATTAGTTCACAGACCAAACAAGTGTCCCGTTAGCTAACAACTTCATTTACCTTGAGAAGAGAAATTATTAAAGAATTATTAAGCATAAAACAAGTTAAACTTTTCTTTTTTCATTTTTTGACAGACTTGATCAGTTGAATCTCAACAGAGTCCAAATCCAAAGGATTACATTTGAGACATTGTAACTTTCCCCTTTCTGCCATCAGCCTTTACCCTTAACTGCTCTCTCTGTATGTTTCTGTTGTAAAATTATGATACCTTCTAATAGCATAGAACTTGCTCAACTAAACTGTGAAAACGAAAGGCCTTTTTGCAAGAAAATGCATCTTATATTAATCACGGCTCACGTCCCGTTTCTATTAAAAATCTCCAAACAATTATGTAACCCCTAAACCACTTGAAATGAAATCATCCTTCACTTTTCACTTCCCAGGGGCAATAAGAACAATGAGATGCAACAATTGCTATCGAAAGTATTTTGTCTACCAATGGTGAAATTGCGTCCAACAGAGTAGCTGAAAATGTTACACCAGTGGTGGAAGAGTATCATACCAAGCCATGTTGCGAGAAAACCTGAACACAATCAACTGATGCTATTCCAACAATGAGTACATTCAGGATTGGAGCATAGTTGATAAAATGATTATCATCCCCAGCCTTATCCACAGGAAGTGAAGGCGACAACAATCTGGTAATGAAATTAACAGTGTGTTCCTGCAGGTGAATCAAAGTCAATTTATACACAACACAATTTCTATAACCCAAAGGAAAAGAAGAAAAAACAACTGCAAAAAATTTATAGTCCAAGCCCAGTTAGTCAAATAGATTGGAAGTGCACTTAAACATCTTTCCCCATACCTGTATGTTCCAACCCCGAAGAAGAGAAGCCCCGCAAAGAATTGTAGCAGCAGATATCTTATCATCTTCTGATCCGTTGACTGCAAGCTCAAATACTTTCTCGAGTTCTGCTAAGCTTCCATCAAATCCATGAGCTTATTTCAGTTGCTTTAGCCTTGTTAATTTACAAAAAAGAGCATCTGATATACCTGGCTTCAGGAAAGAAAAAGGAGTAACTGAAGACCAGGCCAAGTTTAATTAAATTACAGAATAAGTCAACTTTATTTAATGAGACTTAATCCCGTGGTCTTTTGTACATTGAACCAGTCATGGTCTGTTAAGAGTTTCTGAGATACAGTATCTAAGAATGGTCATTTGAGTAGTTCTGGTTACAATCATATTTCAGATTTAGACATCTCTATTCCTTTAATTTTTGGAATGTTTTTCAAGATACTATGAGAAGAATCCAGCATAGAAAAAAAAATTATGACTCAATCAATGGCCACATGATAGAACAAATCCATCAAAATACATGAGATATGACATTAAAAAGTAATTGATTATGATCATAGAATCCATAACAGATATATTATAAAGCTACAGCCTTGCAGTACACAAAGTTTTTCAACAGACCATATAAGAGTTTTATGGGGATAAAAGTAATTGGAAAGTTTTAAAAAGACAAAGTAAAGTCATTAAAGTCATAAACCAAAGGCAAACACCAGAACTAGTGTAAGCACACTGGAATGCAGCCATCTAAATAAAATCAATGCTTTAAAAGGACAAATAAACTGTATTAACTTTGAGCGAAATGTGAACATAAGTGTACCTTGAAGCAGGAGCTGAAGCCAGGGCATTGACCATTACTGGAGTTAGTGGAGCCCCCTTCATGAATGATGACCAACCAGGTACCTGAGCTGGCACATTGTAAGGTATTTGGTTGATGCGTCCATTCACATATCCTGGCCATAAATATGCAGACGTGTCCAATAGATTCCTGGAAATACAAGCCTCAAGAATCAGGTGCCGCATGTTTCCAGCTGAAAGCCATGGCATAAAACTCAGGTTAGGGAGTCCCTGAAAAGCTCATAGGAAACAAGTGGTAATATGGTCCACAGGGACCATAATATGGCATCAGTTTTAAATTTCATGAAAGATGAGTCTGAAGGTAATACCGGATAACTAACATCAATATTGGAAAAAAGCTACGCAGTATTGAGTAATAAGCACTTCCAATAACAAGAAATTTTCAAGGAGTCCAAGGTTATACCTTATTGCTCATAATATTTCCTTGAACAATGAACTACGCATGACAAAGGGATGGACAAGAAACCAATTTAAGTGGAAAAGATTTGGATTGATCAAATTCTCAATTTACAACAATCTAAAACGGAAAATAGGTAGGATAATAACGTACAGCAATTGGTAGGCATGTCTTTCATGCTCATGCACTCAAAATATGCACTCCCAACATTGATGCCTGAAACGTACAACATGGCCTTTGCAGCAGCATGATTTGCTGCGGAGGCAACAGTCTGGGGTGGACTTAGCAAACCCTGGTAGTCACCAAGCAACTGTAAGCTGGAGATCAAATCATTTCGTCGCTTTCCTGGAACCCTTTTTTCTTTCCAGTTATTTGTTAAGCAACATTCTGATTCATTCAGAGACTCATTTTCCTCTTCCTCAATGAGATCCACAATCACAAGGGGCACAATAGAAAGTAACATACACAAGCGAGTGTCTAGGCGAGGGATAGGGCCTTCTATTGGATCCCTTTCCTAAAAAAAAGTAAGAAAGTTCTATTGTGAGTTGCAGAAACAAGCTTTCTGAAATGACAAGTATAAGCTCTTCAAAATCTAAGCACTAATAGTTTCTAAATCAATTTGATGATGCTAAACTGAAATTCCACTAGAAAAAAATTTATATTGGTAAACAAGGAAATTGAAATATTTTTGAACTTACGTACAATAGAGTATCTGGGACAATGATAATTTGAATGTTTTAAAAATTTTCAATTCATTCCTGTTATCATTGGGTTATTTCAGAGAATAGATGCTAAGAATTCTAACCCTCTGAACAAGACGAAGAGCTGCGACCCAAAGTCCTAGAAAAGTATCATGCCATGTGGTACCGTTTATTGCTTGAAGTGTTTTAACTAAACCTGCAAAACCATGACAATTCAAATTTACTCGCTACTATTTATTCTGTAAGAACCGGACAAAGTTTCAATTAAGACATAGCTGAAGCGCAACCAAGTGTGGTCCTACCAGTTATAATTTCGATAGCACTTGTAGCATTAACTTGATAACCATCCATTGCATCTTCTAATTCAAGATCAAGAGGAAGCCAAAGAGCAGAACGACTTGCTCCACTACAGAGGCCAGCTGAAGAAACAGGAGATTTAAAGGCCATAACTGCATGAAACTTTTGCAATGAACTTGTTTTGGATTCATCAGGAAATTCTACATCAGTGTCTGAAGTCAATTGCAGAAGATCCTCCGCAGTTAGGAATTTTGAATTTCTTATGGCTGATGAATTCGCTCCAAGCATCTGTAATCTTTGAATGAACCTTATCCAATGCATGCGCCTGATAGAAGTAAAGAGGAAAAGTGAGAATGAAAAGTTCACATCAGCCAAACAACAAAAGTGGAATTATAAGGATATGCAGTAGCTGCAACTTTTTGAAAGGGATAATTGCTAAAACTATTCGAATGCAAAAACAATTCAGGGAGCTCTACAGAATGAGAAAAAGACCACACCACCCCCACATCCCCCACCGCGCTTCCAAATGATATTTGGTATAGTGTGATAAAGAACACTTGAAACAGTCAGTGTAAATTGCCCGCATGAGCTTTTACTAGCAGACAACTGTAGTTGATCTAGAGGTTTTAGAAAGCAACTGTCACAGTATAACGTACTTACAAGTTGCAGCGTGTCAACTGCAGAATCCTTGAGATTAATTTATCTTTCAGAAATTTCCCAATCATCTCAATAGCCATTACAGTATTCATGTTTTGCAGTTTTTCACGATATTCAGCTTTCTTCCCATCAGAATCATCAGTATCATCTATTTCCATTTCTTCAGATTTTGATAGCCAGTTGGACTTCTCAGAGGTAAGGTCCAGCAGCCCCTCATCATCTAATGATGCATCCAGAAACTGACACACAATTGCAAAGATAAACTCAACCAGAAGAATCCCAGAATCACTAGCTTTTGAACCAAAATTCTGGGAAAGATGCAGGACAGCATCTATTGAATTCATGATCCTGTACAGAGGGGTTGGAAAGAAAATTGTCAGGCTTATCCTACCCAAGAAACATCAAACGTCAGTCCATACTCAATGGACCCAGCTCATCATCAGGGAGCTACACGAATGATATATATATATAGATATATAGATATAATATATATATGTATAGATATAGATATACATATGTATGCACATATACTGATGCATCATAATTGCACTCATATTCAAACTCAAAGATTTTGGAACTGAAAAGTAGCATTACGTATCAATATGTGTGGAAATTCAGCAGATATAGTATTATTTGAGCAGATACTGAAAAAATAAAATCAGATACAGACTTCATAAACTTGGGATGAGTTATACAAGTGAACTTTTAACTTCCATTCATTGATCTTTTGTTGAAAGAGTTCTCATCCTTGAATTGTTTCCTACTTTCCATGATTAGATGACTGCATATAAGGAGATTAATTGGCTGTTGGATTGAAGACCAGAAAATTAACAATGTAGAGCTACAAGATATTAAATGAGGTACTTCTGCAATCTTAAGTAATACAGGTAGCAAAAATTGCAGAACTAACTTGTCATAGTTAGGACAATTGATCTGACATTTAATCTGGAAAGCATGTCTCTTAACAAGTTCCAGATAAAGCCTGTAGGCAACAGGCCGGGAATGTCGACATGGAATAACCCTGTGGAGAAAATAAAAACTATGATCCTTATAAGAAACATACAACTAGAAGAGAGGAAGGGAAATTAAAGAATGAATTAATAATTGTATCAACATTAAGTACTGAGAATGAAGATTGGAATAACGCACCGAAGTTCATGTCAGAATCAAACTGTAAAGCATGATGGTATGCAATGTTGACTTTGTGACTGGCCTAAATGCCTCCATATACCATAAAATGTAAAAGCAATATAAAATAAACCTCAATCATATTTATCAAAATGACTCTACATACGCCTATAGCAGACAAGAAATCAATGACAGACAAAGGAATCCTTTTAGCATTATTTCAGGGAGAAACTTTGAGCTAAACGAAATGTCATGAATCCGCAACAGCCGTAAGCTCTAAGGCATGAGAACTGTACAAAAATTCAATCGCGATATTCAACACCTAGTCTACTAAGTGGGGAAATGAAAAAGAAAAACTCTTGAGATATTCAACTTGATTTCGCTTGTTGAATGTACATAACTTCGGGGCCACATTCCACAAACTTAGAAAAGGTTAATCAATTATCATGTCTCACTTTCCATTACATCAATTTCACATAAGACCAGAAAATGGACAAAACAAATACACAATAAAGAAAAGAGAAACAGAACGCAGCATGATTTCACGGTGATAGCATGGACAAATGCAAGGTCTTTGAATTCATAAGAAGGAGAGCCTAAACTACTCACTGAGCTTGATTCAAAAAATTGGATCAGTCAACCTATACATAAATGCAGTAAAGTAAACAACAAAAGACTCAAACTTTTACCAACTTATGCTTAGTCTAACAAACATGGGACTCGACGTAGAAAACCCGAGGATGAACATAGCAAGGGCATGTTTAAAGAAGGAAGCAGGAGACTCTGAAACAGGAAATCGAACCTGTTGGAAAGCAGAGCAAGAACCATGAAAGGAGGTACAATCTTGAGAACCAGCGCCTTCTCAAGAAATTTCCATAGAATGGGTACATTGTTATCCCAACAAATATAGGATACCAACACCTCAGCAAGCTCTGTACACGGCAAGGAAATTCCACAGGAGCTTAAGTTGGAAGATATCTGCAGAGCCCAAAGAAGAGGATCACTACACTTTTCTTGGGCAGCCTTGGTTATATCTATCACGCCATCCCAAGTGCTAGTTTCCATAGGCATGGCCATGAGAGGCCGATGTACAATACAAGGGAAGGTTGGCCGTTGGTGGTATGAAACAGAGCGAGTCTCTTATGTGTATGAGGATGTTTTGGTTCTCAGCATGAAGGTCCAACAGAGGGAGAAGGGTAATGGTGGGAATATAAAATTCATGTTATCGGTTTATTAATTTAAGAAAAATTGGGTTGGACTGGGGACAGCTAAATTTGTCACTTCTCTATTGGACATTGGCCCACTTACAACCCTAACTGCCCAACTCCGGTTGAAACAAATTACAAATGGTGCTAAGCCTAAGATGGTAATATTATATATATATATTAATCCTTTTCTTTGGGCAACTTGAGTACCACATTGCACCTAATTGTATGTTTTTAATGCCCCACCTTCACTTATCCTAATCCGATGACCGTGACCCTTTCATTTGGCTGCAACATGCAATATATGTATATTTAATCAAGGACCCTCAATTGAGAGTGATGAAGTTTGAAATTTCAATTTATATATAATATGAGATAAACTCCTCTTGAATCATTATAATTTGTCTTTAATGTATAAAATGCACCCCCAAGAGTAGGTCGAGAATTCCAGTACGGTAGCAAAAAAAGAGTAAAATAGAAGAAGACAAAGCAAAGTACAAAATGTTTATGTTTTCTTAGTTAGGAGGAAAATTTGAAGTGGTTGGGGGTAGGTGGAGATGATGACAGGAGGGTGAAATGATATGATGGCACCACAACCACAACTACACAATCACAATGTCAACTTAATAACCTTTTTTCATTTTCACGCTTCTACCGCTGCTATACTATTCTTCACATCACATTCTCCTTTGGTTTATAAGATGAAATGCATAACACTTTCACTTCTACTGTTTTAAATGGAAATTTTCTAATAATTAAATTAATAATCTTTGTATATTATATTCTTTATTTGAAGACTTCAAAATTAACAAGTTATAAACATTTTAGTATTACAAATAAATAATAAAGAAATTTGGTTTGTGGTTGGTTGATCGTGCAAGCCCATATTTCAAAAGCTGTAAAGGTGCACCACCAATAACTTTCGTTATTGGTACAAGAAAGTGAAGTGGGTGAGATGGTGTAGAGTAGTCGTATGTATATCCAAAGTTAAGTGCGCTAACGAGGTGACGGAAAGTAACTGATTTAATTTCTATTTTTATTAATTATTTTGATTGACCCGATAAGACCAAGACGGCTAATTCAAGCAACAATCATTCATACAACTGTTTTTTGTTTTTAGGATAGGTTACCGGATCTTATCCAATTTTTTCTTTTTTAAATTAAAAAGTAGACGTTTGTAACTTTTCCATTGGAATAGCCTGCCTGCCTCTTTGAATTTGGGTCAGCAACCCTTGACATTTTGTAGACCAATATTAAAATCACAAAATGATGATGTGGGCCTCTACATCTTTGAGTGTGATATTAGGAATGATACCTCACTTCAGTATTGTAACTAACGCCTAAATATTAAGAGTCAATTGCCGCCCATACTTCGGGGCCAAGGGCATTTCGGCCGGGCCATGACACACGGGCAATTCATTGAGCTTGAGTCGACCTAAAATTTTAAATTTTTTTATATATTTATTTTAAAAGAATTTGAAAATTGTTGTCATATTTTTTTAATTCTTAAATTATAAATTATAGGATAATAATTTATAATAAAGTGAGGGTATAAATTACACAAAATATTTATATAAAATAAATGATATCATTTTTAATATAAATTTATTAAAAATATGTAGCTATGATAATGATATTATAATTATTTCTTACAAACAAGTAAATTTAATTTCGATTTTGTAATTTTATTATAACAATTAATTATAATGTAAATGTAAAAAATTAATATATAAGTACAATTTATTTTAAATATTATTTTTTCTTGTTTAAAAATTATTATAATTCTTTTTAATATGATTTTTTAAAATTATATTTATATTAAGTTTATAATATAATATTTTTCAAACTTTTAATGTTTTTATAAATTATATATGGAACTCTTAATTGATAATGTTGCTGTAAATTATACACCTTAAATAATGATTATACATGTAGCTTTTAGTTATTGTTCATTTTTTTACTTCTATAAATATTATTATCTTTTTATATTATGTCTATCATTAAATAATCAATGTAAAATTTTATATTTTTATTACACATATTAAAAGAAATTAATATTATGATTACTCTTAACGCATTTAAACTTTTTTAATTTTATATTTCATATCTACACAATACATACATTATGCATATATGTATTTATATAAATCTTAAAATGAATCAATCACTTTATTAATCCTGATATCAATTTCAAAAGAATATAAAAATAGTTATCAAAACATATACATATAGTATATTATATTCAAAATAGTTATTATTTTATTAAAACTATAATACATTTTATAAATACTTTTGATATTTCTTTATAAAATTTCTTCTATTAAAATTTACCATAATTATTTTTATATTATTAAAAAGTGAATTTGTAAGATATTATCGAGTTGAATGAGCTGACTCTTCAACTCGTAAAAGTTCCAAGTCAAGACATCCAATGGTAGTCAATGTTTCGTAGTACTGTGCAAAAGTTATGAGGCCGTTGTTGTCAACTTGTCTCTTATTAGAGCATATATGTCTCTACTACACATATACATTCTCGTACAAATATTTTAATAAATTAAATAAATTTTAATAAAGAAAATTTATTAAAAATGCTATATGTCATGTTCTATACTTTAGAAAATTTACTAAGGAGTAAAGACTCCAACAAAAATTAAATTAATGTATTAAAAAGAAAATTATAAGAAATAAAAAGATTAAAATTAATTTATTAATTTAATTAATTGAAGTTACTTTGACATTAATATGTTAGAAAAACAAAGTTGAATTAATTAATTTGAATTTAATAATAACCTTCCATTGAAACATGTGACTATATAAATAATTAATTAATTAGGAATTTTAATTCAATTGATTAGGAATTTGTAGGAAAATTCATTAAGTTAATTATAGTTAGGAATTTCAATTCAATTAATTACGAATTTTAATTTTACTTAAATAATTTATTAATTATTATAAGAGAGAATTGATAAAA
>JANZXP010000195.1:21806841-21841371 GCA_027576715.1 Erythroxylum flavicans | reverse complement strand
CTGTATGAAAATTAAAAACACAATATTAGGTAAGATAATATAAAAATAGATAAAATTAATATATTAAAAAGAAAATAATTTACCATCAATATCTTTATTATTTAACCAACTCTAAGGACATATAACGGCTTCCACAATGCGAGGATGAAGTTGACCACGATGAGGAGTAATAACCTGACCACCAGTACTAAATGCAGACTCTGAAGCAATGGTATATGATAGAATAGTTAACAAGGCTCGTGCGATGACTTGCAAGATCGGATAAGTATTTCTACACTTCTTCCACCATAACAATATATCGAAGTGCTCAACCTTCAGTTTCAGGCATATAATCTTTGGAAAAATATTTATCTAACTTCATTATATTATAAGAAGTCCTAACCCTTTTCTCTTTCAAAAAAATGTGAAAGAGAATATGTCAAAAATGGGTTAGAAGATGATGTCGAACTTGAAATTGAACTCATAGTTGAACTGCATGCATTACTAAGATCCCAATCATGATTTTGTTGCACTGTGAGTTGATAATCATTAAATAATTGATACCATAATTGTTTCATAGTATGTATATGCTCTTGAGTTTCACCACCGTACAATACATTATACCCTATTTATTGTATCTCGGGTCCAACACATATAATACTACAACAATATCTCTAACTTTAGATCAATAAGAATTCAACTTCTCCATCATCCACTCTGCCATAGTCCGAATAACTTCATTGGAGTCAAACATCCACATTGATAAAACATGCTTTATGTACGACATATGTTAAAGACACTGTGCAAAGTTGGATATTTTGTTCTTGAGAACAATTCAGTCGCATTATAAAATAATTCCAACTTTATAAAAAGTTCTCTTGCTAAGTTTTATCGATCTTCTGTTAGCACGCAGGTATACTAAGAATCCCTTTCGGCTAGTCTAATAAACACCTCAGCATATGAGATTGCAGACTCCAACATCTTAAATGTTGAGTTCCATCTGGTTGGACAATCCAAAATCAAATTCTTTCAACTTGGAATGTATAAAATTTATGTAGAATCTTCAAAAGTTTCAACTTTTTTAGGAGTTACACTCTAATAGATAACACTATTCTGAATACAATCTATTGCTTCCTTTATCATCTCCAACTCATCCTTCACAATCAACTTAAGAATATGCACAAAACAATGCATATGAAATAACTTATCTCTAACTAATAAGCTCTCAACCTGTGTCTTACCCTTCAACTTCTCAATCATAACATCATTCGTGCTAAAATTGTCGACTATGATGGTGGATACTTTATTGTCGATGTTCAAATTCATCAAACAGTCTTTCAATTTAGTTGCCAATTTTTCACTTGTATTTGGTGTCGGCATATAAATGAACCTATCATGTATAAATATTACTAACATCAATTATAAATTCATAAAATAATGAAAAAGTAAATGATAACAATATTAAAGAATATAAAGGACTTCAAAAGTCTATTACGTAACATCTAATCATTATTAATATACTGTGTCGTTACCGCCATATAACCCTTCTTTTGGTTATCGGCTATCTGCATGTCTGTTGTTATGACAATCCATCCTTCAACACTCGACAATGCTTTTAATGTCACTCTCTTCCTGTCTCATAAATTTTGAAAACATCCTCCTCAATTTATTCCGACTTGGAACCTTGAAAGTTGGTTGGAGTGAATTACAAAATATCCTGAATCTTTTGCTTTTAACCATAGACAATGTTTGTTCATCTCTAATAATCATAATAGCTATCAAAATCCTTGAAATATTGTTGTCAAAAGTTGTTACGATCAATTCATTCTTCCCTTGTATAAGGTTAGGGGTAAAAAAATGTTTGGCCTCCTAAAACTATCTTTATTCTAGTATATAATTCTATATGTCTCTTTAAATGAGACGTTCCACCTTTCGAACTATTCGAATACAGTTTCTGACAACATTTACACTCTATTTTTCAATTCCATCAATCGATATAATCTTCTTAAAGTGATTCCAAACTTCAATTTTATGTTATTGAGTTCTAGTTGAAGTTCTATTCTTACTTAATGCCAGAACAAAAGTTTCCACTTCTATCTTTGGTACTAGATTAAAACTTCAACTGAAGGAATAGGCTCATCTATTTGACAAAAAACATATAAATATTTGAGGTTAGAAATTATCAACATATAAATGCTTGAGGTTAGAAACAATCAAAATGGGCAATTCAGCATATAATTATTTAGAAACAATCAAAACACATGTTTAATGGCAATATAAATTATGTTAATATAAGAAGCAATGACGAAATATCATATGCTTATGTATTTAGTAGTTAAAACATACATGTATAAATTATGTTAATCTAAGAAGTAATGAAAGGCAAGAGCATATCATTATTTACAAAAAATCAAAACAAGAATGGTTAAAATTGAAACAAACACATTAATAAGAATTAAGAAAGTATTTGTTTGTAGCTCATAACTCATATTAAGGAAAAGACATGTCATTAACCATGTATATGTTTGTAGCTTATATTAAGGAAAAGACATGTTTGGTTTCATAGTATATCAAAACTTACAAACCTACCATTTTTGCGTTTATGATTACATACAAGGAAAAGGTAAGGTAACATATTGTATACCTTCAGTTAGATGATAGGGAGTAGATAAAGGTGGGTGGTGGGTGGTGGGTTGTGGGTGAGTGTCTTTTTCAAAGAATGTAATAAATGGTAAATAACATAAAGGGGAAAGGGTATTGGGACAATGTATCTTATACCATCTCTCATGCTTTATTTTTTAATGCAAATATGACATTCTACTTTCTAAAATACAAGGCTATATGTAAATGAAAAACTCATTAATTAGTCATGTGAATTTCGACTAGCAATGCCTCAAAACTTGAGATGCTTTTGAATAAATGACAAATTCCCATAAACTTTTAGTGGTAGTTTATATCATCTATAATTAATTCAGAATTATGATTATATATCCATTATTAGGATTGTCAAGAGCAGACGAGTGATTTTATATACTTAAAAGTAATTAATAATCAAGTTTAAATTTGTTTAGGATCAAATGAATGATTATGTTAACCTGAACATCTAAAGTAAGTTTTGCACAAGCATGAAAGAAGATCCTTAGTTTCCTGTTCTTAATGAAGTCAGAGTAGTCAATGTGCAAGTCTTAAGATTGATATCCATCTACCAACTATATACTAGTAGTGCGTAAAGTTTTTCAGACCTAAACAATCGTAGGTTAAATATTTAATTCATTTAAGAAAGCTAAATGCCACCCAAACATTTTCTTTAAACATAAACTATATATGCATTAAAAGTGTGGGCATTTCATCAAACACTATATATAAATTATCCCACATTTTCATTATTAACATACGAAGTTCTCAAATTAGCCAAATCAGAGTCACCAAACCATAATAATCTCCAAACAATCAATTATTAACAAAAGACCAAATTTGAGAAGAGAGATTAACTTATTAACAATAATACGTTGGTTAGCTAGTGGTGTTGGTGACTTCACACTTACGATGATCGACGAAGGAGCTAGGGAAAAGATACATGGCACGAAGAAGAAGAATGAAGGAAGAACGTGACTTGGTGACACTAAGAAGAAGAACGGAATAGATGACGCGAAGAAAAAGTGAAACGTGACTAGGTGAGGGGGGAGGGAAGCGGGTGCGAGTTTAATGAGAAGCAAAACGACAGAAGGAGTATTGTCGTGACTAGGTGAGGGGGAAAGGAAGTGGGTGGGAGTTTAATGAGAAATAAAATGATATCATTTTGCTTTTATTTTTTTTTACTTGTACGTAGCTTAAATGACGTCATTTTGCTGTCGATAAATCGAAGTCATTTTGTCTTATATTTTTAAGTTGCATGTAACTTAAACGATGTCATTTTGCTTTAAAAGCAAAACGACATTGTTTTTCTTGTGTAAGTTTTTTTAATGTAACAAAACGAAGTCGTTTTGCTACAAACAAAATGATGTCATTTTGCTATAGAAGTTTGTTGGCCCAGGCCTCGCCTAAGCTCCTTGGCCCATGGTCAGGCCTGAGGTTTCTTAGGCCATATTCATCTGACTCGTGGTCTGGTTTGACTAGGCCTAACCAGGTTGAGTTATTTTTGTCATCCCTAATCGTGGCTGTATGCCAGCTACTTGTAAATTGAAGAACTGTTTGGGCAAAGGATAAAAAACATATTATGATCATTGCATTAAAATCAACCCAATGTAAAATCTGAGATTTCTTTCCCTCTGCATGATTATAAAGATAGTGCAAGAGAAAAAAACCATCTTTATCACGTAAGCTCCTCAATCCAAAATTTGACAGTCAATTCACAGTGTGACTCTAATTAATTTTAAAAAGTAAGGACCAAAAAGCCTAAAAGAGAAGTAAGGACCAAAACGCCTAAGAGAGAAGAAGACAACTAAAAGAAAATATGGTCATGGGGTTATTGTCTGTTGGTAGTCCAAAGAATAATTTGTTTTTTCACAAGCCTGTTCAAGTGACCTTGAGTAATTGTCTTGCATATGACTTTCGCATGTATAATTCATTCTCCTTCTATTTGTCTATATCATTTCATATTCAAGTCAACGTAATAGTTGGATGAAACCCCTTAAAAACTCTTTTTTTAGGTAAATCAGAAGATTTTATACAAAATTGAAAAGTTAGGTAACATCACTAGAGACTACCTGAGTAGTAATCTCTTACCTACTAAAAAGAAACAAAGGTAAATACATAAGAAAGCTACATCACTTTCCTACAGCAACAAAAAAATCGAGATAACAACAGCCTTCCTACCAAAGAGACCTTATAGGGCTAGCTCATCTAACCAGTAATTTAAGCTAACCTATAATCAATTTACAGCACTATTAATCAACCAACAATAATTACAATCCAAATCAACTGTAGGAGATGGTTCTGCTACTGTAAAGCTTGTGAGCTTCTTCCTAGAAATCCTTTTATCTATTTCGGGAAAGTCCTTAACCTGCCAAGTCCATGTTTTGCTTATTAGAAACAAGAATATTTCCTGAACCTGTCTTCTCTTCTGCTTTAGAAACCTAAGAAATGTTGGACCTCCATTTGGCACTCCTGAAATATCAAACCTGCAGAAAAATTATTAGTGAATAAGAACTTCAGCAATTACCTTCTCATGGTGTTTAAGCTGAGATGTTCCATAACTTGGAAGATTACTCTGGAGTACATGCTCTCCACATCCTTGACTTCATCTTTGAATGTTCAATTATTCCTCTCAGTCCAAATGTTATAGACAGTAGTAGAAAAAAGGATAGGGAAAAGGTTAATGTCAGAGGTTCTGATATTTGAGGATTCGTTAAACCAAATAGGGATGGATTGAAGGTTTGTCTGGTTAGGAATGTGTATATAAAATTGGTTGAGACATTGCTCCCACACGGCTTTAGAGAAGGGACATTCAGAAAACAAGTGTTCAATAGTCTCATTGTTCGAGGTACATAAGGAACAGTGGTTAAGAGTATGGAGATAGAGAAGTTTGTCCCACATTTTCAACTTCTTAAGGAAAGCCAGTTATAGTATGAAAGAACACCTAGGGCTGTTGCTTTTAAACCAAACCAGTTTATGCCAAGGAACATTCTGTATTGGAGGTCTCAAGAAATTATAGCTTTTTTGAAGGGCTAGCTAACCATTCCAAACAATCTGGTTTAGAGCTATTTGGTTGGTACAGTAAGGGCTCTAGGTTACTAATGATCTCTATAGTTGCCTCTTGCCATCTCCACTCATTATTACTAATAATTTCGGAGACTCTTGCTGTCATAGGTAGTTCCAAACCATTGATCTCTCTCGCAGAAGAGAAGTTCTTCAGGATTCCTCTAGGATGCCAAGGATCCTGCCATAAAAGAGTAGAATTTCCATTCCTTATTCTAAATTTGAATTGGTTCCCCATTTTATCCCTCACAAATGAGATTTTTCTCCAACTCCATGAACTATTATTGGTAGGTTGGGCACTCCAGAAAATTTTCCTTCTCAAAATAATAGAATGCACCCACTTAACCCACAGAGCTTCACTATCATCAAACAGATACCAGATCCTTTTCCCTAACAAGACATAATTCCATGTTGACAAATGTTTAATCCCTAAACCTCCCTCCCTTTTTGGTCTACTAATGTCACTCCATTTAACCTTAGCATGAGAATTGGAAGCCACCTTCCCAGCCCACAGAAAATTCCTAAGTTTAGACTATATATCCTTAAGGATGGAAGTAGGAAGAATGAAATGGGTAGACCAGTACACTTGGAAAGAAGATAGGACAAAAATCACCAATTGGAGTCTAGACGCATACGAAAGGTATTTATGAGTCCATTTGTTAATCTTAGCATCAAATTTGTCCAATAAGGGTAAGTAATCCTTCCTAGATAACCTATTTTTTAAGAGAAGTACCCCTAAATACCGTATGGGAAGAGTGCCTTTCTTGAGCCCAGAGATAACTTCCATTTGATGAGTCATGTGGTCCATATCAAGAGATAAAAAAAAACTGACTCTTGGAAGGATTCGTGTCCCACCGGAAAAACTAGAGAAGGTACACAAGCAATTAAGCAAGGTTTGAGTTGAACTCAGATCCCCGTGACAAAACATTAGGAGATCATCAGCAAACAAGAGATGACTGAGTTTAAGGGTTTTGCACCTCCAATAGTATTTGAAGGAAAGGCTACCATCTATGCAAATATTCAAACTCTTAGAGAAAACTTTCATACAAATGATGAATAGGTGCAAAACCCTTAAATCTTTTCTTAAAAATTCTTTTCTGATCAACCTACCTGCATTTTTGTTCAAATCACATATATCAGACTCGCCCATTCTTACCTATTGCATAATTCAAATAATCAGTTAATAATTCAATATAGCAAGATACTGGATGCTCACATTAGTACATACTGCGTTGGTTATTAATTTAAATATTCAAGGCAAAGGAAGTGCCTACATATATAAGCGTTAAGTATGATAGGCAATGGGTATTAAAGTAGTTTTAGAATCGATGGCTTACCAAGCATATGATTATAGACGTGAAAGACTGGGATTACAAGAGCATAAATCTCGTGAGGGAATAATGGACAAAAGAAAACGGTTAAAACGAAGTCTAAGTGTAAGTGTAAGTGTAAATAGTAGAGTAACAGTGACACCCAATTAAATAAGAAAAACTTTCCAGAATCCAATATTTACAAGGATTGAATTCCGTAAACAACGCGTTTACAGCCATCAACACTAATTACCATAGAGGCGTTTGAAGCTAATATCTGCATCAAAATTCTATTGCATCGTAATCAAGTTCACATACTTAAGTTTCGAGGCGTCTTTTTTTTTTACTTTTTAGAAAAAAATAACTATACGAGATAACCAACAAATAACAAAATTGAAATTTTTGTTAAAGCTAAAGAAAAATAGGAATAGTATAAATTCTAACACAGTCTAGATGTTTCTTGCACACTTTAATTTGTATATACTGAAGGATAATACATTCAACAATTATAAGAAATCACATGCAATTATATCCTAAAATGCTAAGAGTTATGCGTTAATCTTACAGAAGTTATACAAATAATTAGTGACTATCATGTTTCGTCCAAGAAAGATGATTGTTGAAGGGACTATTGGACACCAATTGACCTAACTGTTATAACTAAAATAACTATCGATCAATAATTATTTCGTCAAGGTAACTGTCACCGCACGAGTCATCTTTGGAGTTAAAGAGTAATTTTAGCTTCCCGATAATCTGTGTATTACATTTCCACTTAGCAAATAAGTTTGTGCATAAGCAAATGCTTAATGTCTTTACCAAACTGTTTAGTTCACTGCTAAAATATGTTACCACTATGCCATGGTTTTGTTGGTTAGCAAGTACTGATTAAGGATTTATCAAGAAGATTTTGAAGCGTCTTCCATTAAAGGGGTCCATGTCCTCACAAAGGGAGATTTTTAAGATGCCTTAATCTTATCTATGAACTATCAAAATGAAGTATTTTTCTCCCATGTTGTATTTGTTGCATATATCCTTCCCTTTCTATTGCATAAGGAATTATGTTCGTTTATTTTCGTGTATTTTTTCAATAACTGATGATAAGGATTCTGGTCATTTTCTTATAAATTTAATTTTACACCATTGGAGGAGCATGTTTAGACTTACTTTTCTCTGTCCTCCTCATTATTACAGGCTCTCTTGATAACCCAAAGCATCATACTTTGGGATTAGTCCCCTATTGGCCTTTTTTTCCCCTTATCTTCTACCATATTAAGGGTGTATATATACAAGATAAAGATGTATAAGGAGATATAACTTATCAATGCCTTTAAACAAATAGCCGATGATCTATTAAGATTTAAGGTCACTATTACAAATAAGGATAAAGAAATTGTTTTGCATTATTCTTTACCTATTTCTTACAAACATCTAGTAATTGTCATAGTGGCTAAAAAGATGGTTGTTGTAAAATAAATCACTACTATACTATTGACTTATAACTAATAAAGACATAACACTAGTGAAACCAAGATCATGTAAGAGGAGCATGAGATCAAAATCTAATGATAAAAAAGGTAGTTCGATGTAGACATAAAGGTAGTTCGATGTAGACATATTATGAGAGACTATCCGAACAAAATGAGGCAGGACGACAAAAGAAAGTGATTCGCCAAGGTCTAATAATATAGTATAGAGAACGAACTAGAATTACAATAATGGAAACATGCTTTATGTTTTGACCAATAAATTATAAGACTTATAAACCTTGGACATAGGATACTCAATTCACGTGACATTAAATAAAGATTGGTTTATATTATACATGTCAATTAATTTTTCCACTACTCAGTTAGGGGACAATACGTCTTATGAATTTTTCAGAGGACATGTTAGGATCAAAATGTTTAATTGTGTTATCAAGAAGTTGTGATATTTGATATGTACCAAAATTTGAAGAAGAACATAATCTCTTTGGACACTTTTCATTTGAATAGTTTTGGCTATAAAATCAATGGAAAATATATTAAGACGATAAATGGTACATTGACTGTGATGAACGGGCTAAGTTGTAATTGGAGAAATTGCTATAATAAAGTCAGATGATGAGAATATTACATGTATGGTTGGTCTATCTTAGTAAGCTAGGGATGATGGGACTTTATGGGAGGAACTTACTAAAGAGTGTAAAACACTATAGTTTAGACTTCTCTAGGTTTCATATGCCTAATAAAAAAATTCTAAGAAAACATTAAAAGATTTAATATTTAAGTAATAAAATATATTAAGGTAAAATATAGAGAGGATGTGTTAGGGATAGCAGGGAACAATACTGGTTCAAGGTAGTATAAGTGGAACTAGAACAATTTGTAGCAAATGCTGAAGGAGTTGGAAGTTCTAGTTCAGGTGATAGGTTTATGTCATAGGAAGAGAAGCATCACAACATAGTGACAGATATAATGAGATATACTTTTAGGCTACCGAATATATATATATATATAAGAAAACTCGGTCTTGCATTTATGTTTTAACTATTAGCAATCGAGGTCTAAATACCTTTTAAGAGACGACAGATAGCCAGGAGAAGGATAGATGAATAGGTAATAAGATTTCACAAAATTAGGGAGTTGATTGCATCTAGACAAATTTTATTAGAAAAGGTTCATACTTTAGAGAATGCAATTGGCATGTTAACAAAGTTGGTTACTGTAGAGATTTTTAAGCATTACTTGAACTTGATTAATATTGTCTCTACGTGTTAAACATGGCTATAATCAAATCTATATAAAGTATATTCACTAAGATGTGGATTATTGTGTGTGAATTATATAGCCAAATGTGTAATCCTAAAGACTTTTCTTTGAGAGTATTGGCTGAACGTGTTATATTTGCCAAAGTGGAGACTATTGAATCTGGTTCATATATGCAATCATAGAATATTTTTGAAAAATGTGAGCATTTCTTAGAAGTCTTTACGTGTCAAGACATATTCTTCTCTAGAATATAGTGGTGAAGACATGGGATAGAACACAAATATGTTAGTGTAACAAAGGATTTTCTAAATGACACAATTTAGGACACATGCGTATCGAAATTTATACCTATATGCAGAAAAATACACTGAGTTACATGGCTTGAGTTATGAGTGTGTCAAAACCTGTATCTTTGTGCGGACAACAATAATAGGCTATACGACCTAGGACATAGTCTTGTACCAAGTCGAATTCATATTAAATTGTCTTATTTGAAAATGTATTTTTGTTAGATTTTAAGTTTTGAAAGAATTTTAGATCTTATTACAATTATGTTTCAATTAAGTTGGATTTGGTAAGACAAAAGTTACATAAATTTGTACTGGTTAGGGTTTGTATATCAATATATATATATTCAATTTTAATAAATATCAGTATGGTACTGTTCCACATCAAAACTGTATGAATTTCGGTATAATAATCGCTAACTTCACCTTTTTCCACTACCATTTCAAAAAATCAAATGGTCCGTAGTTGGGAATAACAGACAGGTTTGGAGTCCCAGCATTGTCTGTTACGAATACGGATATGCCCGTCTGAGGAAGCAAAGAAGACTGAATGCTTGCCTTAAAGGCTTGGATTACAAAGGAAAGCCACTCCTTCCAAGAGTAAAAGCAAAATAAAACTATTTTCTGTTTCATACCTCGTCATTAATTTTACGTAGAAGCAAACTATCATGTCGTCATCTTATCTAACCTCTCTAGCAATAGGTCCTCTTGCAGACTTGAATTGGATATATATATATATATATGTATTACTTGCAAATTGTTTCTCCAAGCAACCAAGAACCAAAAACCTCTAAGGGAAATCCTTAGCTTGTGATAAGCAACTAAGTTTTAGCCAGCTTTTCTCAACATAATACGGCTCTGACAAACTGTTTCTTAACATCAAAATCCAGCAGTAGCTCAAAGATGTCAATTGGTGAGAAGACGTTTAATGGACTCGGCAACCTCATCAAGTATCTGCCAACAGGAACTGTGTTCTTGTTCCAATTCCTTAACCCAGTCCTAACCAACTATGGCCATTGCACCACTCTCAACAAGTGGTTGAGTGGCATTCTCATTGGCCTCTGTGGCTTTTCTTGCTGTTTCTCTTGCTTCACTGATAGTTACATTGGAAGTGACAAGAAAACTCATTATGGGATTGTGACCACCAAAGGGATCTGGCCATCTCCGGCCTCTGAATCGGTTGACTTGTCCAAGTATAAGCTTCGGTTTGGGGACTTCGTTCATTCTTTCTTCTCGGTCATAGTGTTCTCTGTTTTGTCTCTCATGGATTCCAACACAGTTGACTGCTTTTATCCTTCTTTTGAGTCCACAAATAAGCTCTTACTCCAGGTTTTGCCTCCAGTCATTGGTGCTGTATCAGGTACTGTGTTCATGCTGTTCCCTAACAATCGCCATGGCTTTGGTTACCCTTCAACTGAATCTCTTCAGAAAAAGTAGTATTTGTAAAAAATCTGCGCGATTTATTACCTAAGTTTTCACTTCCAATCATTGATTTGAGAATTATCCAAGTCTTTGGTTACAAATTCGATGATTTCATTATTACTGATTAAAGAAAAAAAGGAGGGTATAGTGAAAATATACCTCTCCGATATGTGTAATAAGTTTGCCGTTCATTGTTTGTGAATGTTCGTGAGAAAAACAAAATCTTTCTTTTCAATGCTAGGCCAAAAGGAAAATAAAACATCAGAATTGGAGTTCTTGTACTTCAATTGCTACATCAATCTGCTCTTTCACCCATACGAATCCAACTGAATAGCTAAAAAAACGAGAAAGCATATACAATAAGGATTGTCGACTTTATAAACTGTTTTTTCATAAAGAAAGATCATAGCTCTGCATGTAAGACATAATTCAGATCGTACATAAAAGGGTTAAAAACGAAAGAAATGTGAAATACTTGATTTCAGTTCCATCTCTGATTCTGAAGTAGTTTTCGAGCTCAAAAAGATCTCTAATCTCCTAGGATCTTTATAGATTATGTTTCCCGATACGTGATTTAGGTCTTTCTATAGTTTTCTCAATACTTAAACTCTCTTAATGGGTCAGAGGATCCATATGCTTACGATTAATATGAGCAACTGTAGGAGACCTTAAATTTTATATATAGCTTCCATATTGAACTTCTCTATCACAAGCCTGATATGAGTCCGATCTACACTAAAAGGAATATATTTTTCACCCGGACTTCGACCAATTGATCTAGACCATTTATTGGGCCACTTTATTACTCTTATCTGGATCAAATTACGTAACTTAACCGATAATTTATTGAAACGTCAAAATTACAATTAATAGTTGTCCACTTAATAGGAAAGGACAAAAATGTCTTACATGCTCTTCCTTGGACAATTATTAATTGCGGTTTTACTTATGCTTAAAAGAGTTTGAAAAATCGGTTAAGTCACGCTGCTGTATTAGTACCAAATTTTAAAAATTAAAAAAATTTGATCCAAAGGTAATAAAAATCCAACATTCCGTCCTGCAAGTTCGATACCGAAAAATATCAAACACATGTGTCATATGTGACAGGTCCAATATAATCACAAATATCTAATATCCTACTAACATGAATGGAAAAATAGAGTGTGGCAGCCTAGGATGATACCTTTATGATCTAATATGTATCTTCTTCATCTATATATCTCAATTTCTCTAACTTTATGCTAAACTACATGTGCTAAACTGCAGTAGAGAAATCCTGTTTTCTCTCACCGAATGCTAAACAACATTTAGACAAACTTTTTTCCGCTCATCGGATGCTAAACAGCATTAGAGAAAACCTTTATGTTCTCCAACTGAATGCTAAACTGCATTAGAGAACTTTATGAGATTAAAAACTTATATCCCTGTATGTCATATGAAACTTTAAGGATATCCGTACAAACTGTATGTGTTTAATGACATAGGCTCAAGGTCAATCTTTATAAATGCCCAATAACCTTTAAATGCTTAAGATCAACACAAATTTTAAGGCTTCCATATGTATTATGATTATATATAAGAACAGTTATTACTGAGGATAAAAGAATATGATCATCTTTAATAATAAATAACCATAATATCATAATACATCAAAATGTACAAACATTTAAGGAGCAAATACAATAATCCCTAACTAATGCTACTTATGGACTTTAACACGCCTATACCAGATATATGTTTAACAAACACTAGTGGGCGAAGTTATTTAGTCAACGAATCAACTAACATTTCCTGAGTCCTGATGTGCTCCACTTAAATTTCACCTTTATGAATCAACTCCTTTATGGTCAAGTACTTGACCTCTAAATGCTTAGACCCTGTGATACTCTTCTTGTTGTTACTGAACAACACTGCAACAAGATTATCATAATATAACTGTATGGTTCTAGCAATCGAATCCACTAAAGACAACTTAGAAATTAAGTTTTTGAGCCAAATCACCTATGTAGCAGCTCCATAACATGCAACAAACTCTGCATGCATGGTCCAGGAAGTCACCAGTGTCTATTTGACACTCTTCCACGACACTACACCATCTGCCAACATGAAAATGTATCCTGAAGTAGATTTATGATCATCTGGACATATAGCAAAATCAAAGTCCGTATACCTTGTGAGGTTCAAATTGTTGATTTTTTTGTATGTCAATGTATAATCCTTGATACCCTTTAGGTATCTCAACACTCGTTTGATTGCATTCCAATGGTCCATACCTTAGTTAGCCAGATATCAACCCAGCAGTCCAACAACCAATGCAATATCCGGTCTAGTGCACACCTGGGCATACATCATGCTACCAACAGCACTAGAATATGGGACATTCCTCATAGCCTCTCTCTCAACCTCATTCTTTGGAAACTGTGCCAAAGATAATCTCTCTCCATGAGAGATAGGTGCTACAACAGGTTTACATTCAACCATATTAAACCTTTGTAGCACCCGCTCAATGTGTGCGCTTTGTGAGAGGCTCAATGAGTGTTGAGATCTGTCTCAGTGAATCTATGTATGGAGGTCAAAAGATTCTTTACCCAAATCCTTCATGTCAAAATGTTTGGCCAAAAGTTGCTTTACCTCTTACAATATGGTCAAATCATTTGACGCGAGCAAGATATCGTCGAGATACAGTAGTATGAAGATAACTTTGCTCCCCCTAACCTTATAGTATAAGCATCTTTCGACTTTGTTTTCCACAAAGCCGAATGAAGTCAAAACCTCATCAAACTTTAGGTACCATTTTTTGGAAGCTTGCTTCAAACTATATATTGATTTAGTCAACTTACAAACCTTTTCAGTTGCATCTTGATCTTGAAATCCTTCAGGTTGCTCTATATAGATCTCCTCATAAAGGTCACCATTCAGGAAAGTGGTTTTAACGTCCATGTGATGTAGCTCTATGTCTTAATGAGTTACTATTGCAATAATCACTTTAAATGCATCCTTAGAGGATATAAGAGAGAAGGTAACATTGAAGTCAACTCCTTCTCTCTGAGTGAATTCCCTGATAACTAAACACGCCTGAAACCGCTCAACTTGACCCTTTGTGTCCTTCTTGGTCTTAAATAGCCACTTGCAACTAACAGATCTGCAATGTTGAGGTAAATCAACAAGCTCCCATACCTTATTATACCTCATATATTGCATCTCATCCTTCATTACTTCCCACTACATATCTGCATGGGGTCTAGAAACGACTTCTATAAAAGTAACTGGATCCACAACATATTTTATGTCATAGTCTTGCTCACCTAAATAGACTATATAATCTGCAAAATAGCCAGTTGCCTCTCTCTGGATGATCTAGGAAACTACATAAGTTCTTGTACCTCATAAACCTCTTCCTGAACAGGTATAGGTTCTTATGCCTGCATAGGCATAGTACTCGAACCTTCATCCACTAGAGCTTACTGCATGAGAGGCAGATACGAAATGATCGTTGTATCTGTCCTGCTAGCTCCTGGAGGATATGAGGATCCTCCTTCATCAAAGACATTGTATGCCAGAAACTTAGCCGTCTGTGATTCCACTATTCTGGCCCCTTCCTCTCTACATTAAAATCTGTAGCCCTTAGAGTGGTCGAGATAACCTACCAAATAGTAACGAGTGGAATGAGGTTGCAATTTACTCTCATAAGGATTATAAAACCTTACCTGAACAGGGCAGCCCCACACATGAATGTGTGCAAGGCTTGACTTCCAAACTTTCCAGAATTCAAAAGGCATCTTTGGTATTGACTTGTTTGGGACTCTGTTTAAGATATACAATGTCGTCTTGATAGATTTACCGCAAAGGTATTCGAATAGGTTAGTCTTGCACTGCATTGACCTCATCATGTCCTTTAGGATGTGATTACGCCTTTCAACCACACTATTTTGCTTAGGATTACCTGGCAAAGTGAACTGAGTCACTATTCTAACTGATTCCAAATACCTGACAAAAGGACCTTTTTCTTGTCCTGCAACCCCATGTCTGCCACAGTATTCTCCTCCACTATCAGATCTGACTATCTTTATTGATTTTCCTAATTGGTTTTTAACCTCAGTCTTAAAGATCTTGAATTTATCAAGAATTTTAAACTTCTCTTTAAGCAAGAACACATAACCATAGCGGGAATAATCATCTATAAATGCCAGAAATATCTAGCATTGCACAACGTGACCGTATAGGGAACACTAACATCTGTATGTATGAGGTTCAATAAACCAGAAGCACGAGTTTAACCCTTTTTTCCTTATCTTGGTCAACTTACCCCTACAACAATCGAATACATGTCTCCATATCATTGAAGTCCAGAGTTGGGAGAATGTTATCCTTTATCAATCTGTCAACCCTCTCTTTGGAAATGTGGCCAAGACGTTTATGCCACAAAACTTACGATGTTTCCTTTATGAAGGCTCTCTTTCGAATAATAGGTTCGACAACATAAAAAGAGGCATACATTTCATTAGGAGTGAGACACATACCATATAATCCGTAAGATAAGAAGGAAGTTCTAATATGTCTTGTATTGATAGAAATATTTAAAACCGAAGTATCAAATACAAAACGATAACTTTCTTTATCCAAAACTAATACAGAGATCAAAATTTGTCTAAAAGACGGTATATAAAATGTGTCTCTTAAAATTAATACAAACCCCATATAGAGATTTAATCCTACATACAAAACATCCACCTCTTTATTATTGCCAACCATCAGCTTCTCCTCCCCTTTAGTCAGCCTTCTCAAGGATGTGGACCCCTGCATCGTGGAAGCAATATGATTAGAAGCTCCACTATCTAACCACTAAGAACTTGATGTGGTTATAGCTATATTGGATTCATGAATCATATAGACCGAGGAGTTACCTGACAATTCCTGCTTGACCTTCCATAACTGCAAACTCTGAATCTATGGATTCTTACCCTTACCCTTAGGCTGTTGGGGTTTAGCCTTCCCCTTACCCTTAAGTTGTTGGAGTTTAGCCTTCCCTTTACCTTTGGCAGCTACAAACATAGCTGTATGAGGGGAACTCTTCATCTTTTCCTCTGCTGCAGCACACCGGGAAATCAAGGCATTGATGTCCCAGTTCTCATCCTGAGAGATGTAGGAGGTGGCCAACATCTCAAACTCTTAAGGATCAGTATTTAGTGCCTGATGCACTATGAGCGAGTCAGTGATTGGTATATCTAGTGCCTTCAGCTTACTCTGAAGATGCACCATTCGAATGATATAATAGAGAAGGACTCTCGAATGCCTCCTTCTCTAGTATACCTTATGGAGATCAATTCTTTAATCAAGGAACTTTGCTCCGTATGAGAAAACACTTGCACCTCTGGAAAATGTTGTCTATAAACTCCCTCGTTATGGTCGTTTCTGGCAATCCACTAAGCAGATGATCAGGGATTGACCTCTTACTGGTCAAATAGCACATTCTATTTGATCACTCCCAGGTCACCATTGCTACTTTGTTAGCTTCTGAGCTGACATCTGTAAATGGAGGAGGCCTTTCGATGTGCATCGCCATACTAACATCAACCATCTCCAAGGCAAACTCAACGTCCTTCATCCACTTTTTGAAATTGAAACCATTTAAGGTTTCAATGGTGTCAGCATTATTGTTAACATAAAAGGTGACTAAAAAATAGAAAAGACAATATAAAGATCAGTATAAATGCAGGACAACAACGATACTTAAAACATTAAAGTAGTATCTATACAGAGAATCATATCACACATATTATGAAAACACCTGTGAGCTGAATACATAATATATGCAATTAGACCTCTACATGAAAGCAATTAGAGTACAAACCATCAACTCTCATGACACTACCACCTGTGGGTGAATAGTTCATTTAAGTAATGACCTTCCTCCATTTAATGCTTTTATGTACATCTCAAAATCTCATATAAGGTCAACACCTGTGGGCAGAATAACCAAATATGAGACCTGAGACATCCCCAAACATGCGAGCAGTAAAATCTAAATACTGACTTGAAAGGCCATTGTGGTTACTACATAAAGGATACAATCTTATCAGTACCCAAAAAGTATCACAAACACAAAGGATACAACCTTAGGTTTTCCTCATATTCTATATGAGCACAATGTATGTGAAAATTAATTATCAATGCAAAAACTAAATGCATAGTTAAATAATCACATACAAAAACTGAAAACATCATCTTTAAACTTTATTTGAGACTTTTATTTAAAAAATTCTCAATGAGAGCGACTATCGTACTTTCCCAAATACTGAACCTACCACACGAGACATAAAACCTTAAGTGTCTCCCTTATATGTAGTTCGGAGTTCAAAAATGCACCCAAAATTAGCTTGAAGCTTTAAAACTTTTCAGGAATCCAATAACTAACGTAATCAATTCCCCCACGTGCATACGCACGTCTACTGTACCACGTGTCCATAATCTAGCGGGCCATGTGTTAGGATAGATGCGGCGTGTGCAATGCATGCACCTGCTATCCCGTGCTCGTAAGAGTGTGGGCCGCGTGTGATGGTGTGACGTATGCACTACACACGTCCGTCGCTCTATAGAGCGATGTGGGCACGTGCGTTGCCATTTCTCCCACTACTGTGGCACTGTCAAGCGTGTGCTCAAGTAGGGAGCACGATTTTTGGCATCTCGGGATGCCATTTTTTGCTTTATTTAGCCCTTTTTGACCTATTTTCTATGGCTAGCCTTATGTATTGCACTTTTACGTAATCATATATGTAAACAAAATAAAAAACGAGTCAAAAAAACTGAAGAAAACTATATGAGATGAGAAATGAAAAACCTTCGTTTCCAACAACTCGATCACGTAACCACTCTGATACCATGTGTAATACATAGCATCGACCTTATGATGTATCTTGGATCGTACATGAAAGAGTTAAAAACGAAGGAAATGCGGAATACTTGATTTTAGTTCCATCTATGATTCCGAAGTAGTTTTTGAGCTCGAAACAATCTCTAATCTCCTGAGACCTTTACAGATTATGCTTCCCGACACAAGGTTTAGGCCTTTCTATAGTTTTCTTAATACGTAAGCTCTCTTAACGATTCAGAGGATCCGTATGCTTACAATCGATATAAGCAACTATAGGAGACCTTAACTTTTATATATAGCTTTTATATTAGGCTTCCCTATTACAAGTCTGATATGGAGTCTGGTCCACACTAAAAGGGATCCATTTTTTACTTAGACTTCGAGCCATTAATTTAGATCATTTATTGAGCCACTTTATTACCCTTATCTAGATCAAATTACGTAACTTAACCGATAATTTATTGAAAAGCCAAAATTACAATTAATAGTTGTCCACTTAATAGGAAAAAGACAAAAATGTCCTATGCTGCTCTCAGTTTTAGTTAAATGGGCTTCAAGTTTATGACCTATACTTTGTATTGTATTGGAAGGGGGAAAGTTAAAAGACTTACCACCATTGTCGTCCAATTCCTAATATGGTGGTAGTGAATTTTGAAGTAACCAATGTGTCTATCAAACAACTGTGAAGATAATTAACAACTGTTGGAATAATTCATTAAGCATAGGTATTAAAAGGGAGGCAAAGATACCAATTGAATACAGAAGACTGTGTGACATTGTCGATATTAGGTTTTGGACGAAAAAGCAAGTAAAAGTGAGAAAGGCGGTCCACAAAAATGACGTCTTACCTTTAAATGCATTATTGGGCGCTAGAACAAGCATCTTGAGGAATTTATAAGTTTGAAATGGTGATGCAATTGCAAGCAAAACTAGCCACTTTCTTTTCTCCAATAATATTTCAAAATCGTATGCACCATATAGTCAATCTTTTTTTAATATGGAAATCAAGGGAAAGAATGTTTTTTTTAATTTCGGCCTTTAGCAATGATGGCTACGATGGTCATGTTTTCCTGCAAATTTATCTACATGAATTATTAATTTATGCATTATAGCTAATCGGTTGGTTATAATTTCGTGACATAATTATTTAAAAGTATTATTTATCTTATAAATATTCAGAAGTGTATGATAAAATTCATGAGAACATTACAAATGAAATTATGTTGACATCATAATTATGAGATTCATATTGCATTTATGTATTATTTCTAAATTGTTCCTACTCATTATTCTATTAAGATCATTCATTAATAAAATATAAAAAGACTAGCTCATATTACATTTTTTTACTTATGAAGGAAATAATCAATCTCATAGACTAAAGTACAAAGATATTTTAAACAAAAATATGAATGTTTGTTAGAGAACAAGTTCACTGAATTGATCATATATGATATTTCCATTTGAAACATAACTTGTATATTTATGAAAAATCTTACCACAATGATTATATAAGTGATTATTTGATTTGAGATTACCAAAGTATCTTATATTGTTATTATTTATGACCTAGTTTAGTCAAAGGTAACTTAATTAATAATCACTAAATATAACATGAATTATGTAGAGATAGTTGAGTGATCAATATAAGATCTATAACCCCAAAGTGATTAGAGAGAGTGTTATATTATTCTCAGTTAGTATTAATTTGTAAGATCCTTAGTCAAGTTAAAATGACACTTCATAAAATATTTTATAGATTATTGAATCACTAATAGTAGAAAACTAATACAATAAGATTTAAATAAAGTAAACATTAATTCCATACTCTGTCTCTAATCAAAATATTATATGGTGAAAGGATTGAATTATCCCAAAAATTCATATATAGTAAGGTTAATTAAAATTACTTTGACGTTTCTAAATATTTGCATAGGTATGATGCATTGCTAAACACCAATCTTAACATACAAATATGAATTGTTTCGTTAGAGAATTATGATGAATTAAAGGAGTTTAATTTATCTAATTTTAAATATGATTTATAGTTATAATTTATATCTATTTCCAATATATTTTGGAACTTAATGAGTCACATACAAAGAAAATTCGAAGAGAGAAAAAGTATTTAATAAAGTTACACTTGATAAATGTTTGAAAAACATAGAATTAAATACGAGATATTTAATAAACAAGGACAAATATGAGATATTGGATCATATTTGGACCTAATTCATATTTAATAATTATTTTAAAATTTAATTAAAATTAGAATTTTATTTCAATTAAATTACTAAAAGGTCCAAATTCTATTATAAATTGGCTTAGGCTCCAAGCGAGCTAGCACTTCATACCTAACCATCTCTACAAGAGTAGTAGAGTTCTCTCAACACCTTTGTAGATATTGTTAGAAGCCAAAAACGTGTGTGTCTATAGTGGTTAAGATGAATCAATTTCATAAATGATTTCAGAAAAATAAAAGGAAAAGATCAAGCTTTAAAATAAGGTATCAATTACAATTCATACTTTATTATGTTTTATTTATTAATCTTATTATATAATTTAAATGATATTGTCTTTCTAAAAATTATATGAAAATTTTGTATTTATTTCACCGTACTCAGGATCCATTATCAGTATACCCTTTTCCTTTTAGAAACTTCATCACTTTAATCCTTGGTGCTAGTTTTCCTATGTCTTCATAATAATGCAAAACTACACTGGAAAGGAATAAAAGTAAAACCAAGTATGGTGGTGAAGCTAAAAATATGCCCATCCACCTCTATGATGAATAATCTGATGCATCCAAAGAGTTAGACCTCTTACTAGAATGTGTGGGGAGTCATTTGCTTAAATTTCTATGTTTATTTGCTTTATCCTCCAATTTTCATTGAGATGCTCAAGTTGAGTGCCACAAAACTCTAGTTTTCTGAACTAAGGAATGCAAATTGTAGCCTGCAACATAATCCTGTACAACACCCAAAAGTCTGTATCGTTAAATTATTTGCTTATTATTATTAAATTAAATTGTATAAAAATATTAACAGTTCACAAAATTGAGCATTGTATATATAAATAAAATTATATAAATATCATTAAATTATATCAATAAAAATAATATAACATTAAAGGATGATCATTTGCTTCTATACAAGATATAAAGGACAACTTGGACAATTCTTATGGACAAAACAATAAGTAAAAAGATCAATTTACTAATTATAAAATGTCATGCTCAGATTACAAAAATATTAGAGCATAACATGATGAAAATATATCTTTTAAACAAACGTACAAACTAAGAGTGTAGGTACCATGATCATAATATCAAGATTCTATAGTATATTTATGGAAGGGGTAGTATACATGATCTGTTCATGGGTGCCTCTAGATTTTGCAATTGAAATTTCCCATTCAGCCTCTTTCTGGATTTCAAATTCAGCATTTTGAAGCAATTGGATAGTGGGCCAATAATGTTATTAAGATATCTTAATTAATTTATTTTGAGCATTATTTTTAATTGGACATCTTTGGTTATTTGTGGAATTTCATTATGACACGTATTCTACCTTATGTTGGATTCTTTGAAGATAAGGTTTATTTGGGATAAAATCCTAGTCAAGATAGGATTTAATTGAAAGAAAATCACCATATATTGATTAAAATAAGAAGCAAAATTTTGGTTATTTTTTTGGACTCTTTTTGATAGCATATTTAGGAAGTTTCATCTATCTTTGGTAGTGGCATTCCATAGGTAATGAAGTAAAATTTCAGGACTATTGAGAGGTTATCTTGTGTGGGAGAAACGACTAGAACATGGTGACTTGGAAGATGTAATTTTAGGAATATTGAGCTATCTTTGGTAGTTGATTTTTGGTGATTCTATCCATCTTGGATAACTGCGTTTTCTGTGGTGTTGTGTGAATTTTTTGGGCTATCCAAATATCGTGTTTTTATGTGGAAAAACCTCCAACAGGTTGTGTGGTTTTTGCAACTCTATTGATTGTCAAGTTTTGGTGATGAAATGTTTATTGGTTTGATGTGTTTTGTGGCTGCTATGTGTGGGATGCTTTAGTAACAATATCGAAGGTTCATAGTAGATTTCTTTGTGGACAACTTCCCATTCTTTCCTTGATGAAGCTGTATTTTTAGGGGAGTTGTTTTCTTATCTTAAGTGTCTTTGTCTATCTCCCTATTGTTTTAATCACTTGAGTTTTTTAATTCTTATCTTTATTATTAAACATTGTTGTTAAAATCCTCAGTTGAGGTTAGCACGAATTGGTCATGTTATTGGGAGTAATTTACTTTCACGGGTTTTTTGGACGAGGGATAATGTCAAGTGTTGGGTGAGTCGGTTTTGTAATGCCTTGAGTGCAACTATTGTATCACAAGTGAAAGTTGTTTAAGCTAGGTGAGGGCCTCGCAGATGTAGGCAAGGTGTGTCAAACTGTGTTACCAAATCTCAGATGTTGATTTGTTTATTTTGTGCTTAAGTTCTGTTTTCGTTTGTGTTGAAAAATTAACAGTTGCTGTCACAGTTGCTTTATATCAAGCAATCTACAAATAAAGTTCAAAGCAACTGCAACAAAACTAGATTTTTGTGAAACTGGATCCTTTTCAAATTTTTAATTGGTATCAGAGAGAGGTTCAGCAAATTAGAACTTGGTACATCAAGTTGAAGTAGATCAGTGTTTCATAATTATGGCCACAAGTGAAGGGGCATTAATCACCAGACGACTGTTACTAGATGGTTGGAAATCACGGATGAGAGTATTCATTTAAGCATAAGGAACAAAAGCAGGTAACTTGATTTTAAATGGTTGGACACGTTTAGTGATGACTGACAAAAAAAGAGAAACAACACTTAAAGATCCATCTAAATAAACAAGGGTTGAAGAAGAGGGAGAGCTTGGAAACTCTCAAGCCATATACACTATCTTTAATATAGTTGATAAAGTTAACTTTGTCATGATATCAGCCTGCGAATCGGTGAAAGATGCATGTGACACTCTGCAAACGATACATGAGGGATCAAAATCTGTGATAGCCTTAAAACTTCAGATGTTAACTGCTAGATTTGAAGAGTTGAAGATGGATGAAAACGAAACTATTAAAGACTTCTATGAGAGAATGCATGACACTGCAAACTAAGCACATCAACTTGGAAAAAAATATTCAAATCTGAAACTTATCAAGAAGACATCGAGATCATTGCTTCCAAGATTACCGAAAATCACAGCCGTCAAAGAAACCCAAGATATAAATGAATTATCTTTGGGTAAGGTAATTGGGATTCTTACCAACTTTGAGATGAATTTATTGGGAGATAAACGAGAGAAGAACAAATGATTGGCATTGCAAGATGAGGTTGGAAAAGCCGTGAATAACTTAGGAGATGAATTCGATGAGAATGAGGATATGGTCTTATTGACAAGAAATTTCAGTAAGTGGTTAAAGAAGTTGAAGAAAGATAGACCCGAGTTTAAGCAGAATGGTGGGAGCTCATCAAATAATAATTTCAAACAACAAGCTAGAACTTAAAAGGGTGAAAGAAAGGTAAAGAAAATTCAATGTCAAGGCTTCAGACATGTGCAAGAGGAATGTGCTAACACGTTGAAGAAGAGAAAAAAAGAAGTCTTATAAGATTACTTACAATGAGAATGAATATGAAAGTGAATATGGTAGTGAAGAGGAATTTGTGAGTAATCATGATATGTTAGTTGCTTTATACAGTATAAGTCCAATTGCTTAACAGCAGCCAGAGAAGAAACTGATGGGGAAAGTGAAGATGAATCAGTTCAAAATTTGAGAAAAAAAGCATATGAATTAGTTGATAGTTCCAGTTCAGATTATGATAGCGATGATAGTGATTCATATTACAAAAGAGAAAATATTCGCAAAGCTTATGAGTTAATATATGCTAAATGGGTCCAAATATATAATAAGAATGAGAAGCTAAAGAAGGAAAACTCTACCATGAAGAACATTATTCAAGATCTAGAGAAGAAGTTATTATCTACAATAGATAAGCATAATGAAACAAAGTTAAAGTTGGTTAGTACGGAAAAAGGGATAAGAATATTAAATGCAAAAAGTTAGAATAATTGTTGGAAATTGGTAAGATTAAGGGAGACCTTCAAGGCATTAGTTATAAAGGTGGATGTTCTAAGTCAAATGATGAGAAAAATGGAGCAACCAAATTTGTCAAAGGAGAAACCTCAAGGAGGAAACAAAAATTCATACCTACTTGTCACTTTTGTGGGGTAAACGGGCATATAAAGACAACTTATTATAAGTTGTTACAAATGATATTTCAAAGGGCTCAAAACCAAAAATCTAGACATTCTATGATGAAGTTCTAGTAGCAGCTCACATTATCAAAACATAATTGGGTTAGAAAGCGTCAATTACAAGAACTTATAGCTTTTAAATCTATACTGAATGCTTCACATAATAGTTGGTATTTTGACAGTAGGTGCTCATGTAACATGACAGGTGAAAGAAGTTACTTAATGGATTAGATGGCCACGTTACCTTTGATGATGGAAAGAAGGCTTAGGTTATTAAAAAAGGGACCCTATGTGTGGATGGACTACCACACCTCAAGAACATGCTTCATGTTAATGAGTTAAAAGCCAATTTGGTGAGTATAAACTAACTTTGTGATAATGGATTATTGGTTGAATTCCCCAATGATGAATGCAGGGTATTAACCAAACAAGGAGATTGTGTGGAAAGTGGTAGTAGATTGACAGATAATTGTTATATATTGTAGGTCATTACTTCTTATAAATCAACCTCATATGATGACAATATAAATCTTTGTTATCAAAAGCTTGGCCAAGTCAACTACGATCTTATTAACAATTTGAAGAAATTCGAAGTGGTGAGAGGGTTGCCCACAATGAACAATGAACAATGATGACAAGATGATGTCTAGTGCATGTCAAATAGGTAAACAAACAAGGGTCTCACATAAAAAGGTCAGATATGTTACATATTCTCATGTATTAGAATTATTTCACATGGATTCAGTTAGACCAACACAATATGCTAGTATTGGTCGAATGAGGTACTTTTTGACTTGTGTTGATGATTATTTTAAGTACACTTGGGTAGCATTCTTAAAGGAGAAATTAGATGTGTTTAAGGCTTCTAAAAGACTACGTATGTAAGTTACAAATATGAAAATTTTGATAGTGTTGAGAATATGATCTAATCAAAGAAGGGAGTTCGAGAATGCAAGTTTCAACAAATTTTTTAAGAAATATGGTATCATCCAAGAATTTTTAGCATCTAAACTCCACAACAAATTGGAGTTACCGAAAGGAAGAATAGAACTTTTCAAGAAATGGCCAGATAGAAAAATAGTTATAAGGTTTTGGGCTGAAGCGGTAAACATGACATGTTACATATGCAACAAAGTATATCTTAGAAGTAACTTGAATAAAACATCCTATGAACTTCGGAAGGGAAAGAAACCAGATATTAGTTACTTTCATGTATTTAGCAGTAAGTGTTATATTTTAAGAGATAGAGAATAGATCGAAAACTTTGAGAGTAAAAGTG
Source organism: Erythroxylum flavicans (assembly GCA_027576715.1). Classification (NCBI taxonomy): domain Eukaryota; kingdom Viridiplantae; phylum Streptophyta; class Magnoliopsida; order Malpighiales; family Erythroxylaceae; genus Erythroxylum; species Erythroxylum flavicans. The sequence continues at coordinate 21,815,483 of JANZXP010000195.1, read as the reverse complement.
ACAAAGGGATCTTTATTGGATATTCAACTCATAGAAAGACATATTGGGTGTTCAATCAAAGAACCAAAATAGTAATATGAAGTCCATAAATGTTATGGTAGATGATGTATATCAAATAATTGATAAGGTAGTTGAAGAAAATCTTCAAAACCAGCCTTATAAACCAGCACAACGATGCAAAGAAGCAAGAATTAAAAACTACCTAGATCTGTAGTTAGTTGCTGCTGGAGAAGAAAATGTTCAAATAAAGGATAAGTCAGTTGCTTCAGAAGAAGAAACCAACCAGGCACCTGGTGCTAAAATAATTCTTTTGAATAATAGAAACTCGAGGGAAGATGCTTTTAATAAGGATCCACCACCATGAATCAGAAGAAGTCATCTTATTAAGAATATAATTGGAGAAGTCAACAATAAAAGGGAAACAAGAGAGAGAAAAAGGGTAGATTATCAAGAACTTTCAGGACTTTTATGTTTCACGTATTCATTCGAACCTAAAAATGTGAAAGAAGCCTTATAAGATAGTTTTGGATAGCAACTATGCACGAAGAATTGAAACAATTTGCTTGCAATGATGTTTGGGAATTGGTTCCATGACCATCGAATGTGAATGTGATCGAAACAAAATGGATATTTCGCAATAAAACTGATGACAAAGGCAATGTGATTAGAAATAAGGCAAGGTTAGTGGATCAATGTTATTCTCATATTGAAGGAATTGATTTCAAAGAAACTTTTACACCAGTGGGAAGACTTGAGTCAATTAGACTACTTTTGGGTATAGTGTGTGTGAAAGGTTTCGAACTCTACCAAATGGATGTGAAACATGCATTTTTGAATGAGTCTATACAAGAAGAGGTATATGTTGAGCAGCCAAAAGGTTTTATTGAATTAGTACATATTAATAACGTTTTCAAGCTAAAGAAGGCTCTTTACAGTCTCAAGCAAGCGTGAAGGGCTTAGTATAAAAGGCTCACTCAATATCTAATCAAACAAAGTTATGAATGAGCCAGTGTTGACAAGACCTTATTTCTTAAAAAATTCAGATCTAATTTGTTGATTGCATAAATTTATATTGATGATATTGTGTTTAGTTCCACTCATATGAAGATGGTGGACGAATTTGTGGAGTTGATGATGCACGAATTTGAGATGAGCATGGTAGGTAACTTGAATTTTTATTGGGTTTACAAATTAAACAAGTGAAGGATGACATCTTCGTATCACAAACTAAATATATGAAGAATTTAGTGAAAAAGTTTGGCCTTGAAAATGCACAACATGTTAGAACTCTTATGAGTGTATTTACTAAGTTGAACAAAGATGATAATGGCAAAAGTGTCGATGTAAACTTATTTAACCACAAGTAGACTAGATATTTGTTATAGCATTGGAGTAGGTGCTTGCTGTCAATCTAACCTAAAATAGCCACACTTGACAATGGTAAAGATGATTATCAAGTATGTCAATGGTACTTCCAAGTTTAGGCTATGGTATTCATGTGATTCTACTCCATATTTTGCTAGGTATAGCAATGCAAACTAGGCCAAGAATTTATATGACCAAAAAAGCACATCAGGGGACTATTTCATTTCATGGTATAGTAAGAAGAAAAACTCTATCTCTTTGTCAAACGCAAAAGCAGAATATATTCCAGCAGGTAGTTGTTGCTCACAACTGTTGTGGATGAAACAAATGTTGAAGGAATATGGAATTGATCAAGATATTTTGTATATTATATGTGATAACAAAAGTGCTATAGGTATCTCGAAAAATCCGATTCAACATTCGAGAACCAAAAACATCGACTTGAGCTATCACTTCATCTAAAAGCTTGTATAGACTAAAGTTGTAGTTCTTTCATATGTAGCAAATGAGAAACAAGTAACAACCGGCCGTCATTTTTACGAAACCTCTTGATTCGATCAGGTTTGAATTACTTTGAGGGGCTTTAAGATTATGCGCTCTACATTTTTATTATAATGTAGTTTAATTTTATGATTAAAAAAGGGGGAAATTAGAAAGGGACAAAATTCCTAATTTTTTTCACTCTTCTTTTTAGTTGTTGCCACATACTCCCCCTTCCATCCTCTCTTTGGATTGAAATTTTATCTCCATTTTGTCTTGCTTCTCTCTTTCATATATGATTGTTTAGTTTCTCTCACCACATTATTTCTTTGCTTTTGGGTCTCCCTCTCTCGAATCACTCTCCACCGATGTCTGCTCCTTCATTTCCATCAGGTATTCTTCTATTTGGAGCTATAATGGGCAAGTCAAAACATCAAGTTTCATCTTCTCATATGGAGCAGTCACTAACGACTTATCTTCCCTCCACTGTCGATATTTCTCGGTGTTCAAGCCGTCTTCGACAAAACCCACCTTGTGGGAGGTCGTCAACCAGTTTTGGATCATTCTTCGCAGTGCCCTATTGATATTCCTGACCCCTCCTTTGCTCGGGAATAGCCACCAGTTGATGATGATATGTTGAGGGTATTGTCATCCATAGTAGAGATATATGCCTTTGATTTAGAAGATGTTCTTGTTGAGGCTACTGCCCCTGTCTCTCAAGTTGCGTTGCCACCAACATCCACTTCCTCTGGTTCCTAAAAATTAGTTAAACATGTTACTCATAAATCTATTTGACTGTCACGCCAACAGTTTCCTATTCGAGCTTTAGTGGCTGATGCGTTATCCTATAGGTTTTTTTCTTCTGCTGTAGAATAAAGGTGGGACCCCATTGTGAACACCGAGTTAGTTCTTAATCATCTTATAAATTTGTATAAATATCGACAATTTCGTTTGGATGTTCTATTAGCTGAAAGAAATTTGTTGACTGCTGCTTTATTGCCAAAATATTATGACTCTAAATTGGTTAAAGAATTTTACTGTAATCTTGATAAGGATGTCTTGAATGAATCTACATTGAGTTATCATGTGGTGTATGTGATGGGTACTATGGTTAGATTTGATCCCGCTCGGTTGAATACATTTTTAGGGTTTGATAATTAATTGGTGAACAAGTATATGAGGATGCTTAAATTGTGACTAATGATATGATGGCTATTATTTTAAATAGGGGGTTAATTGACTGCTTGGCCATCTTCTTTGTGCATATACATTGTTGCAGAAATATTTTGTGCTCCATAAGCTTGTGTTAGCAAATTAAATGCCTAGTACTTACACGGTTTAAATTTATCTGACTCAGGCTAAATAAGTTTATGTCATTGGTACCAAGGCAAATTTCAATCTGGGAAGAATTATTATTGAGGCAATAATTGTGATTGGTAGTAAGCCGCACTCTTTCTTATATTTTTCATGTTTTATTACACAATTTTTGTATGCCAATAATGTTCCTCGAACTTCTTCTAGTGTATATGAGCCTGTGTCATTGCTGAATATTTCGCCACAGATATTAAATGTGAACAAGCAAGCTGGAGTGATCGACTTGCCTTATTCATCGTCTGGGACATTTGAATCTTTGACTACATCATCTATCAATTTAAATGCTGCTTTGTTTGCTGAAATTGATCAGATTAAAGACATTTTTCAAGTTTGATTAGACGTACTAAGTCAACTAAAGCAGAAGGTTATTCTTAGTTTTACTTTTTGGGATCTTTTTAGCATCTTTTTATCTCAAGGAGGAGAATGGATGATTATTGGCTGTGGGTTTTTTGTTTCCTTGGAGAACTTGGATGATTGTTGGCTTTTTTGTTTATTTGGGAATATGTTGCTTTGGTTATTTGAAAATTGTTGTCATTTGAAAGCTATTTAGAACTTGACGTTCGATTAAGGGGGATTATGTCTAATATGCATTTGATGATATGTGTCCAATTATCTCCTTAAGGGAGAGTTTTGATATATAACAAATAATGCTAAAAAGAGGGAGATTGTATCAACCATACTAGTATTGGAATACCAAATTCTCATTTATCAAACTATACTATTACTGAAATACTAAAAAAATAACGGGTTAAAATTTTAAATTAATAAAAGTTAAAAGAATAAATTGAAGATTATTTTATGTTTAAATATTTTTAAAATAATTATTATATCTAAATATTATTTATAATAATTTAATAAATAAAGTTATTAAGTAAACATAATATTTTAAATTTCAATCTTAATCTTAATGTGGAACTTAATTTTTAATATAGAATTAAGTTTTTATATAATTAAAAATTCAGAAATTATAAGCTGAACAGAAGTATATGTTATTTTCCTTAATAGTCATCACTTAGGTACAAGTATATATTTGAATACAAGGAGCTATTCTAGGAAACTAACAACGTATATAATATTCTAATTTATCTAACTTAGCTAACTTTTATGAGTCATTAACACCTAGGAAATATCCATCCAGATATTTCCCAACACTCGTCCTCAAGCTGGCTTGTAGATGTCATCCATAGCTAGCTTGGCAACCAGAATACTAAAGTGTCTCTTGTGTAACCCCTTTGTAAGAATATCAGCTACCTATTGTGAGGTTGGTATATAGGGAACACAAATGAATCCTTTTTCATTCTTCGGTTTAATGAAGTGCTTGTCAACCTCAACACGTTTGTTCTATTATAAAGGACCGGGTTATGGGCGATTGAAATTACAACCTTGTTATCATAATACACCTCCATAGGAACTGAAATAGGAATTTGCAGTTGCTCCAATACCCTTTTAATCCATAAAACTTCACAAATTCCATATGCCATTGATTGGAACTCAGCTTCAGAACTTCTCCTTGCAACAACACTTTGTTTTTTCCTCTGCCAAGTTACCACAAACAAATGTGAAATAACCTGAAATTGATCTTCTATCAGTAGCAATCTGGTCGCAGGTTCCGATATGACAAACTTTTAATATTTTTAAACTCGATATTTGGCAAGTACACGGGTCGTTCATATAGTACCTAAGGTGTCGATCCCATGAGGAGGGTTAATCTAATCTTAAAATCTAAGGTTGAACTCAATTCACAATAATTCAAAATAAACAAAACTAAATAAGAAATTATTCAATCACGCATTTAATTCCAATAATCAAATTCAAAAATATAAATAAGATAGCAATTGCAACACCCAATCACAAAATAACCTAAAAACTACCAATTAAGAGAAAGGAAAATTTTATCCGACTTTAATGTAAACCTAATTGATTATGAGTTTATTGAATTACCGGTTCTAGACGGTCCTGAGGTTGATTACTCTCTCTCGAGTTATAATCATTAACCCTAATTATTAACCCTAATCAGATTATGAGAAATTGCAACCTCTCAATTCACAATTTATCCCAAACTTAAATTGGATCTTAAGTTGTCCAAAAAAATACCGAAAACTTATGCAAGATCTCTCGTTACATAAATTTACCAAGTTGATTCAATTCTTGATCTATTAAATTACCTAACTCTTGTTAGCCCAATTTAATGATTTTCACTCGGTTCACCCTCTCAGTTTGTTACCAAATTATGAAGTGTAGAAATTAAGTCACAAATAATTCAATAAAAACATAACAATCAAATTTCATTAACATCAAAAACAAAATTCCCGAAGGTGAGTTTAGACAAATCTCAACATTCAACAATCCTATTCTCAACAACTATCCCAATTCTATACATCAATAAAATTGAAATAAAATCAGAAAATATAAGCGGAATGGATGACAGAGTCAACAATGACGAAAAACCTCCTATTTTAGGAAGTACTTCGCGTAGGCTTCTTCTCTACGTCTCTCTTCCTTTATTTCCTTCCTCAATCTCTCGATAAAGCTCTTTAGGGTTCAGGATTGTGGTTGATGCAAAAGGCCCCCCATCGTGTTCTTTATGTTCTTTAAATACCTTGATAGCCCTAGGTTTTTTGGGGGTCGAAATGGTTAGAAAAATCACTCGAAATTTGACTTTTCATTTTGTTTACCCATATGCTCGACGCAGGCCACTATCGTGGCCCTGCATGTCATGATCGTGGCCAGCATCAAACCTTTCTATCATGATCATGGCCCAAATGCCATGATCGTGGGTTGTGGCAAAGTCTTCTGTCACGATGGTGTCCCTTAGGCCACAATCGTGGGCTGGCTTACATGTTTCTGTCACTATTGTGGCCTATTGTGCCATGATCATGAGTTGTGGTTTTGGCCCGAAAGTCTCCGAAACTTCTCCGTTCTTCGTTGTTGACCCCGAAATACTAACAAACATATCAAGGTACCTCAAAAACATAATATTTAAGCTCAAAGACTTATACTAACCCATAAGAACACTTAAACACACAAACTAACATAATTCTAACCTAAACACATATTAAACATTCAAATTAACACTTAATACAGAATAAATTAAACCCTAGAACATGATGCAAATCATATCTATCAACATCCCCACACTTAAACGTTTTCTTGTCCTCAAGCAAACAAAACAACAAACACATAACAAACACACAACACACAACACACAATGCAGTAATGAGTCAACGACTTCAACTTCATAAAATAAATTTAATCATAAACACAATCATTCGAGTTATATCAAATCAGTAACATGCAAAATCTATGTTTAAGGGCTTTAAACTAAATATATAAATTAATCAAGATCTAAGTATTAATTTATTTACCCTTTTCAGTTGCACACACACATTATTCTTTGGTCATTCATACTTTGTAACTGTTCCTAAGTATATTTTCATGAAAAGTCAAGCTTATTACAATTCTGGTAGGTTTTTATTAAAAACACACATTTTAAATTTATTTTTATTTATTGAACATAGACTTAGTATTTTATGCGGAGGAAAACATTGATAATGAATGTCGATCCGGTTACTAAACTAAGTCAAGTTTTTATTAAACTGCTTAGTTGGAATGTCATTATAGCTTTTTGACGTGGAGGCACACATTTGTGATGCGTATCAATCCAGTTACTCGGCTATATCACGTTCTCAACTGGCTACTAGCTCTATTCATAACCTAAAGGCTAGCGGAATAGTTGTTTATTTAACAAAACATACACTTTTTTATTATTATTTTATTTTAATTATTGCCTACCTTGTTATTTTAGCTATTCGTTTTCATGAAAAATACTAGTAAAGCTACTTAAGTTGAAAGGCATCAAATTATGAATGAATGTGGCAATTTAAAGGGTGACAAAACTTATCCTAAATCCTAATTAAATTGTATATTTATCCAAAGACCTCAATTCACTAATTTTGCGAGCTAATGATTCTACACAACCTAATAGACTATGTTAAAAAATAAATTAATTTCAATCCATGTAAGCCATTGACACATTCAAGCAATTCACAAAATGCAACCTAATAACTATCATACCATATGCAAAATCACATACAAAGTCAAAATATAACCCTCCCCACACTTGAACAATACATTATCCTCAATGTGAGAAGGGAACAAACAAGCACATAAAAGAAAAGAAGAAGCATATATTAAAGTAAACAGAAAATAAAATAAAAATAAAAATAAAAATAAAAAATAAAAATAAAGACTAATTTGAAAAAGAAAAAATGGGTTAGACACAAATCTCATGGGGATGGAGGCGAGGATGGTATCGGAGGTGACAATTAAACGCCCTAAGCCTTAAAACATCGATGGATACGATGTATATCTCGGCTCTGACGTCATTATATTTGGGCCATCTCCTTCATCATTATGGTATGCTCTGTAATTGTATCAGTAACTATCTTGTTGTTTGCAGAGATTGCCTCTATAACTTTCTTCTAGCCTTCTTCTACTTCTTCTTCCTCGGACTCTTCATTGGTTGAGTCATCTTCTGCCTGCTAAGGCGGTGCTGAGCTCGAACTAGTCTGACTGGCCCTATTCTTAACATGTGTCTTTTTGCTGATATCCCTATGTTGAATGAAGGATTTCAGCTCGCAAAAAATAGTGATGGTTTAGGAAGTCAGGGAGGTGGACAGTTAACCCACTACGGTCCACGCCATAATATTAAGTAATGGTAGACACTAGGTACCCCATACCTAAATTATTACTCCTCTTACGTGGAGTCGCAATAATAACATTTAGCACATGTGTGGATGTGCACACTGGAATGTTGTGGTCCATGCACCACAACATAAAGAGTTCCTTTGTGGAACACTTGTTGGTTTCTAATTTATCAAAAACTAACTGACACAAGAATTTGTGCAGCAACAAGTGTTCGTGGGACCTTGTTATGTTTTTGTGAGCATTCTTGGCGTGAAATTGCTCTATTTTAGTGAGTTCATTCCAATATCGAGAAGGATAAAAATTATCATGCTAATCGATGATGGAGGATTCGGGGAATTCACACATATCGCATATGATTTCTATGTTCAATTCATAAGCTCGTCCTCTCAGCCTAAACCACATTTTGTTGGGGTTCCTAAGGTCATAGGACAGTGAAGTGAAAAATTCCAAAGTGAGCTCCTGGTAAATAGGAGGTTAGAAATGTATAAATCTGGCCTACTAGATTCTTTCAGCTAAGTTTTCTACCCTCTCACGTAATTCTAACCTATCGAGCATTTCAAATCAAAATATTTGGGAACTACTGTTTGTCTAGCATTTAATGATTAGAAACAGGTACCTTCCTCCTCTGTGTAGATCGGGAAGGGCACTCCGAAGTCTGCTACTCAGTTTCTTCTCCCATATCCCGCAACTTGATTTTGTCCACATGATTGCTCCCG
>JANZXP010000195.1:21782555-21800487 GCA_027576715.1 Erythroxylum flavicans | reverse complement strand
TGTACAGTCATTTTTCATGTGCAAAAATCACTGTTCACGTGTATATGTATATTATATAATGCATGAGCATGAGATGTATTTTCCTAATTGCTCCGATTGGTCTCACGTGTACCAGTTTTTATGTTTCAACCCTTTGTATGGAAACGGGATGTTACATGTGGCTATTGCAATTTAAGGTGTGTCTAATTCCACAGATGATCTTACTGAAGTTGTTTCTAATGCTTCTCCTAAAAATGACATTAATGATATTAATCTATTGACTAATTTAGAATATGAAAGTGGAACAAATGATGATGAGCTCCAAGCTTTTAGATCAAAATACAAAAAGAGGAGGCTTAAGAAAAGAATTAAAGATGAGGATGTGAATGTGAATGTGAATGATGATATTAAATAATATAATAATGACAAAGGAGATAAAGATGAACAAAAGGACTTTGATACTGGAAAAGATAGTAAGTATCTTAAGAGTAACTACCATGGTCGGTACTAAACAAGTTCAGATAAGGATGTTGATAGTGTGATGAGAGATAAGTGGAAAAATCTTGTTTATGATCCCAATATGTAATATTCCAGCTTAGGTTATAGGTTTCAAGTTTAAAAATGTGAGGGAATTTAAAGAAGCGGTTATTAAATACTCCATTGCAAGGAGATTAGGTCTAAAATAAGAAAAAGATATCAAGTTTCATGTGAGAGTGAGATGTAGACCACAATGCCTTTAGTTACTTTTTGTAAGTATCAAGAAAAATGATAATAGTTTTGTCACGAAGATGTGAACCTATATATAACTATATAACCACTAACATTAATAAGCTCATCACATCTAAGTGGATTGGAAGACACTATAAAGACATAACTATCTCATAACCAACCATCAAGGTTGCCAACTTAATGACCTTATTGAGGAAGAACTTAAGAGTATATGCGAGTTTTAACACTTATGAAAAAGGAAAGGTGGTTGTCATCAAAATGATGTATAAGTTTCATGTAAGAGAATTTTCCAAGACGTTAGGGCATATGACGAGGTGAATAACAAGAACCTAGGTACAATATGAGAATCAAAACAAGTACAAATGTTAATAGTAAAAGGTCTTTACAAGATGTTATATTTGTTTTAATACTTGTAAAAGGACTTGGATTGATGGTTTTAGACCAATAATAAGACTATACAAATGTTTCTTAAAGGAAATATGTAAAGGAAAATTATTGTCTATTTTTGGAAGAGATGAAAATAATCAAAAGTTTCTTATTACTTAGGCTGTGGTTGATATTGAATGTGCAGAAACATAAAAGTGGTTTTTAGGGCTTCTTATTTCAGATCTACAATTTAAAGATGGACATTGTCTTGACATTTATATATGATATACATAAGGCATCTTTATATTATTAATCATATATATGTTTATCTATATGAACTTTTTTTTTCTTATTGATTTATGTGGTTTTATTTAGAGTCTTCTTAATGTAATTAAAACATTGTTACTAAATGTTGAGCATATATTATATGTAAGGTACATTTATACTAACTAGAAACAGATGGAACAGAGATGATCTAAAGTTTTACTTTTGGAGGACAGCTAAGGCAACCTTTGTGCTTGATTTCAATGACCAGTTATATGTGTTAAGTGAATTTAAACTATGTTATGTTGAAGATTTATTACAAAATCCTAAAAAGCTATCATGTATATTTTAGTAATAATGCTAAATATGATTGTGTGGGTAAAATTTGAGTGAGACCTTTAATGGTTTAATATTAAAGCCCGAGGTAAAGCATATTATTAGCATGTTGAAGCATATTAAGAAGATAGTAATCAAGAGGATGCATATAAAAAGAAGTTTTAGTAAGAAATGAGATAATAACATATTAACCAAAAGTTCTATTTGTATTAGAAGAGAATAAAAGAGAAAGCTTTTTCTAAATTAGAATGGAATTTATGGGCATAAAGTTGAGCAGGAGTTAGACAAATTTTATGTGAGAATTAGCATTTATAAGTGTACTTATAAATATTAGGAGTTGATACGATCCTAACTAATAGAGCTAATTAGATTTGATATCAATATGACAAGACCTAAGATCTTTATAGAAAACACAGATCAATTTATGAAAATGAACATAAAGACACAAAAAAGATATGAATCACCACACTTCAAAAAAAGAGAGAATTGTGGGTGATAAGATCCTAGGTTTGATTTTCACTAGTATACTATATAAGCTTATAGTTAATAGAGAACCTAATCCAAGAGTATCTTTAAAACATAAGGGAAAAACTCTCTAAAATAATTTAATTAATCCATAAGTAACTCTCTTTTTAATATCCATAACATAGTTATATATATGCTTAAAACTTAATAACATCAAAACTTTAAGAGATAGAATCCTGAAAGGAAATAACAACTTAGATGTAATATAATTAGAAACAAATAACTTTGAAAAATAATTAATTCCCATCTAAACATCAATATGGAATTTCAAACAAACTAAAACACCTAATTATACAATTCCTAGATAATGAACATCCTTGAAATAATAAAACCTAACTATTTAAAATATATGTCTAATGCCTATTTTGAAAATAATCGATACTAATTTTTATCTAAAACTTTGAGTGTGCATCTCTAAAACAATTATGATGTAGGTTACAAGTTAAACTGTAAACTGATTTATGTCTATTTCTCCAATTCGGGAAACCTAGCAAAAGATCAGTGCTAGTTTGTTTTAGTGTCAAATGTCGTCAGTTTTTGTTAACATATTTCTTTAGCTGCTTTTGAACCTTAAATCGAACCTTTCACAAGTTTTCCAAGTCCCTTTTCATGCTTCCTTTGCATATAAATTCATGTAAATCGAGTTAATGTTGGATTCTCATTAGGAGTTGATAGAAATTTCATGCCCTCACATCGTGGTTATAATTTACCATAAACGTTAAAATCTATAGCAAGGAAAGACACACGCAAACATATAAGTATTCCATCAAGTGACTAATGAACTAAAATTTTGGCCTCAATATGAAGTGAATGAGCCACCAACAATAAGGAGAATTATTGGTTAGCCTAAAAAATAGGAACAAAGAGATATTTAAATATCTTTAAAACTAGAAAATGTACTAAATATGAAAGAAGAATGACTTATAATAGATATGGACATCAAATGTGTAACTAAAAATCATACAACAACGTAATGATTGTTAGATATTTCATTTTAATTATGAAATTAGTTTTGTGATTACCATTTTCTTATTAATGATTTTTTTGAAAATTTTTAAAGTGATAGCATCATCTAGCACCAACATTAGGAGATAAAATAAGGAGTCCACGATACAAATTTTAGTGCATATTGCATCAACAAATGTAACATATGCATGTGAAATAACTAGATAAGAGAGTTTTGAATATTAAGAAAGTATACAAAACAAAGAGGAAGAGGAAGAGGAAGAGGTAGAGGCAAAGGTAAGGGTAAAAGGAGAGGGAAAAGGGTTTACAAATATGAAGTTTGCTTCAATGAGTTAACTGGCTCAATCTAGTATTATACAAGTTAATCAACACATGAAACTATGTTCTGTTAATATTTGAAAGTATACAAATACTAAATAATCATTATTATTGTCATATATAAAGAATAAGGAGAAAATGTCCAAATAATAAAGCCAAGTAACTTACAAAGATCCATCACTATCAAATCTATTATGATACTGTAATTGATTTTTAGCTAAGAGGATTTTAGTGCAATAGTAACTGCAACATCACTTCATCTACCTTATATAATTAGAGGGACACAAAAGAGGAGAAGACTTTTAGATTCAACCTTGAACTTAAGCCTAACTTGATTTTTGGACTTATTATAAGTTTTATTACCATATACAAAATTTTAGAATTAGTTCAATAGAAATTACTTGGCATTCAACTTTGTTAAAAATTCTAAAATTAAGTCCTTTATGAAAATTTTGTTATTATTTATTATATTTTGGACTTCGTTAAATGGAAGTTGGTTGACATTGAGCTTAACTTATAACTTTGAATTTTCTTGTAGCATTTATTATATGAATAAGACATTATAAGGTGCACTTTGAGATGATGGATAATGATGAGCTCTTTGAGATGTAACTATTTATTGAGTTGATAAGGAGGAATATTATTTATTTTATAATATTATTGATTTATAATAAGGGAATCATGCTCAGAGCTTTAAGTTAATTTACAAGCTCAATATTAGTTAGTATAAGGAGGTACTATTCATTAATAACTTAATACAAAAATAGTTATAAATAACATCATAAAAGTTAATAATATAACTATCTACACAACTTATAGGTATTTTTAAATCCAATAGAATATTTCTATCAAATTACATAGTGCAATACCAAAGTTGATGAAGTTCATATTCTTCAAATTTTTAATAAATATAACTATAAATATTACAACATAGATTCATTAATTAAATATCACCATTTGCAATCTTCTTGTCTTAGATATTGTATATTTTAGTATCAGTTTCACTTCTACCAATTCATTGTATAGCTCATGCATGTTAACCACACATATACCATCCTTTCACTTCTTATTCTCAAACTTTAACCTTTTATTCTTAGTTATAAATTTATTTATAATAGATCTCACCATTTTATCAAAATTTTCATTCACCTATCTAAAAAAAATTATATCCATTTTTACAACAATGTGGTAACATATATTATTCATTTTCAAATAATAATAATGGAAGAGGTCCTTCGCCTATATAGGCAAAGTAGATTACAAAAAGGCAAACATCTTTGGATAAGATCAATGTCACATCACACTATAAAAGGATAAGATCAACACCACTTCAACTATTCTAGAAAAAAACAACACATCAAATATTTTAGATAAAAATGATGTCACGTAGCATAGTAAATGGATAAGAATGACGTCACATCATAAAAGAAACATAAAAACAAATAATTTTAAATAGAGGGACCCAAAATAATATAAGGAATCCTAATCGTGATCCTCATTAGATAGGTTCTTGCTATGATTGCAATTTTGACAAGGAAGCTCCTCCACTCGCGTTGTTAGTATCAACACTAGTTATTCTTTGTGTTTTATTAAGGTTTGCATCTTTTGTGTATAAAATTTAGTTAGCTCCTCTTCATCTATGATGGGAATATCATCGTCTGAATTTTAGGCATCTTGGAAGTAGGAGGCTTAAGTTAGAGATGGTCTAGTAGTGATTAGGCCCAAATTCATAGGGCTGTCTGGGATGTCAAAGTTTGGCATTTGAGGTTCTCTACGAATGAATTCTCCTGGTTAAGGTCCAATAGAACTAGAGACAACTGGTGGTGCATATTTAGGAAAATGGTTTAGATCCTTAAAAAAATGCCTAAGGCCTTTAAGGACATTTTCCTTATATTTTGGCCATTGGATGGAGGTACATCAGAAGTAAACCTAATTCTCAAAGTAGTTGGACCCATCATGTGTTGTGATATAAGATCAATGAAGGACAAAAAAACATTGGGTGGTTTGCTTCTCTAATGGAGTCTCCTATAACCTGAGCTCCTAAATAATCTGAGAGTTGCGTCCTCCATCTCATCAGCGATTGGTACCATTTAAGAAAACTCCATAAGAGGGAACCTTTATTTTCTCTATCACATAAATGTTGATAGACTCATAAAGAAGGAAGAGAGATAACACTTGCATAGAGGGTAAAGAGTGCTCATAAGTACCACAATACATTCTCTAAGAGCATCCATTGATGAAAATCATAGTGAGATATAATGCTAGAATCTTAAGTAGGGATGGGAAACAATGTATGGTTGCTTGGTTGAGAAAGAGGTGGGGATAATAAAAAAGACTCTAGGTAAGAGAAGTTATTTCATCAACAATAGTGAGTATACTTGCAACAGGAGGAAACAATTCTTTATCTTAGCAATGCTAGGCAGTTCTAGCATTGAAAGGATGAGAGGAATAGTTCTAGAGGGAGTGATAAAGTTGATATGCTTTTGAAGTTGAGAGAGAAATTCAGCTAGGATGTTCTGATGGACTTTGATATGTTTAATTATGAATTTATAACAAAAGAACCAATCTTTCTAGCAAAGCAATTGGCTTTATGGCAGAATTTTTTTGTTTAGATCTATTATCTTTGGAAAGGAGGTATTACCCATTTCTACTATAAAGAGATAAAGGTTGAGAAGGAAATTAAACTTTTTTATACCTCTTTTGACTGCTAAAACTTCTTTATAGATTGTGTGATAATGCCTTTTTGAGGGTTTAAATTATCTGTTGGCATCTTCATAGTAAAACCTTTGTCTTTCTATCTCTTTGATTAAGATTTCTCCCTAAAAATTTTCACTATCATTATTCTTTCTATCTCTTTGATTAAGATTTCTCCCTAGAAATTTTCACTATCATGAAATCCCTAATATAATTCACAATTCGAGGAAATTATTGAAACTGTTTAACAGTAATGTTTGTTTCTCAAAATTTTAATAGTTCACTAACTATATGTGGGCTGGGTTGATAGAAATCATCATGAATTTCATGCCCAAAAATTCTATATGAGTTAAACCAATTTGGCTTTTGCAAGTTGAGAGCATAATCCCATACTTCTTTACAAGATCCAAAAATTATTGCAATAGGGCTTGATGTTATTGCCGGGTATGAAAATAAAATAAGATATCATTAATGTAAGTTAAAGCACTTGATAGGATACTGTCACAGATCCTTCATATGACTCTTTAGAATAATGATGGGGTGACTTTTAGCCTAAATGACATGACTGTCCACTGGTATTGGGCATTAGAAATGCAAAATATTATCTTATGTCAATCTTTTAGGTCAATACCCAGTTGCCAAAATCCAGCTTCTAAATCAAACTTTGAGAATATTTTAGCCTTTTTCAGAATTAAAACCTGCGTATTTATCTTAGACAAAAGAACCTTGTCATTATGTAGAAAAATGATTTAGAGGCTTATAATCAACAATCGACATCTTTTTTCCTCTAATTTTTTCTACTTTTTTTCCTCATAAAAACCTTGACATGCCCAATCTAATTTGATCGGCTTAATCAGTCGTTGGTTTGGAAGTATATTACATTCTTCTCGTGCCATCTTTAAGTCATTTGGATTCATTCTTGGATGAGTGACCTTTGTTGCATTAATCTCTTATTTCTTCTTGAATGGTAATTGGATATAAAAGTTTAAGTTCCACCATAATGGTTATGGATGATTGAATTAGTCATAGCTTTATGAGCAATATTGTAAGAGTTGATCTCTAATATTTTCATACCTAGTAGGAACATCTTGTAGCTCAAACATGTTGCGATCCTTATTATACTCATGAAAATCTTATTTGTATCGAATCCCTTTTAGTACAATTTGTAACTTTTCTACTTAGCAATAGAAATCCATCCCAATAAGTTTGTCAAAACCAAGAAGATGGCTTCGTAATAGTTTTTTCCAAATGATACAACTTAGGAAGAACTTTATCACAATCCTTCTTTTTGTGAGAAGGTTTGTTTTGAAGGATTTGTCTTTAGTTGTAGTAAAGTATTCCTTATATGTTTTCCATTCTTTTGTTAGAAGAATATTTGGTTTCATTACACTTCTACGAAAAACTATATCTATGTAACCAATAACTAAGATTAGTGTGAGATACTTCTCTAGAAGCAACATGAGTTTCACGAATGATTACGTTACTACTGGCTTCCTGGGTTCTAGCCTGAAACAAGACTGTTTCACCATGTACATTAGTTCATCATCTTCTTCTTTAATAAAATAGACTTCATCATCAGTAAATTCATAGTCAGGAAGTACAAACAATGTCTCTTTATCTTCACTATACTGTTCTTCAAAAAATGATTTAATGTCCTCATTATCTCTTATAGGCATCATAACTTTAACAGACTGTAGGATTTTGATATCCTTTCTATACTTTTTAGTGCACCTTTTTGCATAATGAAATGGTTGTCTATAAAAGTAACACAGGTCTAGTTTTCTAGTTTCAAAAGCAAGCCCCTTGAAGAATCTTATTATCTTTTTCTTCCTTCTGTTGAAAGGGTGCACTCTTAATAGTTTTCTTCTAAAGTGTTTCTCCTTCTTTGTATTGTATGCACATTTCTCCATGTCTTTGCATTTGATCTTTAAGTATGAATTCTTACAAACTTGTTTAGTTGAGGTCTATCTTTTATAATAGCTTCGAAGAACTTCTAATGTTTGTATAATTTTTCCAACGTCACCAACGCTAATTAGTAGATTTCTTTGAGAGAGATTTTATATGTATCTTTGTGAAGAGAATTACTTGTTCTTTGTAATTCAAGTTGTAACTTATCGGGAAAGGAAACAATGAATGTGTACTGAAGATTGAAATCATTGAAGCCGTTAAAGCATATAATATTTTTCAAACATTCTTTGAAAATGCTTATATAAATCTTTTCTGTTCATAGAGTAATACTTCATTTCAAAGTATTCGTATTTGTTTTGTTGATCAATGAGATAGAAATCTCTAATGAATTATTTGTTAATCATTCCTAACAAGGAACCAGTTCTGATAAATGTAAGACTTGCATGCATTTGTATTCACTGAGGCTTTGGAACTATTCTCTTAAACTTCTCGTCATTATGGAGACAAATTCTATTAAAATGTATTTAAGAGACATATCCGACTCATTTGAACATCTATCTAAGCTTTGAATTCATGCATTCAATCTCTCCACTCTATTAGTGGAACATTGTCAAAAGTGAACCAAGGACCTAAAGTAGGTTTATAGACAAGAGTTACTTGTGGTTTAACTGGTTCAGTCATTAACTCATCATCTTTAACCTCAGGTTTAACTTCTATGTGTGGTTAAGAAGAGTGTGGAACATCGATCATCATTTGAGATATCTGAGTGAGATCTAAAAGTTGTTCTGAGCTTTCTGAATTTTCTATAAAAGAATTAGAGTCTTGGTTGTCAGTGAGTCTTTCAGAGCTATCTGGTACTGGTTGAAGTGTAGCTATGAATTTTTGGTTAGGCATAGGTTCTTTTGTTGTGTCTAAGGAAGCTCTTTCTTTTGGTGGAGAAGATGGTAATGTATTAATTTGTTAAAGTTAGAAGTTAAAGGAATATCTTTTGCTGATGGGTTTGGGTTTAAAGGAATATCTTTTGCTGACGGGTTTGGCTTGGAAGGTTTTGATGGTTTTGCAATGTCTGAACAATGGATGTGAAATTTTAAAGACTTTTACATAGTTAGTATCATCAAGATAGACTTTTACATAGTTAGTAGCATCAAGATAGTATAGTGTGTTATAAGTAGGTCTTACAGCTAGAAATGTCGAGGTGTATGGTTCATAAATAGCTCTAGATTGTTCTTTAGCCATATCTGACTCAATTCTTGTGAGCTTTTCTCGAACTTTTTAAAGTTCTCTCTCCTTCTTAGAGAACTTTGGTCCACAATATGCTAGTCAATATATCACCTCAGGTCTAAATCAAGTTAGGCAACTTGACTAAGTAGTCGTTGATATAATTGTTGCACTTGAAGAAATATAACATCAACGTTTGAATTTAGTCCTTATGTTTGTTGGGATAGGCCATCAAGCTTTGAATAAATTCTATGAAGGAAAATGTTTTGTGTTACAACATTTTGTGATAACCAATTTAGTAGTTCTTTTGCTAGATAAATAGGTACATAATTGTCGTGCGGATTTATACCTGTGGATCTTAAGTATGGCCTTACAGATACCCAAGTGGTTTTAATAGTTTGAGCTTCCAAAGGTTGGAAATCTTCCATCTATGATCTCATAATCATACAAGGTAATGGTTTGGGGATATCTTTAGGGATTGAAGAAATTATTGGCACAGAGCATCTTAATTGAATCAAATGTTATTTTCCTACTGCTCCTAATAGTTTAGAGAGATCCTTCAGTCTAGGTTTAGGATTTCTAAGACCAATCCAAGATCTCAAGTCATCGTCTTCACTAAGCTTGTGTTGGATTTTTTTGTGGTTAGCATTTAGATTTTGACTTTCTTCTGGGCTCTTCTCTCCATTGAGGGATATAAACTTCAACATCACTATCAAACATAGATGGATCTACATCCTAGATGAAATGGCCATTGACATGGTTAACATACACCTTATGTCCATCGAGGTAGACAGAATTGATTGGAGGGTTACTAATGCCTTCTTAATAAGAAAAGGCTAGACTAATTATCATTTTTGGGCTAGAAGAGGCTCTAGATGATTCTATGTGTTCTTCTCCAGGCTTGCTGAAAATGGATTTTACAGTTCCCTCTTTCAAACTTCTTAAGATTGGAGGAGTGGTGGTATGAATGGAGTGTCGATGAGGAGTATGAAATTATTTTTTGTAATCCGTGATCCAGTCTATAGGCATTAACTCTTCTAATTGTTGTGATGACAACTGTCGTGGAAACTAGATGATTGTGGTCTTATTTTGAGACCTATCTGCTACCATATAAAGGGCATCTTATGTAGAGTTTGGAAAGTTCAAATCTAGATCATAGTTTTGTAATCTGTAAATGATCTGATGATGAAGTGTGGCCATGATGGCAGTAGGGTCTTGGTCAACTCTAACAATTTGAATTTGAACTTTTATTTTTGTAGGTAAAGTCAAATCATCAAGCTTGATGTTCAAGTTTGAAGCAGTAATTATGATGATACTTTCATTATTAAGAGTGGTCAAATGAGCGTCAATCAAGGCATAATGGTAAGATGTGTATGTCATATCAAGGAGAGAAATTCTAGCTATTGCTAGAATTCCTTTTCTTCTATATAATAAGACCATATGAATAGTACCCATATGGAAATGTATGTAACCTTGATCTAGCCATAATGAGATCAGTTCAGAGGGAAAAGTTACTTATTGTTGTATAGAAGTAGGGTTTAGGCCACATTGGCCTAATCTAAATCCTTGAATCAATTCTTTAAATTGTAGTCTATATTTGAAAATTAAGGAACGAATACTCCTTATAAAAGATCTATATCTATGATATAGATTATATGGGCTTAACAAAGGTAGCTGGACATCATAGATTTTAATGTCTTCAGGTAAATGGGTGACTTCTATAAGGTTTCTATTTTATCGAAGAGAGTTTCCTTAAAATGAGAGGGAAACTATACAAAAGAAAGGGATGAAGAGAAATAAAAGGGTTTGATGAGGTTGGAACTTCACTTATGCTTATCTAAGCCTTTCATTACTTACTCTGGTCAATAATAACTTTATTATTATCACTCGTAAAGCATATTGCATAAATTAATTATGCTGTTATAATGAAAGTCATAAGAGAATATTTTACAAATTTGAAGTTAGATTAATAAAAATAAAAATTTCAAGACTTATAACCTTACCGCAAAGTTAGAAGATTAATGTTTTATAAGATTTTTCTTGTAAAGTTATGTAAATAATATCAAGTAGAGTTTTATGGTTTTTATTACTATATAAATGAAGATGCGTTCCTGTATCATTAAAATAAATCAAAGATAATTTCTACGTGGAAAACAAAGGAAGAAAGCCTGAGTTGGGTCGATGGGAAATTTTAAATCCCAAACGGAGCTGCCATCCCACGGCGAAGACGGCGAAGCTAAGAAAACGGGACAGCCACAGCTGTCCCAGCAACCACTCCCACTTCACCAAAGCGACGTTGGTGACGACGACGACAACGTTAAGCAACTCGGGCAATGTTCTTCTCTCTATATTTCCCTACAGGTGGTTCTCGAAAACTAAAATACTGAAAATCACGGATTGAGATAGAGCTCTAAAGGGTTATCTCTTGGAGTTTGAATTTCAGGATTGTCTAGTTAATAGCAACAGGAACTGGAAAGCTTGCCAGGAAGGTAACGGGTTTTTGTGATCAAATATATAATTGCTTTTGGATATGTATATTAAGTGTTTGTTAAAATGCTAACCAGAGGTTCAAGCTTTGAGGGCGTGCAGTGAGAGGAGGAATAAGTACAAAGGAAAGTGAAGATTCTATAGACAATAGAACCTCCCTTGATAAGGGTAATGAATTTCAATTTTCTTATCAATAAATTGCTTAGGTAGTATTTAGAATCTTGAATTTTCCTTCAGCCCCTGTTACAGATTGAAATATCGGGACTTACTCTTCAATGATATCGTTGCTGTTCATGACCGATGTATGTGTCATCTATAAGGTCAGCTCTTTCATGTTTGTGTTCAGACATGATCTTGGACATACAACTTGGGATAATAAAAGTTTACGGAAGAATTTCATCAACTTTCTCTCGATAACTATTATTCACGTTAAAAGATTGCTTGGAATTTGAAGACTATACTTTTTTCCAGCCAGCGCTTTAGCCCAGATTATCATCCTTCTCCATCTTGGAAGTCGAATAAAAAATATAGGACTTAATAAGCAGAAACAAACAAATTCCTGTTAGCATCTCAATCCTCTTATTAGTAACTTAACTTTCTTCGTCGGATAAAACTTTATTTTCATACTATTTTTCAATTTTTAATTTTCGTATGTAAAACGCACGAAAACAACCAGGTTGCTTTGTATTTAGAATTAATATACCACATTGCTTATAGCTAAATTTATTAAGATGAGGTATGAATGTCTCACAAGTTAAAATTTTGAAAATGTTTTAAAAAATGTTACGTTGATGATTAAAACGATTGCAAATATGTTAAAATATTATGATTTTTGTAAATAAATTTTTAAATTGTTTTTTATTTTTTCTTGATTTAATTTCTTGTATGTGAGATATAGTGGTGAATTAGATTCATATTTTACATTTTTTTGATTGGAGATCACCAAAAGTTTAAGTGTAAGGAAATTTGATAGTAGAAATTATAACATATTTTACACCCTTATTTATTGTTATTTACATAAAATTTGGGTTAAATTATTGCATTTTTATTAATTGTGCAGTTATTTAATTTTATATTTTATTTCTATATATATATATATTGTTTTAAATATTTTCTTATAGGTTTAATGGACTTAAAATAAGAAAAAGCCCAAAACTAGTCCACTTCACTAGTAGAAATAAGCTTGATAAAATGCCAAAACAGTAGCAAAATGTAGTAACTAGAGGAAAAGAAAACTAACGCACGGTATAGCAAGCACTCCAGTCTCCAAAAATGCAACAGAAAAAGAAATGCAACACAATAACGAGAGACTGTCCAAAACGCAGTAGAAGGAACAAAACACTAGACACAAATCAATAGAAACCCAATGATATTGGCATCAAATCTCTTCAAAATGGAAGAGATAAGAGAGAAATCAGGGATATTTTAGCAACATGTGGCAATTAGGGTGTTAATAGAATCCACTCTCTCACAAGGTTTTAGAGAGTGGATTCTATTAGCCCACCATACATAAAGATGCATACTTATTTTGCAGGTCATATGAGAAATGCCAAAAGACAGGGAACTTATCTAAGAAACAAGTGATGCCTTAACACGGTATTATGGTTTGTGAAATTTTTGATTTGTGGAGAATTGATTTCATAGGTCAATTCCCTTCATCTTTTGCTATCGTATATATTTTACTTGTTGTAGACTATGTTTCAAAATGAGTAAAAGCAAAGGCCGCTAGATTGGATAATGATAAGACAGTCATTAACTTTCTAAACACTTATATCTTTAATTGATTTGGTTTACCTAAGCCTATTATCAATGATCGTGGTACTCATTTTTGTAACCAAACTTTGAGGGTTCTTTTCGAAAAATACCATTTAATGCACCATATTGCTCCTACATACAACCTCTAGACAAGTGGACAAGCTGAAATATCAAACAAGGAGATTAAAACTATTTTGGAGAAGATGGTAAAGGCAAATAGAAAGGATTATAGCATAAGATTGGATAACACTTTATGGGCTTACAGAACTGCTTACAAAACTCCAATAGCTATATCCCCCTATAGACTAATTTATGTTAAAGCTTGTCACTTACTAGTAGAAATTAAACATAAACCATATTAGGCGATGAAACAATGCAATTTAGATTATGAAAAAGCAGGAAAAGAAAGGGAATTACAG
This sequence comes from Erythroxylum flavicans, assembly GCA_027576715.1. NCBI lineage: Eukaryota > Viridiplantae > Streptophyta > Magnoliopsida > Malpighiales > Erythroxylaceae > Erythroxylum > Erythroxylum flavicans. The sequence continues at coordinate 21,786,523 of JANZXP010000195.1, read as the reverse complement.
CTACAAGAACTTGAGGAACTTCGGCTAGAGGCATTTGATAATGCTAGGATCTATAAAGAAAAAACTAAAAGTTTACTTGATATGAAGTTAGCCATGAAATCATTTACTATCGGATAAAAAGTTCTTTTATTTAATTCTAAGCTAAAGTTGTTCCCTTGTAAACTTCAATCTAGATGGTTAGGTCCCTTTTTTGTTACTAACATCTTTAAGAATGGTGATGTGGAAATTAAAAGCTTACCAACTAACAAAATTTTTAAGGTGAATGGACATAGGTTGAAGTTGTTTTATGATCATGCTGAAGTAATAATGTTTGAAGAAATTTTACTAGAGGAACTTTGACAGTAAAGGAGGACATCGAGCCAACGACATAAACCAAAGGCACTACTTAGGAGGCAAGTCAAGAAAAGAAATCATATTTGAATTTCTTTCTCTTTAGCTAATTTTTTTATATAGCTATTTGTTTTCCAACAAAAAAAATCAATCAAATCAAAATAATTTTGCTATTTTATCTGTTTTGTTTTGCTTGAATATTCCTTTTTCTACATTTAGCTATTACATTGAGGACAATGTAAAGTTTAAGTGTGAGGCAGAGAATATAAAGACATAACCTGGTTGTTTTGAGCGTTTTATGTATGAAAATTGAAAATTGAAAAATAAGGTGAAAATATTGTCTAGGAAATTGGATTACTTGCTTAATCTAGTTGGTTTTGACCTTACTTTATTTTATACGCACGTATTTAGTTTTTATTACCACAATAAGCTCTAAAAGAATTAATCAAATTAATGAAAAAGAAACAATAAATTTTAACATTATGGTTGAAGGATTAGCAAGTTGCATAGATTATTTTACTTAACATAAAAAGTTTTAAAATTCTTTTGTTTAATTTTAGGTTCACACTTAAAGAGAATTAACCCACATTTTACAAATTTAGTTTATAAGCAATTGGAAGTCTTATTCTAATTCTACATACTTGGCCTTAAGGTCAAACTTTTAATCAATTTAACAATGTCTAGTATCCTTGGCAATTTTCATTTACTTTTGATTACTGGAGAAATACTTGACATGAACTTGAAAATTTAATTTCCTATGAAAATGTTATTGTTAACAATCAATTGCCCCTTTGAGACCAAAAAATAGTTACTAAGGAAACACTTAAGGATAAAGGATTAAGTACTCCTGTGAGATCATAAGTAAGGTGAGAAGATGAGCCAAGCACAAAGGGTAATGTGCCTATTGTGTTAGGAACTAGTTTAAAAAACTTTAATTCAACATTGCTTATAGACTAACTTTAATAAGATGAGGTGTAAAAGCCTTTAAAGTTTGAGGCTAAAGTTGAAATTTTAAAGATGTTCTAAAAGATGTTACGTCGATGATTAAACTGATTGCGAATATGCTAAAATGTTTTGATTTTTGTAAATAAATTTTTTATTTTTTGTTTATATTTTCTTATTCTAACTTCTTGTATGTGAGGTATGATGGTAAACTAGATCCTTATTTTGCATCATAGTGTTGTTTTGATCAAAGACAACCAAAAGTTAAGTGACGAGGGATTTGATAAGTAAAAATTATAACATATTTTATACCCTTATTTTATATTATTTATATAGCACATTTGGGTTAAATTATTGCATTTTCTTATTAATTATTCAAATTATTTAATTTTATATTTTATTTCTAAAAATATATACAATTTGTATTAAATATTTTCTTATAGGTTTGATGGACTTAAAATGAAGAAACAAACCAAAACCAACCCACTTCACCAATAGAAATAAGCTAGATTAAATGCAAAATAGTAGCAAAATGCAGTAACTAGAGGAAAAGAAAAATAACGCACAGTATAGCAAGCACTCTAGTCTCCACAATCATAGCAAAAATAAACAGAAAAAGAAATGCAACACAACATAAAAGACACAACAATATGACACAATAGCGGTCGACAGTCCACATGTTGGACCCCATTCCCAGAGCATAACTATCTTTCCGAAGTCGAAAAGCGTGATCGGGTTTCCTTGTAAGGGTTATTCTAATGAACCCTCATTTTCCTTCCATCGATCTTCTCCGAATCATCACAAAAGGCTACAAATTTTTGTGTAAAGGTAGAAAAATGTGTCAGGAATCTATCACTTCAGGAATCACTTAACTTGGAGGTCGGGTTATGAAGTTATGGCCAAAAGAATCAACTATGCTCATGTCCTCAATCAAGTTGTACCTATCTCGGAACAATTGGCATAACTTTCACCAGGGATATTGAATTAAGGTATTCTTTGGACGGTTTTGACGAGGACTTTTGGATCTACAACTTTTGTGAAGAACTCAAAATGAGATTTTGTCACTTGGAGGGTTAAAACATGGGCCGTGTGAAACAACACGAACAATTGTGTAACCTTCGGGTTTGGAAATTTTTCTGCATCAGGAATACACGGCCAGTGTGAATATACACGGCTTGACCGTGTAACCTTCGGGTGTAACGAAAATTTTCACCCTCCAAGACCCCTCCAATGGATCCTAACTCCATTCTGACATCCCTTTTACTTATAGTCTTCTCAAATCCACCTTTTCTAGTGCCATATCACTTCAATCTCCATAGTTGTTCCGTATATACATCCTTTGCGACATCCTAACTTTTCATGGTCATAACTCTCAACTTCGATATCCAAAAATCACATACTTTATACCGTTGGAAAGCTACAACATTAAGCTACAACTTTCATGAAAACAACTTGAGCTAAATCTACCTAGATCGATGCAGTTTTTCCATTGAGTTCAGAACACAGGCTCTCCACCTATGGAAGCTTGTAAAATGCAATATCTCTTTATATCAATCCAACCATTAAGTACTTTTGAATATCACCTCAATGATTTATCACATGCAATCCTTCCAACTCTAACATGCTATTCTAATACTAATAACAATTTGCAATCTCAACAAAGAGGAATATGCACATACACATTCCATTATACTCAACCTTTAAAATAACATAATCATACATAAAAGGGAACTCAATTTCTCATTCTCATTTCTAAATAAAGTTAGAGTTTGAACTAGCTTTACTTACATATCAACATAAACATTGACTTAATACAAAATACAAAAGGATGCTCATGTTTGACATGCCTATAAAGCTATCCAAAAAAATAGTCACTAACTAAGTACAAAAGATTTCTAGCTATCTTGGAGTTCCAAATGCCTTGCAAGGATCGCTAATTTTCTCGTTCTGCACCTGAGGAGGGAAAATTATGGGTTGAGCTACACAGCTCAGTAGCTAATATATTTATAGCCATTGGTAACGAACTACACAATCAAACATATATATGAACATTCATATAGGCACACACTTCTTATCTCAATCTATAAATGATAGTTCGGCATTTACAATTCCAATTCTCATTTCATAATTCAATTCATCATCGCATAAGACATATTGGATGTAATTTAACATCAAAGCATAACACTAAAATTTGCATCATAACTTAACATATCAAAATGCAAATATATAACAAATGGCTCGAGGATTCCGTGAAACAAAATAGAGAAATCGAAGTTTACTCTGTGAACAAAACGAGTCCACTTTTTGGATCTCGTATGTCACAAGCGGGCAGCTGGGAAAAGGCTTTATGTCGACGTGCACGTGACTACAAAACAGTTCCACTCTTGCCCAAATACAATCAATTTTTCATGCTCAATTCAATCAATCACAAATTCATATTCTCGTGCTTTTCTTCTTTTCATTTAAATCAAAATGTCATGACACAATTCAATGGCATAATATGATCATACTCACAATTTAACTACATCAAAATGTCATACATAACATAAAACGTATCATAATGCATTTTCACATTACAGCAATTTCACAATTTAGAAATTTAAGCATAAACACACACATATAGGCACATTGCCCATTTACACAATAACCATAAATATTTTACCCACCTTATAACTCTTGAAAATCCAAACTCAATT
>JANZXP010000195.1:21751276-21778093 GCA_027576715.1 Erythroxylum flavicans | reverse complement strand
TTTGCTGGTCTCTTTTCCTTGTACAAAGGATTGTATATAGTTTTCAACTTTAGCAATATAATTTCCTTTAAATTTTCCAAAAAAATTGAAATTGATGTTGACATGACTATTATATGTTCTTTTATAAAAGTTAATGTAACACATAATACAAGCCTTAGTTTCACGTCTCAGATCAAATATGAAAGGGAAATAACGAAGAAGTGCAGAAATATCTAATTTCGATTCCATATTATTTGGAAGAGCTTTCTGATACCAAAACGAGCTCGAATTTACCGACACCTTCACGAGATCTACTCACTGGGACGTCTGCAACATCTTTCAATAGTTTTCTTAAAACGTAAACTTTTGAATGAGTCAAAGTAACTTTACATTCACGAATGAATTAAGCAACTATAAAAGACCTTAACTTTTTTATATAGCTTCCATTCAGGCTGCCCCATCACATATCTGATATGGGTCTAATCTGCACTGGTCGGAGTCCATTTTTCTCCTGGACTCATTAATCTAGATCATTTATTAGGTCACTTTGTTATCTTTATCTAGATCAAATTACGTAACTTAACCAATAAGTAATAGAAAAACTGAAAAATACAATTAATTATTGTCCACCAAATGGAAAAATATCTAACATTAAAATACAATTAATTGTTGTCCACTAAATGAAAAAATATCTAACATTCACCCCTTAGAAAAATAATCGATTCTGTTATTGACTCAAGTTTTAAAACCAGTTTAAAATACAGTTAAGCCACATTACTGTATGGTTAACCAAGTTCAAAAACAAAAACATCTAATTCAAAGATACAAAAGTCCATCATTTCGTCCTGCAAGGCTTTCGATATTGGAAGATATCGAAAACATGTGTCATGTGTGATACATGTTCAATATAATCACGCATATCTAATACTTCACTAACATGAATGAGAAAATATAATGTAGCAAATTAGATGATACATGTATGATATGATATGTATTATCTTTCCGGTTGAAGGTCTCAATTTTTCTAAACTTTAAACTAAACTGCATATGTGAAACTATACCGGAGAAATCTTGTTTTCTTTCACTGAATGCTAAACTGCATTGGAAAAAACCTTTATGGGATTAAACATTAATATCCCCCTATATCATGTTAAAATCTATGGATACTCTTTTTTTTTAAATTTAAAAATTCATTAAAAAATAGAGAAGTTTACATCAGGAGAGGGACTCTCTCATATGAGATAGACCCACTTGAAACAATGATATATCTAGGTTAAGACAAAACAGTGACGTTCAGAACAATGTTTAGTGAGCAAAGTCGTTTAACATTTTGGGTATAATGAAATGCATCTTTCTCGAATCTTCAGATGCTTCTCAATTTGGGAGGGTGAAAGGAGATGCTCTGACGACGAGGCTAGTGGTGTGGCTCCACGGTGTTTTTCTACTCTTTCCTCCGCACAAAGAAGATCTTAACTCAGGTAACATACTCAACTTCAGAATCGCGATGACTTTTAACGATTAGGGCATAATGATATTGTTTTCTGACTCTTCAGAAATTGCTTTCTTTTAGAGGTTTGGGGATTCCATGGATACTCTTATTAAACTGTATGTGTCCTAATGACATAAGCTCAAGGTCAACATGAATATATGCCCAATGACCTTTAAAATGCTTAAGATCAACATAAACCTTAGGACTTTCACATATATCATGACAATGTATAAGAACAAATATTATTGAGGATAAAAAGATGATCATCTTTATTAATTAACAACCATACTGTCATAATACATCAAAATGTATAAGTATACAAGGAGAAAATATAATGATCCCTAACTAACAGTATCTAAGGAGTTCAATATACCCATGCTGAATACATATCTTTCAAACACAAGTGGGCGAAATCCTTTAGTCAAAGAATCAGCTAACATTTCCTCAATTCTTAAAGGCTCCATCTCAGTGTTACCTTTCTGTATCAACTCTTTTATGGTCAAGTATTTGACCTCTAAATGCTTAGATCATGTGATATTATTATTGTTGTTACTAAACAACAAAGCAGCAAGATTATCACAATATAATCGAATGGGTCTAGCCACTAATTCAACCATAAACAACTCAAAAATCAAGTTTCTAAGCCAAACTACATATGTAGCAGCCCCACAACATGTTGCAAACTCTGCATGCATTGTTGAGCAAGTCACTAGTATCTGTTTGACACTCTTCCACAATATTGCACCATCTGTTAATTTGAAAATGTAATTTGAAATACTATCATCTGGACACATAGCAAAATTGGAATCTATATAACATACAAAGTCTAGATTATTAACCCTTCTGTACGTCAACATATAAACCTTGGTTCTCGTTAAGTATCTCAACACTTGTTTAACTACATTCAAGTGATCTATACATGGGTTAGCTAGATATTTACCTAGCAGTCCAATAGCAAATTCAATGTCTAACCTAGTGTATACCTAGGAATACATCAGGCTACCAATAACAATAAAATATGGAACATTCTTCATAGCCTCTCTATCTTCTTCATTCTTTGGACATTGTTCTAAAGATAATCTCTCATAATGAGAGATAGGTGCTATGACAGGTTTACAAGTAGTCATATTAAACCTTTGTAACACATGCTCAATGTATGTACTCTGTGAGAGGCCTAAAAAGTGTTGAGATCTGTCTCGATGAATCTAAATACCTAAGACAAAAGATGTTTCACCAAGATCTTTCATATCAAAATGCTTGGCCAAAAGTTGCTTAACCTCATGCAATATGGTCAAGCCATTATATGCGAGCAAGATATCATCTGCATACAATAATAGGAAGATAACTTTGCTCCCCCTAATCTTGTAGGACAAGCTTCTTTCAACTTTGTTGTCCACGAAGCCAAAATAGGTTAAAACCTCATCAAACTTTAGATACCACTGTTTGGAAGCTTGTTTCAAACTATATAATGATTTTCTCAATTTTCAAACCTTATCAGTCTCTCCTTAATCCTGAAATCCTTCAGGCTGATCTATATAGACCTTTTCATAAAGGTCCCCATTCAGGAAACTGTTCTTGACATCCATTTGACGTAGCTCCATATCATAATGAGCTACTATTGTCATAATCACTCTGAATGTATCCTTAAAGGATACAAGAGAGAAGATAACATTAAAGCCTTAACCGCTCAACTTTACCCTAAGTGTCATTCGTGGTCTTAAACAACTATTTACAATAGACGAGTTTGCAATATTGAGGCAAATCAACTAACTCCCATACCTTTTTATACTAAATGGATTGCATCTCGCCCTTTATAGCATCCTACCACAAATCTACATGGGTCCCAAAAATAACTTCTATAAAAGTAACTTGATCCATAACATATCCAATATCATAGTCTTGTTCACTCAAATAGACCATGTAATTAGATGGGATAGTAGGTAGTCTCACTCTAGTGGATCTTCGCGAATGCATTGGTTCTTATGCCCCAGGAACTTTTATCTATTCATGTATGGGTTCCTATTCCTATATAGACATAGTACTAATACCTTAATACACAGGATCTGATTGTGTGAGTGGCAGACATGATATAACTATAGTATTTTTCCTACCATCGTCTAAAGGGTGAGAGAGCCCACCCTTATCATAGACATCATATTCCAGAAACTTAATTGTTTGTGATTCAATTATTCTAGCCCCCTTCTCTAAAATAAAATTTGTAGCCTTTAAATTGGCCAAGATATCTATCTAAATAGCAATGAGTAGAACAAGTGTGCAATTTGCTTTCATAAGGACTATACAAGTGTAATTTAGCAGGGCAGCCTCATACACGAATGTGTGAAAGACTAAGCTTCTACCCTTTCCATATCTCAAAACGCATCTTTGGCACTGACTTGCTCGGGAATCTGTTCAATATATACAATGTTGTCTTTATGACTTCACCCCAAAGGTAGGTTAGTCCTGCTCTCCATTAACCTCATCATGTCCTTTAGGGTGCAATTATGCCTTTCGACCACACCATTTTGCTCAGGATTACTGCATATGGTGTATTGCAAGCCATGACCAAGTTGTCATGAGCTTGACACTCCTTGCATGCCCATGTAAGGAGATGTCATGATTGTGAGTCTCAATGAGGCCATTCACGGTGGTGACACTTTGAGTCATACCTATGACTGCTATACAACTATCTTGTTTTCACTATAAATATAACATATTAGGACGACAAAAGGTATGAAATGTTTGAGGTATCATTTCAGGGGTTTTTGGAGGTGACAGAGGGGTAAAGTTTACATCCTTTGGAGACCTATAGAGGGCTAGGATTTCTTGACCCGGTTCGGAGGTGATATTGACACCGAAGAATTCGGTTAAGCATTTCTCTTATTGTTTATTGTTTTTTCTCTTAGGGATTAATTATGTTATCTTATATTTAATGTTTAGGAGTTATGTAAGAATGATTGAATGCTCTATTTGATTGTTTTTATGTAAGAACCCATTGCTAGAATCTTCAATATAATTTATAATTATTATGTTAAGATTCGTTTGTAGCCACTAATGGTTTCTAATCATTAGGAACAACATAACCTAGGTTAAATGACTTGAGCTTGTGTGGTTGTTACCTTAATTAATATGTTTTCCTAACTCGTAATGCGATTGTCTAATTAAATCTAGAGAGCTTGTTCGACAGCTAGGTTTAATTAACAAGCTCTTTTTAATTAAACATCACCTAAGGGAAAACATGGATTAATAGAGCTTATTGCTAACCTACGATTAATAGTTTTAGGAGAGGTATGAGAACAATAATTCAAAGAAATATGTTTAATTGTGTGTGGGCCAAGATTGAAACAATGATTGGGCCCTTAACAAATTTATCACTTTCATCAATTTTAAATGCTTTCTTTAATTTATTTTCATTAGTTTAGTTTTATTTTATTTTCTTATTTGAAAACCAAACCAAAAACCCCCCTTCTAACCTAAACACCAATTCTTTTTATAACAAAAGCTAACCGAACACTCTCTGTAAGATCGACCTAGAAACACCACTGCTATAATTGTAGGTCTAGTTCTTTTGAATAGTGTTACAATACGCTATGTGAATCTTGGTGCCGTTGCCAAAGGGTAGGGTACTTTAGTTTTCATTCTTGATTTTAATTAGTGTTTTGTACATATTTGTTTATAATTAGTTTCTTTTCAGTTATTTCTTGATCTTTTCACTTTTTGTTTAGTGTTTGTGTGTTGAAAATTTTTTTTAAAAATATACATGGAAGGAAGTAGTTTCTTTTATAACTCATATACCCAATCTTATAGCTCAGATTGAAATGATCATACTAACTTTAGTTATGGATAGGATAACTAGCAAACTTACTTCTTTGATAGTTTGCAGGATGCACAATAATTTATGTATAAACCATAAGCTTCTTATTACGACTCAAGTCAATTGTTGGAAGAATTACTTTGTAATATCCAGTCTCTTGAATTGTTAAGGGATTAAAGTGTTAGATTACTGAGTCTCATAAGTTGCATCATATAAAATGAATTTGGTACATTTATGACATGATTTATGATTGCATTCATATGCATAATATTAGCATACACATATGAATTGTGAGTTAGACAAATTGCAGTCAATTGACATATTCCGGGGTATGAAACTAAAATGAATGTGACATGAATGTGCATTTTCAATGTCTTGTACTTTGGTTTACCAATGACAAGAATTCATGGATTATAATTAGTAACTTGGAATTAATTGTTACAATTGAGAGATTGATAAATTAAAATATACATTTAGTCTATGAAAAATTTCAAGTGACAAGACAAGTTGTTATATGGAAAGTTAGGATGACTAAGCGTATAAAATGAATGAAATTTGGCATGGAAAATTAAGTGAAAATGGCTTAGAGGTTGAGTGACAAATACTAGTACATTTAAGTGACAATTGGCAGCCAAATAGAAGGGCATGTGTACCATTTAAGGAGATGGCATATAGCTTGCTTCCTTATAGGACAAGTGTCTTTAAAGAAGGAGACACTTATCTTAACTCATCAAATGACACAAGTATATGGCAGAGTCTTTCCTTATATGTTTCTGCTATAATTCATTCTTCTTCCTCCCTCATATTACCGAAATACACATATAACCCTCACAACTTTGAAATTCTACCTTACTTTTGTTCATAGTCACTTTAAGATCCATATAAGACTCTGCTCAAAGATAGCTATAATATGCTATCATTTCTTTGCCTTTGCTAAAATCATTCTACTCCCATCTTGTACTTGGATGATCTTGCATGTATGAAGGGTTAGGTTAGCTTGATCATTGAGGTGGAATTTGAGCTAAACAAGTAAGTAAAGTATTGTTCTTTGTGGCATATTGTGATAGAACTTGATGATGACTAAATTAGAGATGGATTGATGGTGATATTGGAGTGAAATTAGTGCTGGAAAATGATGCATGAATGATAGTTTCTATTTTGTTTTTACATGCATGAAATACAATAGTTTATGAGTTGCCAAATGAATCATTTTGAGTTGGAATTGGAGTTGAAATTGATGAGGAATTGACATATAATTAAGGTATAATTGAATTATAATTAATGGACTATTATGAAGGTGTTTTGAATTTGGTATGAAGGTGTTAGAATCTGAAAATTTTGAAGGAAAATAGATTGTGCACATTCGGTTCACTCATCCCATGATCAATTGTTATTAGCTCCTTCCCACGATTGTAGGCAATGCTTTGAAATGAAAAATTTATGTTTTGTGTAATTGTTGAACCACATAAGGTTATGTCACTTTACATTGGTGTATTTGGACTTGATTGAGGCTTGAAATGAACCTAAATTGTTGCTTGATTCATTGGTTAAGGGTTTGATAAGTTTAAGTTGTTAATTGATGTCATAATTTAAGGAATGGATTGTCTTGATATCAATGTATTGAAACCTAGAAATTATAAGTTGTTAAAGGAATTAAGATGTTCTTATGAATGCAAATATGATTCAAAGGATATGAGTAATGTGTACTGGATATAAATGAAGGAACATTAGAGAACATGAAGTAATTGTGAGTGAGAATTGGATAATTATATGACCGTGTGTGATTGATGAATAAATCAAGCTTACTTAAGGTATAAACCTAATTGCAAAAATGGCAATATACAAGCTATAAAGTTTAAATGATCTGAAAGTGTATAAGTACAATCAAGATCCTTGTATATTAATACATACCCAGAAGGTCAATTGAGCATGCATTGAAATATGAAATATATATACTTGTGAATGATTGAATAATCATATGACAACTTAATGATGAGTGAAATATGTGTGTATTGTATGAAGATAGATGCACAAGTTGATCGTCAACATCTAGACATTGCCATATCATCAAGGCAATAGCTTATCTAGAGTGTATTGTGAGTTAACCTAGATGTATAAACTCAATTTTATGTGTTTCTATCTTATCTGTATGCTGAATATGAAATGTGAGAACAATTGAATGTGAAATGCCAGAATAAATATGAAATGTGACAACAATTGAACGTGAAATGCCGAAAGGAATATGAAATGTGTGAGCAATTGAATGTGAATTACCGGACTTAGATCCGATGAATTTGATTCATGTGACAGAAGCACACAGGAATGAAAGATAATGAAACATGGCATATGGAATGACGCATCACATTGAAATGAGCTTGAAGCTCAGGATTGTGCACAAAGAGCCACATGCTTAATTATTAATGAGCCCGGTATCCACAATGGATACGAGATAATAAATGAAATGAGCTCGGCATCCACAACGAATATGGGACAGTACATAGACACTCAGTCGTAACAAATTAAAATAAAATGGAGTCACATTTGCATTTCCATAGACATCCTTATGTGTATCATATGATTGAATTATTGAGTTGTTTGAAATACAGTTAAAAAATAAATAAGGATGTGTTGTGATATGAAATGTTAGCTTACCTGATATACTAATGAGGGTATGATAATGTTGATGTACTTAATAAGGTATGATGAAATGTGATGTGATATTCAATACTGAATGATATGTAATACTTGTTGAATTAGGATATGACTTGTTTCTTTGTATCTGACTTGAGTGAATACTTTGGTGATGGTTCACTCACTAAGTTCGAAAACTCATCAAAATTGCAATGTTAATTTTCAGGTTCAAAGGAGATCTAGTTAGACTAATTGGAGTATAGCTACTGCAATTGGACATGAGTTAATGGTGGGATCAGTTGTACCTGCAGATGTCTTTATTCATTATGTATCAAGAATAGCACTTCTCACCTATTGTCAAATGTATATGTAAACTTTGAAGTGTAATGACAATTGTGATTTAATATGATTGTGAATGAAATGATTCAAAATGAATGTTTGAAATGCTTTTGATATGTGATGCCTTCAATAATGTGGTAATGCGTTCGTCTTAATATGCAATTATCTTAATGTGCCATCTTCGTTGAGTATGTTCTCGAATAATCGTCGATTCATTCTGGCATATGCTCTTTGAAAGTGGTATGTTACATTTTGGTTTATGTTTTTTATTTTAGTTTCTTCCAGTTTTCAAAATTTATGAATACCACAAAAATGATTTTTGCTTTCTGTTTCTGTTTTTTTTCATAATGTAATTTACTATCAACTAAATAAATATTATTTAATATATTAATCATTAATAAGAATTATGAAAAAAAAAATGAATAATTTAATTTTATTTAATAATTTATTTAATTTTGTAATTAAATAAAATTAATAATTATTAATAAATATAATTAAATTTTAAATATCTTCAGAATATATAAATTTCAAATAATAATTTGATTTAATAATTAAAATATATTTAAAATAAAATTTAATTTATAAATTATTTTAATATAATATAATATAATAATTCCTATTAATAAATATTATATAAGAGATTAAAAAATTAATTTAATTAAAAAGAATTTATCTTTACATTTTATCTAATATTTAATTACTATCAACATTAAAAATATAACTACATTGACATTAACAACCAAATAGTTTTTTATTTGAAAGGAAAATATAAAATAAAAATTAAAACCACAATAGAAAAATAGAAGTGAAACTAAACAACCCCTTAAATTCTCCACCTTTTAGCAATATCTGGGTGGCAAGACTTAACATTTCCATTAATCAACAGTTGCTCCCTAATCAAAGTTAGGGTTAGATTCAAGACTTAACATTCTCCACCTTTTAACAATATCTGGGTGGAAAGACAGGTCTCGGTTTTGAAGAAGAGAAGGGGAAAAACTCTATTGCTTTGGAGATCTATGGAGGGTTGAGCTTCCCGACACTAGTTCAGAGGTGATATCGACACTGAAGAACCTAGTTAAATATTATCTCTATTGTGGTTGTTGTTCTTTCTCTCTCAAGAATTGGTTATGTTATCTTGTGTTTATTGAATTAGGTACTGTGTAAGAATGATTGAAAGCTCTATTTGATTGTTTTTATATATTAACCCGTTGCTAGACTGAATACAATATGTAATTATTATGTTTCTGATTCATTTGTGAGAACTAATGGTTTTTAATCATTAAGGATAACATAGCCCAGGTTGAATGACATGAGCTTGTGTGGTTGTTGCCTTTTTTAATTTGTTTTCCTAACTCGTAATGTGGTTGTCCAATTAAATATGGAGAGCTTGTTCTAGGTTGTTCAATAGCTAGGTTTAATTAACGAGCACTTTTTAGTTAAACACGATCTAAGGGAAAGTTAAGGTTAACAGAGCTTATTGTTAACCTACGATTAATAGCGACTAGGAAAGGTATAAGAATAATAACTCAATGAAGTATGTTTAATTGTGCACAGGCTGAGATTGAACCAATGACAGGGTCTTTAATGTATTCATCACTTTTCATCATTTTATATTGTTTTCTTTAATTTTCTTCATTAGTTTAATTTTACTTTTTTCTGTTATTCAAACAAAACCCCTCATAACCTAAACCCCAATTTTTTTCATTTCAAAAGCTTTATATACACTCTCTGCGGGATCAACTTAGACTCATCACTGCTATAGTTTTAGGTCTAGTTATTTTAAGTAGTGTTATGATGCATTATATCAATTTTTTATGTCGTTATCAGGGAGTGTGGTGTTTTAGTTTTAGTTTTGGTTTTTTATTTTAATAGGTGTTTTGTATATATTTGTTTATAATTATTTTATTTTTAGTTATTTCTTGATCTTTTCACTTTTTCTTTAGTGTTTGTGTGTTTAAAAGAAAGAGAGAAATACATGGAAGGAAGTATTTTTCCCATAATTCATATTCTCAATCCTATAACCAAGTTTAGAGTGATCAACTGAACTTATCTTATTGATGGGATAACCAGCAAGACTACTACCTGGATGAGTTGTAGGAAGCATAGCAGTTCCCGAATATACTAGAAACTTCTTATTACGACTCAGTTTCATCTTTAGAAGAATTAATTAATGTTGTTGTTGCTAACATTTTGTAATTTCAGTAGGGGGAAAGGCAATTTTGGCTAGATACAAGGTTTAACGTCCCAAATTTGGAGTGGCAACAAGACTTAAGTACATCACTAAAAGAATTACTTATATCTCTTACTACTAATACTCTGCAATTCCAGTAGGATACAAGTTCTAGAATCCAGAACTTGGTAAGCCATATGAGTCAGCTGTTGAAAGTTATCAACCACTTAGCATCACAAAGTGAAGAGATGCAACTATCTCAACCTGAGGTGTACCCAAGGGATGTTAGTGTAGAGACCTTATAGAGTGAAGAGGAGTTTGAGAATCTTGAGAATACTACTCAAGGAATTGCTTGTGAAGAATAAGTGGAGAAGGAGCTCAAAGAAAAAGGGGATACATCATTCAGCTTAAAGGTGAGTACTGAGTCCTTAATTATTTTTAAGATTAACCCTTCACCTTTACCTAACAGTTTAGAGAAATTAAACAAGGTAGAAAAGGGTAAAGAAATATTCAAGATATTTCCAGAGTGCATGGACTCAGTAGAGATTGGAATTTTTAAGAAAGGGAAGCCAATGTATGCGAATGATCATCGACCTAGGTGTTATCCTGAATAACCCCAAGTTGAAGAAATACATGTGACACCTGAAGATCGTAATTTTGTTATGTGATGAGGAAAAGAAGGAGTCGAGCCAATGACAATAAACAAAGGCACTTCTTGGGAGGCAGTCCAAGGGAAGTTTATTTCTTTTCCTTTACATTTTCGCATTTGTTTCTTATATGAATGTGTGTTTTTAAGTTTGTAGTTTCTTACATGATTTTAAGTTTTCAATAAAAGAGAGAGAGAGAATCAACAAAAACAAACAAACAATTTCTCTTTTTTTCGGTTGCTTCTAAGATTATATAGTCATGATTAGAGAGTGAATTGTATAGAAGAATTCATGGCAACTTAGCATGTATTTTTTCTTTTGTGATTGGTCAATGTACATTAACTTTAGAAGATTAATGAATAGTGGTAGACACAAGCTAGTGAGATATTGAGCCTTTATAGACTAACACATCCATATCAGTCTCATTGTCTTTTGTTTATGCGTAACCTTCATGACATGTTCATCCTGACTTTGCTTTGATTTTCTTTTCAAGACCACATTTTTATCAGATGCATTAACATGGAAATGATATAGGCATTCTTCATTTTTATAAACTACATTATTCAAATAGCCTACCGTTTGATATGAATTTTTCCTTTGATAACCCCTAAGAGCATTATTAGCCTTTATTTTTATGCTAAACACATTACATGCTTTAAACTTAACCAAATGTCCTTCCCAAGCCTTAAAACAGCAGAGCATTTGTGATTGTTGATGATTGTAGTTGCATAAAAGTATAAGTGTGGGGGTTGTGCATATTTGTTGGTAATAATCATTGAAATGTCATTGTATGTCTTGTCAATGAATCCTAAGGTTGATATAGCTTCTACCAATTTTTTAAAAAAAAGGAAAAAGAAAGAAAAAGAGAAAAGCAAAAGAAAGGGAAAAAGAAAAGCACAAAAAAGAGAAAAAAGGGAAAAAGAAAAGAAAATATACGTTTAAATAAAAGAATCTACGAGGAAATACATGTGTTTTGAAAATTTTATTCATGATTAGTTTCTCCTCCTAAAGTTGTATTGAATGGGTGATTTGAGTATGATGTTTATGAGGTAGACTTTATTTTAGAGGATCACTCCTTATAGTTTCAACGTATGGTTTACCATCGATTTTTATGAGTGATTCATTCTAATTAGTTATGCTTCGTATGGTTTGTGGTGTGAGAGCTTGAATTTGAGTTGTGAAACATAGTTTTTGCATTTATCATGGTTGATGTACACAATTATGAGTGAATGTTGTTTTCGCGATTGATGGTATATTGAGTGTTTTTCTTGTTTAACTAGCTCTGATGGCTTTTATGCTACACTACCCAAATACATCTTACCTTACCCTTACCCACATTACAACCTTGAAAAATCCTTTGATTCATGATTATACATGTGAATCTTAATGGTGGAGAAATGAAATGATATACAAAGTTGTGGAATGTCATGATTATGAATGATATCTATCTTATTTAAACACACTTTGTCCAAATGTACCTCCAGATTAGTCAGTTTCTAAAGGTAATGCATGTTGATTGATCATAAATAGAAGTATTGAACGTTAAATTCTTGGTAAGGTTTTTAAAAGTTATTCATCTTTTTTTATGATTATATATTCTTGGGAAATATAGAAAATGAGTAAATATCTTGGGTTTGTTGCTTTGATTTTGATATGTTTTACCCGAGAACGGTCAAAAGCCAAGTGTGGAGGAAATTGATATGTGCTTAATTAATTATACATTTATTTCATAACACTTAGTGATTAATGCTATGAAATGCTTAAGAAATTCACTTTAGTTCATATTTGGTTTTAGGTACAATTCAAAAGTGAAAGAGCTAAAGTGAGTCGAAAGCATAATATTTAAGTTGTCTTTTTAAGATTCACACTCTTTTATCTCCATGGAGCAAGAACAAGAAGGATTAAAAGAAGAGGAGATAAGAAAATGTGTGAAAATGAGGAGTACACGTCGCAGAAAAATGGCTCACGGATATGCATCAAATTGTCATGGGCATGACCATGACTCATTTTGCATATGCAAAGAAGGCTCATAACCATGAGCCTTAACTAGGGCATTCATGACCGTGAGCAGCATAGTCACGTCCGTGACTTTGGCTAGCTATCCCCAAAACCTATTTTTCAGTATGATGGCAGAATGTTAGAAAAAGTTTGGAAGAAGCATTTTAGAGTC
This sequence comes from Erythroxylum flavicans, assembly GCA_027576715.1. Taxonomy (NCBI): domain Eukaryota; kingdom Viridiplantae; phylum Streptophyta; class Magnoliopsida; order Malpighiales; family Erythroxylaceae; genus Erythroxylum; species Erythroxylum flavicans. The sequence continues at coordinate 21,764,857 of JANZXP010000195.1, read as the reverse complement.
ATGAGGTCTCAGTTTTAAAGAAGAGAAGGGGACATTCTTCATTCCTTTGGAGACCCATCCAGGGCTAAGTTTCTCGATACTGGTTTAGAGGTGATATCAACATCGAAAAACCCAGTTAAGCATTTTCTCCATTGTGTTTGTTGTTCTTTCTCTCTTAGGAATTGATTATGTTATTTTATGTTTATTAAATTGGGTATTGTGTAAGAATGAATGAATGCTCTATTTGATTTTTTCATGTATGAACCCATTGCTAGAATCTAATATAATACGTAATCATTATGTTTCTAATTCAATTGTGGACACTAATGATTTTTAATCATTAGGGATAACATAGTTTATGTTAAATGACCCGATCTTGTATGGTTTTTGCCTTAATTAATATGTTTTCCTAACTTGTAATATAGTTGTGCAATTAAATCTAAGAGCTTGTTCTAGGTTGTTCGATAGCTAGGTTTAATTAACAAGTTGTTTTTAATTAAATACGACCTAAGGAAAAATTGGGGTTAACAGAGCTTATTGTTAACCTACGATTAATAGTTACTAGGAGAGGTATAAGAATAACAAATCAATGAAGTATGTGTAATTATGTTTAGGTCGAGATTGAACCGATGACCGAGTCCCTAACATATTCATCACCTTTCATCATTTTTAGATTTTTTTCTTTAATTTGCTTCGTTAGTTTTATTTTATTTTCTTTGGTTACTCAAACAAAACCGCCCATAACCTAAACACCAATTATTTTCATTTCAAAAGCTGTATACACACTCTCTGTGGGATCTACTTAGATTTGTCAATGCTATAATTTTAGGTCTAGTTATTTTGAGTAGTGTTACGATGTGCTATGTCAAGTGTTCACCTTATCCCCAACAACTCGCTTCTAAGTTATATGGGGATAAGTGTTCAATTCCTTACCTTTAACTTTATCACTAACAACTTGTTTCTAAGTTATACGAGGATAAATGTTCAATTCCTAGCCTTTATCCTTCTGGTTTAGTGCATATTTAATTGAGTTGAAGGATTCATGGTTAGAAGGGGAGGAGGATGGTTCATAAACAGTAAAGGAGCGAATGTCCTTGAATTATGGAAATCCTCGTCCTAATGCTTGTCAAATATTATCCGAGGATAGGTGGTTGGAGCAAAAGGAAAAAGTAGTAAGAATCAGTTGCTACAAATAGTAAAAAGCTCAAGGGTAGGAAAGAATATAAAAGAAAAGACACTCATGTCCCTAAACAAAAAACTAGGAGTAATCATCAAGAAGATGTCAGTAGGGATTATATAGAATGAGAAATAAAGCTTTGTCTCACAACCATACCAGGGCAAGGAAGGGATGAACTTATATGCACATACAAAGCACAATGGACAATAAAAATGGGGAAAAAAAGACAAGAGGCTAGGAAGGTTGAAGAAAGCAAAACCAGTAACAACTAGAAAAAATGGAAAGGTATAGCGGAGAAGTGTTGAAGGAGGACGTAGAGGAACAAGGTTTCATAATGTTAGAGACAATAATGAAATGCAAAAATAAATAAAAAATAAAAACATACCTTTACATTTAATAACCAATCACTAAGAAGGAATTATTGGGAAACTAATCGTTAACAATTTGGGGCATAATAAAAAATAAATTTTTTATAATTTTTCATTCAAATCTTTTCAATGGAATAACTTAAAAAATACAAACCATAAATAAAAGGGTTAAAAATGTACATGATTTGGTTTCCTACATAAATTTCTTTTTCTCGAACTATCAAGCACAAGTTATCCATATGTTCAACCTTAAACGGTATCCATAGAGCAAAGAAAAAGAACTCAACACTTGAGTGGAAAAGGAAAGAGTGATAAGTCCCTTATTCTTTTGTTTTATTTTTAGACAAAGACACTAGGGTTTCTTACTAAAAATAAAATTTCTAATTATAATTAAGTAAAATTCTAATAATAATTACAATTTAACTTTGATAAAATCAAATATTTAATATTTGATCCGTGAAACTTTTTAAATTTCATAATTAGGTCTAACTTATTTTTTTCTCTTTAACTACTCTTTATGTGTGACCCATTAGGTTCCTAATATATTGGTAATGATTATAAATTCATAATTAGAATTAGATAACTTGAAACTCCTTTTAACCTATCTTCAATTCTCTAGTTAAACATTTTATAATTATAAATGAAGATTGATGTCTAACATCATGTCATAACCACACAAATATTAGGAATGTCAAAGTAGTTTGAGTTAACCTATCCATTTATGGTTATAATGTATAATTTCATCATTTCATCACTTAATGTTCCAACTAGACATAAAATATGGATTTAGTTTCTACTCTATTAAATATAATCATGTTCATTATTGTTAATTAGTAATCGATTTATAATTGATATCTAAAAACATCTTTCAAATCTCAATTCATTATGGGCAAAGAATTTCTTAAATTGCTACTAATCAAGAACAACATGATACTCTCTCCAACTACATTATAATGATGAATTCTTTATTAACTTGCTCAGCTATTTCCATATGATTCATATTATATCTAAGGACCATCAACTGAACAAACCTAATTTGAATAGCTAATAAGTAGCATAAAAAAATAGTAATTTCTACATGAGATATTTTAGTAATTTCAAGTCTAAAGATCAATTATATAACCATCAAAATGAGGAAATTCACAAACATATAAGTAATATTCCATTTGAGATCATTATAATAGGGTCAATTCAATGAACTTATTCTCTAAATAAACTCCCACACATTTCTTCATTTAATTTATAAGATCAATTACTTTTTTTAATAAGAAAAAAGAATAATATGTGCTAATTTTACCATTTCATCAATATTTCATCTTAATGAAACTACGACTAGAAATAATTTAAGAATAATATTTAAATACAAAATGAATCTTATTATAATTTCAATTGTACAAAAATTATTTTAGGATTTTTACCTTTAGTATTAAAATATCAAATATAATTCACAAAATACATAAAGATAAATAGTATCTTTAATTAATTATGTCAAAAAATCTGTAACCAAATAATTGGCTGTAGGGCATGCACCAACAATCTCCTACTTACATTAAGCCAATTGCTTAGTATCTTATATCATATCTCCATATGACAATTATACTACTATTGGAACAGTGGTTTAGTGAGAGAATTCCACAAGGTTCTCTACAATAAGCACTTGCTTAAATCTTAGAACTCTCATATTAGTTATCATTATAATTAAGACAGACTGCTTAAATACCATCATCATCTTTTCATAAAGTTGATTCGGTCATTTTTCAACCTAACATATTACATAAGCTTCATATGATTTATAATCATATGGATACATAGATTCTCATACAAAACTTTATGATTCTTATTATATTGATTTATCCAATATGACATCAAAGGATAACCATGGTTATCTAACTTTATATTCTTGCCACTTATGTAAGCATAAATCTCATTTGATTTAACATATACAAACTATTTGTATATGCTTAAATCAACTAATTTTACTCAATAACCTATACTTATCGTGCCCTAATAATTTTGAATTTAATTCAACATCAAATATATAAAAGCTTGAACTAGAAATACATATAATCTTTATCATATCATGTATTAACAAGAAACAACATGCAATCATTTTTCTTTTTAATGAAAACTATTATCATAATTAAGTCAATACCTTGAATTATAGTCCTTAGTTATGTTTTTAGTATGCCAAATTAGATGAAACAATTTCATCAAGTTACTATACCTTTAAGCTCTACTTCATGCAACTATTTGCGTTATACTATCTTGATGTTGACATCCAACTAACATCTCATAATTAAAGTTTATGAGACATTAATCAACTCAAAATGTCATAACATTTAGTCATCTATAAGATATTGACGTATCTCTAAAACTTTGTTACCAAATCTTCAAGAGAGATTATAGCAAAATTAAATAATTAACATTTATTTTTATTTTTATCTTTGAGAACTCTTCTCAAACTTGACATATGTCTAAGATATTTAGTTCACTATGTCTTAGTATCAACTATATGAAACAAAGATAATATCTACTTAACAAAATATAAATGTAAGAAAAACAAATATTATTTATATATCGTGAGTACCATATAATATTAAGATTTTACTCATATATTTGGTTAATCCTACTTTTTTATTGGAAATGATAGCCCTTATTACTATTTAAAAAGTTTGCTTTAATCTCTTTAATGGGCTAGGATCTCATTTAAATTTAGTTTATCTTGAGTTTACTCATCAAACTAACTAAACTTAAATTTATTAACAACTTTATCAATTACATTTCATGTGACTCTTAAATTTGTTAGGTAATAACTCTTTGTCAAAATATATCATATATATTATTCCTAATCCTGATTCTAAATTCATATAATCATGAGTTTATTTATTAACTCAATAACAAATTTAGTTAAGTAAGATCTATTAATTTAAGATAAAATAAATTTTGGTTCAAGGGGCATTGAGTTTGCTCAACAAGCATTACAATAAATAAAAATTTAGATTTATTCTTAAATAATGAAAGGCAACTATCATGATCTTAATGTTTTTGGAATTAATAAGAGATTTAATTTTTGATGGTCTCATCAAACATACATTACATATAAAATGTTATTTAAATATACAATTCCTCATGCAAATATAATCAAATTATAAGCATGAAATATTGTTTGATTCTAACTATTAATATAATCTCCATAATTTAAAATAATATTTCCAACTCTTTGAATAATCAAATTAGATTAAACCTATTGATTCTTAAATAATCAAATTCATATTTTAAATAGAAATTTAATTTGATTTGAAAACAATTTTCAAATTCAATTAGAAACCATTTCGAATTATTTAGACTCCTATAATGGATTTAATTAAAAACAATTCTCAATAAATTACTTTTCTTAATTATTATAATTTAGAAAAGTTCATTTCAAAAGTTTATAAGTGACACATTCAAATTAGATTTGAATACTGTTTCTAATCTAATTAAAAATAATCTTTCCTCAATTAGAAAACTTAATGTCAAAAGAAAACTACTTTTAAAATTAAATAAAATATTTTAAATATAATTAATAAAGTCCATTATATTATTTTAAAGATTGATTTCTCAATTAAATATAAAATAAAATTTAGTAAATTAGAAACTATATTTCAAAATATTAAAAACGCTCATTTTCTTAAGTAATAAATGAAAATATTTCAAATTTAATCAAGAAAATATCTTTTCTAATTAATTAAGAAACTTATTATTTAAATTAATAAAAAAATTGTACATAAAGTAGATTAATAGCTCTTGAAAATAATAACTTATCTTATTTCAATCAAATTGGAATAAATAATTTTAATTAATTCAATTACTTAGGAATATAATTTTCTTAATTTTGAAGGAGTCTAATTAATTACTGATTCTAACTTGATTGAAATTCAATTAATTTAATCTATAGAAAATAATTTTTTGAAATGTTAATTAGGAATTAATTTAATTATTAATCTTAATATAATTAAGGAAAATAATTAAATTAGTATTAAAAATAAAATATCATCTTAATTAATATAATATTATTATATTAATTTGTCTAAAAGAATCTAATTACAAAAGATAACTTTTTAAACCTTGCTTTGTTCTAGTTATTGATTTGATAACTAATTTAATATAATAATTTAACTATTAAAAAATAAGCTTAATTCCAATCATTTTGAAAATAATTGGAAAACAATTTTCATATTTATTAGGAATTTATACCAAAGTAATCTCAATTAAACAAATTTAATTAAAAGTAAGGCTTTAAAATAAAATTAATAAGGAACTACTGACTATGCTAAGCACGTATCATCCATTTTCTTTTGGCATGTGCACAATACACGTTAGATAATGAATTAAATACACCCATGAGGGGTATTATGGTAAGTCTACTTTACATAACTACCAAAGGTAGTTAAAGTGTAGCATTTAAAAAACAACAGAAGATAACGACATCTTCTGATTTAGATGAGAAGAACAAAGACAACCTTCTGGAGAAGAAAAAAAACAGTGCAAGTTCTTTAACCGGTGAAAATTCCAACAAGAATCCAAGTATGTGATTCTTTGTTTTTCATATGCATATGAAACGATCCTATGAAAAATCCTGTGGTTAACATGATCTAAGTGATTCTGTTCTTGTTTAATTATTTCTAACATTAGATTTGTCACACATATCAGGTATCTATTCCCTGTGGTACGAGTGTCAGGCTTCTGCCATCTCTATATGTTTTCTCCCCTCATTGCTGGTGCTTCTCTATTAGAGCTGGCAATGGCGGGTCAAGTCAGACTAGATCCTCTACACTATTTTTAAAAAAAAACTTTGACAAAATGATGTTATTTTCTACATTCTAATTGGACCACAAGCCAGAACAGCTCCAACTCAAGCCTAACCCATAGCTCAACTAATCCGGGCCAAACTCGAGTTAGGTCGAGCCAAGATTACCATCCCTATTGGCATCTCAATCGTTGCCTCCTCTAGTCTTTGGTTCTTCTTTTATCACATCATCCTCTAAAATTTCCAACTCTTGCTAGTGGCGATAGTTGCCACTATCGATACAGAATACCACCAGCGGTGACTATAGCTTTTAGTGTCATGTTTATGGCATCAGGGATGCTTCATGTGTCTCCAATATTGATTCCTAATTCGGAATCACTCCAAAATCAATGTCAAACAAAACAAACAACCTTAAACCTCAAAACGCACACCTCAAACTAGAACTAATATGTAATCAAGTTTTCCAAAATTTCAAATTTTTATGTGCTTTTCAATCTAAGTGAACACTCATCATATCTCCAGAAATAGACTCATAGGTAAGTTTCACATGTTTTTGCAAAATCATAAAGACACACTAGAGTTTTCAGAGGTGCGATTGAGTATTAACAAAGGAAAGCATTGTGATTAAAGAAATTTTCCAAAAGTTGAGAACACATGATTCATATATTTTAAAGTTTTCAGAAGCGAAACCAAAAAATAAGTATTTCAGAAGATGAAGGGGCGAAGTGATAGGAATTTGAAAACAAGAACAAAGTTTGCATATGAATTTCCAGAACATGATATTTGACATGTACAATTTTAGTTTTAATTTTAGAGAATTAAAAACCCTAATTAATATTAGCCTAAACACTATTAGGCAAATTCATGTATCATACATCTTTTGCATTAATAAATCTCAAGCCTCAACTTTATCAAATCAATAACAATCAAGCAACTTTAGTCAAGTTAAACAATTAAAGGTGGCTTTGATAGCTCTGTTGAGAAATTAATCATGATCCAATCATGGGCATAGCAAAAAATAACTTTTACAATTTTTAATTAAATGTATTTGATTGAATAACTTGAAAAATATGTCATAAATAAAAGGTTTGAAACATACCTAATTCGAAATCTTGCATCATTTTTTCTCAAACTGTCAACTATAAGTTATCCACATGTCTAACGACTAACATTATCCACAAATTAGAGAAAAAAAACTAAACACTTAAGAGAAAAAAGTAGAAGTACTAGCTCCCTTATACCTTTTTCTTATTTATAGAAAAAGTCATTAGGTTTTCTTTTTGGAAAGTAATAAAGATATTTAATTAAGGAACATCTAGTACACCCTAACACTATATGTTACTTTATAAAATAGTTACCAACTAAACACTAGGCTAGCTTCACTAAAAGTGTAAAACTAGTTTAGGCTATAAGATAGAATGTTACAAAGAGTGTTTAGATTGCAAACTTGAATAAATCTCAATTGAGAATGTTACAAAGAGTGTTTAGATCGCAAACTTGAATAAATCTCAATTGAGAATCATTGGGCTAAAGCAATTAATTTAAGCTTGAGATGGAACTTGCTAAGACTAGTACTAACTTCCTCTTTATTATCACTAAACATTTTACCGTTTCTTTCTTTCCAAATTTGATAGATAGGCATTCCAATGCCTACTCTAAATGACTTCTTATCCCATTTAGTTCTTATATTAACCTTTAAGGACCAATTCAATATGTTCAGCCATCCCCTGCTTATGCATCAAATGTAAAAAATGTCAGTATGATGTTCCAAAGAACTAAAGAGAATGTATAATTGAAGAACAAGTGGTTATGCAATTCCTGACCATTCCCACATAGAGCACAATCAAGGCTATCAACATGGAATTTTAGTTCATTCCTGGTGCCTAATCTTAGAGAAATGGCCATCTACAATATAAAAGAATGTGATGGAGCAATGTTAGTTTCTCACACTAAGCTAAACCAATGGCTCTTTATCGAAGTTTCCATCAACTTTCTCTCATGAGGCAGGGAAAAATCCTATAGTTTTGTCCTGTAAACATTACACACAATCTGGAGTAGAGGGTTAGAGAAATACGTTGGAATATTATAAATTATGTCTTAGACACCCATTAAGGAATGAATTGGCCAATACTAGTTTCCATTCATTATTAAAGTTTGCACCTTTGCATTAATAGGAATTATGGCTTTTAGAGTTGGGGATTCTATGAGCTGGTATAAAGGTTCGAGTGTATGCCAATTATCAAACCAAAAATATGTTGTCTCGCCATTTCTAATTTTTTACTTCATTTGAGATTGCATAAATTCTCTAGTTCACAAGATATGTTGGAAGGTGCAGGAAGGAATATGTTTATGCTTTATTGTCCATACACTCTCACCCCTCAAGTGATACATATACATCCATTTCACCCAAAAACTTTCCTTCTCCACAAAAATCCTCCGTATCTCTTAGGACTAATAACTTTGGACGTTCTACAAGTTAATACTAATCCAAGACCACCATGTTGTTTTTTAATACATAGTGAGCTCCATTTGGCGCTTAGTGCTGTAAAGCTAATGCTTCAGCCATTCCAAATAAAGTCCCTAATTAATCTGTCAATTCTCCCCATGACATTTTTTGGTAAGGCAATATGTAAGCACCAATTATAGTTTTCCGCTATAAGATAAGAGTTTATGAAATCATCAGAGTACTCTCTTTTCAACTGAGCTAATTAAAGGGGGCCAATCAATTACATTAAGTCTCTTGGTGGAGATGGGAACAACAAAGTACGTAAAGGGGAGTTGTTGACATTTCAAACTAATTTAGGATGCAATTAAGTTCATATTAGAGTGTCGAGTAGCAAAGAAGTATATAGAACTTTTCATTAGATTGAAGCTCTATCCAAAAATTGCTTTGAAAGATTCCAAGGAACTCATTAGTAGATTAATTGAAGTGTCATCTACTTCAAGAAAAATATTGATAGATCATCCTACAAATGAAAGTTAGGATATTTTCAACTTACCAAATTTGTTATGGTACCCAAATTTGGGATTTCTTGTTGCATTTTGAGAGGTAATCTATGATAACACCTCCATTGTGATTGCATAAAGTTAAGGGGCCAATGGATCACCTTATCTCAAAACTTAAGCTCTCTTAAAGAGATTTTATAGCTTCCTACTGATTATGACAAAAACTTCTAAGGAAATGTAAGCCTTGATCCAATTAATGAACTTACTAATATAACTAACAACTTGAAAAGTCTTGTGTATAAAATCCAATTAACATAATCATAGGCTTTGGTAAAGTCAATTTGTAATGCACAATTGTTAATGTGTTTGTTGGGTTTGTAACCCCTAAAGAGCTCTTGTGCAAAGGTAATGTTGTCCCTTATGCTCCTTCCACTCATATATGCAACTTGATAAGGACCAATAAGGTTAGAAAGTATCCTCTTTAATCTACTTGCCAGTATCTTTGAGATTAAATTATAAATCACATTACAACATGCTATAGGTCTATAGTCATTGAGACTAAAAGGATCAGGGACTTTGGGTACAAGAAATCTATATGTCTTGTTTAGTTTAATGAGTAACCTGCCTTTCTTGAAAAATTCCAAGATAATGTCAACTACCATTGGTCTAGTTTATTCCCATATGGCTTGAAAAAACCTTTGTGTTGAAGCCATCGAGCCCAGAAGATTTTTCAAGATGGAAAGAGAACAAGATTGATATAATTTCATTTACCATTAAATCCTTAATAAGTGTAAAAAGAAAGTCAAACTCTAATTATAATTATAATTTAATTTTAGTAAAATCAAATATCTCATATTTGATTCCTGAAAATTTTGAAACTTCATAATTAAGTCTAAAGTAATTTAAAATAAATTTGGTCTTTTTAGCTATTCTTTTATGTGCGACCTAAATGTGTTGATAATAATTATAAATTATATAGAATTCATAATTATAATTAGATAAATTAAAACTCCATTTTATTTATATTTAATTTTTCAACTAAAATTTATAATTATAGATCAAGATTGGTGTCTAGCAACATGTTATGACTACCCAAAAAATAGGAATTTCGAAGTGGTTTGACTAAACATATCAATGTATGATTATGATGTATAATGTAATCCTTTTATCATATAATATTTCAATCAGATATAGAGTATGAATTTAATGTATTAAATATATTCATGTTTGTTCTTTTTAATTAATAATTGATTTATAATAAATATTTGAAAAAACACCTTTTAAAATCATAATTCACTCTGATTAGAGAATGTTTTAAGTTACTGCTAATCAAGAGCAATAGAACATTCTCTCTAATTAATTTAGAGTGACGAACCCTTTGTTGATTTACTCAACTATTTCCATATAGTCCAACTATATCCAAGTATTATCAATTTAACTACCCTAAATATAATAGAACACAAGTAGCATTAAAACATAGTTATTTCCACAAGAATATTTTGGTAATCTTAAGTCTAAAGATCAATCATACAACCATTAAGAAAATTCGTAAACGTATAAGTAAAGGATCCTTATAGTAGGGTTAATTCATTGAACTTTTCTTTTTTAAAGGGTCAATTCATTAAACTTACTATCTAATAAACACCCACAAATTTGTTTAAGTATCTTCGTACTTTAGTTTATGAAATCAATTACTTTCTTTATAAAAAAGAAACCTAACGTGTACTAATTTTACTGTTTAATTAATACTCAACTTGATGAAACAACAACTATGAATAATTTAAGAATAATACATAAATACAAATTGAATCTCATCACAATTTCAATTACACAACAATTATTTTAGGAATTTTATTTTTAATATTAAAATATCATATATAATTAACAAAATATAAGAAGATAAACATTATCTTTAATTAATTATGTTACAAAATCTACAATCAAGCGATTGGTTGTAGGACTTACACTAATAAAAAGTACCTCTAACATTTAATGCAATCATAGTTTAGTTCGACTTGAAATTTGACATCTATACACGTATATATTAATTAAATAAATCCTAATTTTTTCAACCTACTAGCATTCATTTTTCTCTTTCAAATTTCTGCAATTAACTACATTTTCAACTCCAGAGTATCTACACTTTATGTAGATGTTATAAATCTAACCCAAATAAGAGATGGGTTTGTCATATTTTTGGAATTCACAGATGATCTAATAGTTTACACGCTTGCTCCATTTTATAACTCATGCTACGGTTAATGAGATCCTACCTCCAACTTTCTTCACTAGAGTAAAGAATATTATTCCTCAATCATCTAAAGGACTTGAGGTCTTTTAAATTGTCGAGAAGAGCTAACTCTCAGCCCCACATTATGTAAAACTTGTGGATTGAAAATTAGGTGGTAGCACTTGCAAAGAAGAGTATTCCCCAATCAACTGAAGGATTTGAGGCCCTCTATTAGCCCCACATCATGCAAAACTTGTGGAGAAAATAGGATGATATCACTCGCAATCACTATTGAAGTATGAATGAGTGGGGAAAGGGGAAATCCATCTACCTAATAAGAGATGGACTCCATTTGGATAGAGTAAATACACCAATAAAAGAAATTAAGGTAAAAATATGGGAAAAATCATGGGCAAGAATAGAAAATTTTACACTATAGTAAACAAAGATTACAAGAGGAAGATTTCACAATTCAAACCAAGAATTAATACACAAGGTTATGGGGAAGAGATTTTGGGATATATAAAACCTTAAGCATTTGCCTTCTTATATAGCCTTAATGGAGACTTCTAATCTCACCCACTTCTAATATGGGATAGAAAACCAACAATCTCCCACTTGGAGATTTGATTGAGAAACAATCAATCTCCATACCGTTATTTCTATCTTGCTATTTCTCTATTGTCTACGTCTCTGCCAAGCCATACAAGGTTCTCTACCATATGAATTTATCAGTGTTGATTGGCTTTGTTAGTGCATCTGCTAAGTTCTCTTTTGTGTGAATTTTCTACATGTCTACACTTCCATCTTCTACCACTTCACGAACAAAATGATATTAAACTCCTATATGTTTAGTTCTGGAATAAAAAGCTAGATTCTTTGTAATCACTCTAACTATCACAATACAAATGAATTTTCTCTTGTCGGTGCCCAAGATCCTCTAAAAACCTTTTATATCAAGATTGATTCCTTTTAAGCTTGTGTAGCTGCCATATACTCAACTTCTATTGTAGGTAGTGCTACAACTATTTGTAGTTTAGACACCCAACTCACAACTCCTCCTGCAACTGTGATCACATAACATGTAGTTGATTTTCTTCTATCAGGGTCGCCTGCAAAATCAGAATCAACATATCCTTTGATAATAAATTCAAATTCTTTATAACATAGAGCAGCATCTAAGGTCCCTTTAATATATCCCAGGATCCTCTTTACAGCCCACTAGTGTTCTCGACTAAGATTCTCCATGTAACGAGCAACCAATCCGATTACATGTGCCCGATTACATGTGCAATGTCTGGTCTTTTGCAAATCATAGCGAACATTAAACTCCCTACAGCTGATGCATACAGTACTCGAGACATCTCCTTCCTCTTTGCTTCACTACTAGGGTTTTTACTTGAGGATAACTTAAAATAAACATGAAGAGGGGTAGAGATTGACTTACAATCTTGCTTATTAAAGTGTTGCAAGATTTTCTCAAGTAATTCTTTTTAAAAAGCCAAATCTTCCTGTTATTTTTGTTTTAGTAAATTTGCATTCTTAGAATCTTATTTGCTGGTCCTAAATCCTTCATTTCAAACTCCCCAACTAACTGAGCCTTCAAATCTTCAATATGATCTTTGTTGGGACTTGTAACCCACATGTAATCACAACACACATTTTGAATAGTGTGAACTGTACCATCATACATCTTCATCTTGATGGTGCCAATCCCATCAATCTCTATGGTATGATGATTTCTCATGTACACAAATCCTGCAGAGATAGATTTATAAGTGTGAAACCAATCTCTACAAGGAGTTATATGCCACGTTGCTCCTGAATCCATTATCCAAGCATCAGTGAGCTTTACTATGTACTTGAACACCATTGCTACTTCTCTACATAAGATTTCTCCATTGGCAACACATCCCTGAGAAGTTAATGTTTTAGAGGCATTGTCTCCACCCTTCCTGAATCGACATTCACTTTTAAAGTGTCATCTCTTGCCATAGTTAGAACATTTGAGATTTTTCTTACATCTAGATTTTGACCTTCCTTGTTTGTGACTCTCAGTGGAATCACGCTCTATTGACCGTCATCTTGTCAT
>JANZXP010000195.1:21709122-21742735 GCA_027576715.1 Erythroxylum flavicans | reverse complement strand
ACACTTATAAATAAGAATTAAAAATAAATATTAAAAATAAATTTAATATTATATTCAATATTAGTCTCGTTTTAAATCTCTCAATGAGATCTTTGTAATGAAATATTTTGTGTAAAGTAATATATATTTTAAATCTAATTATTTAGTAAATTATGTAAATAAATCAATTTGTAAAGAGGACATAAAAGGAATACGTTAAAAAGTAATTGAATAAAGTTATCTTTTTGTACTTTTGGTGCAATGATCAGTAACACATCAAATTTAGTTTGTTACTATTCATTGTACCATTTTGACGTGAAGATTTAGTATGTTCCTTGGAGTAAATTTATTGCACCAATTGGAGATGGCCTAACAATCCCAAAAACTGCACACCTCGTGGAATTTCTTCTTTTTACGATGGTTGACAAAGTGTAGAAGAAAGGATATTTTCACTAAAACCAAGACCATTTTGCATTATCCAGAAATCATTCTATTCCTTTACATAAGTTTAGCTGGGTCAACCTCTGCAGCAGATATAAGTATTCTGCTCTCTTGAAGCCATCGTGTAGTTAGCGTTGCACAAGTTAGAAATCGTGCTTAGACATCATTGAGCAAATAAATCTTGCAAATGAGCGCCATTAACCCCCATCCTGAGACAAGGCACGCAAAGGGGGTGAGTGATCATAAACCAGACTTAAAAAACCTATAAGGTTGAACCACATGCATGAACAACAGCAGAAGCAGAAGAAACAGTCGAGGCAGCTTCCAATAAGCCTTTTGATTGGACTATCAACATAAATGAAAAATAAGAAATGCTTAGCCAATTTCATGAATGTAGCTAAAATTTGACAACTGGTAGGCTTACCAATTCCAAGGCTCTTTCATGTGATGGAGATGGAACCACTATGGCTGGGCTTCGATTCACTGAAATTGGTGTCTCCGAGAATTCACTTATTATTGATCTATACATTTTTGATCCAGATGCAATGGACATGTCAGACGTTCCTTTCCCTGATCTTGAACTTGTTGGATGTCTATTGCCTGCATCAGTTCTATCAGCAGCACTGCCGACTGACTGCATTAAACGAAAAAGTTATACATTGGCAATCATGAGCAAATGAATTTTACCTCTCATGCGAAATCCAGCTTCTCTTTTAAACTCAAGTGCTCTCACAAGACCACCAGTTAACATATCAATAAAGAACAATTACAAGATGTTCAAACTAAGCACTATAAATGAAGCACTAAGATTAAAATGCCAGCCAGTAGGAAGATCTAAATTCTGCTTACATCATACAAGTCTTTGATGTTTACAACAATGATCGTAATATCATCTGTCCGTTTGTCATGCTCTAGCCATAGTTTATATGACTCCCCGGTAATCGCAGCACATGCATCACGGGGATCTTTATATCTTGTCACCTATGAAAAGAAAAACATAGTACATTTTTTACGAGGAAAAAGTAGGATCAACAAAGTTAAAACATATTTAAAGAAAGAGACATTCGTACTTTGCTAAATTTGCAATGGAATCAATAAATGTCTGATCATTCTCAAAATCTAGCGGGTCCACTGACTCTTAGTTCAATTTTTCAATACAATCTCCATCCGCTCTTATATTATTCCCCCCTTTGGTTTATTAATTTTTCACTTAAAAATAAGGATCTGTCAAATTTTAGTTACCAATTGACAGGACATTGTACAAAAAGCAATATCACAACTATTATCAGTTTCTTCTGGAAGATCTTTTACCCTAATCAGTGAATCACAATTCTCACTTCTCTAAGGAACAACTTAGTATGTCGCAGATAATCGTCATTAAATAAAAAGATGATCTATAATCTTTGGAAAATGGAATAAATCTTAGAACATAAATTAGAATAACTGACAAAATGGACAACTAAGAAATGCTACCAGCATTTTACTTTACGGAGATTCTTGACAACATGAGAATTTATCTACAAACAAGAAATCATATAAAAGGAAAGAACTTAGAAGCAAATTATTTGACAACGCAAGCCATTGTTATAAGATTCTGATTTTAAATTAACCTCGTTGGAATTAAATTTTAAAAAGGCCAGGTAAACAATGCAACAATGAAGTCAGAGTGTCCAGACCCTTCACAACCATATGCAAGCACATACTCACATCCATGCTCTAGGTTAATAATAAACGCATCAATAAATCAAGGATACTATTCTATCAACAGGTATTTATTTCAGAATGAACATTAAGCATACCATATCAACAACTGTTTGACTTGAGAGGAACTCAAAAACTCCATCACTGGCAACAACAAAGAACAAGTGAGTGGATGTGAGTTGAACTATGGAGACCTCTGGAACAGCAACAACGCCAATTCTCTCTGCCATACTATCCCCTACACTCCTGGTAAATGCAGTCCCTGGATACATTCCATTTTGGACCCATAATCTCGGAGGATCCCCACCTTCACTCTCCTCATCACCCCACGTCTGTATATCCGGGTCCTTGAGTCCTTCCACTTGATCAAAACTCAAAACTCTAGCCCCACAAAGCTTCACTCTTTCATACTCATCCGTCCTGAAAGGTGTTTGATCCCATGACAAATCCGAAGCCGCTATTTTATCGCCTTGTTTAACAGCAATCACTGCTCTCGAGTCTCCCACGTTAGCAACATAAATTGCATCTCCAATAACAAGAACAGTTATCGCCGTTGTACCACTCATTGTATCATCAATTTCACTGGTATGCAACTCGTAGTTCGTCGTAAGAAACGCTGAATTGTATGCTTTAACAGGGTCATCCAACAACGTGGGATCACTCCCCAATATTTCAACTAGCCTATCCTTGACAAAATTCGAGCATTGTGCACCAAATTGGCCATGCCCATCAAACACACCAAAGAAATGGACATCTGGGTTACCTTGAAGTTGAGTTCTAACGCAGAAACTATCTTGATTTTCCTTATCTGGCAAGTCAGGGTAGTAACCTCTCTGAGTTAGAACAGAGTATTGCAATTTGAAGTTGCGCGAAGGGATAGGAATAATTTCCAGTGATCTTTGTGAGATAACATGCTTGGTGTTCCTGTACGGAGGTTTCCTTGAATCAGCATCTGAGGATGATACGTAGCGACTGCAACACTTTCCATGAACACAGCCCATGTTCTTGATATATGTATATATATACACCAACAAAGGCTGAAAGAAACAGACACTTTCCGAGCGCAGATCAGAAAATCCCAAATGACAAGGGATTAAACTTTGGAGAATAAAATTATGATGGAACTAGACAAGTGGGTGTCTACCGGATTAAACAAGGAGACTCCATGAAAGGCGAATTTTGACGAAAACCGTGATTAGGAAGCAGAAATCACAACCCATGGACAAAGCAAACCCCTAGAAGCGAAATGAATCAAAGCTCAATCTTCCATGCGATGATTTGCTTCTATCGTTATAATTAACATCAGAATGCACCCGAAAAGGCGATAAAGAAACCCAACAGAGAAACAAACGAATATTTTGCCAGTGTTATATCGAACCCCAAGAACAAGAAGCGAAAGTCCGAATCATCTGACAGACTCTAATTACACGGTTGGGATAGTCTGTGAGTGGGTCTCAAAGAAAGGAATGTCTTGTCGATGTATTGGGGGAGAAGATGAGTGCTGAAGGAGAGAAAGGAACAAAGTTGGCTGTACTAGTGTTAAAAAGAATTGAAGAAGGAAAAAGAAAAATCTTGGGAATATTTTTTTTTTGGGGGGAATTTGAACTTACAGTTAATTAGTTATTCAGTCAAAAATAACTGGATCTCAATTGTGCCTCGTTTGAAACTTTCCCTCTTTCGAGCTTGTAATTAATTTCACTTAGTTGGCAAATAAAGGTCGCGTTTGGTTAACAAAGGATCAGCTATTTTTTAGTTGGTTGACTCAATATAATGGTTTGGCCTATATTAAAACACTGTTATTTATTTGGTGAGAGGAGCCAATCTAACCAGTTATTTTTTCACAAGCTAATTTACTACAGCGTTTTTCAACAACTGATTGATTTATGATGAAATTCTCCCACTTTACTCTCCTCTCTGCTCTCGGTCTCAAATCTCATTCTTGTTCGGAACGTTCTACTCAACTCTTTAAAGATTTCACATCTCTGTGGCTCTCACGTCTCCAGATCACCAGTCACTAGTCGTTGTTTAGCGAAAAAGGAATGGTGAGAGTTTTACACTTTCTGGTTCTAGTGCTGTTTGGGAAGTTGGTAAAAGTTTAAGTTTATTGTTGCTTTAGAAGGAAGAAAGAAGAAAAACAAGTAGGTTCTCTTCCGAAAAAAGCAACTACGCTTTTGGTCGTTTTGCTGGTCGTTACTTGCATTCTTGTCATAGTCACATTCTTTGTTCCTTTTATTGTTTTGCATGGTAAGTTCTGTTTTCTTCTGTTCAAAGATCTCGATCGTTCTTCACTTTCTTCTTCTCCCTTTTGATGAACTGGAAAGCCATTAATTAGCTAAAGTGAAATACTTTGTTTAGAAATGACTTCTTATATTCTGTCTCTATTTGATTCTCGTTATATGATATCTATCGTGCTTTGTAGGCAATAGTTATAGTTTTTTAAAAAGATAATTGAATTTATATCCAATTAGAAAATTTTAAACACTTATGATTTTTCAATTTCTTTTGGAAACTAACCAAAAGACTTTAAAATGTCTTTCATTTTGTTTACGTAAAATACCTCGCCAAACTATGCATAGAATGGTGAGGCAATTTGTGGGGATTCTTTTGTTTGGAGTGCATGCTTGGGTTTTGCTCCTTCGGAGACATCTCCCACCAACCACAATCAAACTCAAGCTACCCAATCAAATGAATTTTATTATGTGTTGTTTTAACTTAGATCAAGTAATATGATTAGCTAAAGCTGAATGCAATAAACAAGTCCTTATTTCTTTCTTTAGTTTTTGTTTGATATATTGAAATTTTCTCTATTTTTTAAACAAAACAAAATTGCCAATAATTTTAATAAGCCCATCAGGTAATAGGTTAATTTTTATAACCTTATTTTGATCTCGGGACCCCTGTCATATCTCACTGTTACTTTGATTTCTGTTACTTTGATTTCTCCAAACCTAGCAAGAACCATAAAAATATTCTCTTGTAGGTTAACATACACAATATCCTTTTAGAGTTCTTGATGACTCAATAATTGAGTTATGATTTCCATCTTCCTGGGAAACGCCTTATACATAGACAAGAACATGGAGAGAAGGAGGATAGGCTATTCTCAAATCGGTGTAAGTGTTGATCTCACTGAAGACGGGACATGAATAATGGGTAAACGACTAACAAGTTAAAATTTTAAGTTTTAAAAGTAAAAGCTTCAAGGGTAAAAATCAAGTCATATGATTATTGTAGTATGAAATGTATGGATTATAATGTTCAAATAAGCTCCAAGCTTTGAGGGATTTTATATCTAAGGAGAAACCTTTGATCTTAGGATTTTTGGAAACTAAGATTATATTTGAAAATATAAATAAGCTAAAAAGATTGGGCCCTCAGTGGAAATTTATCTATAACCATCAATCCCACGTGTATGGAAGAATCATTATAAGTTACAACTCTAATTTTAAATAGATTAATAAGATGGAGTCCAATGAACAAGTTATGCATATGAAGTTGCTCATTCAATAGGATTCTAAAATCTTCTCCTTATTTGTGTATGGCTCTAATATAGCTTTCTAAAGAACAAATATATGGAATGGTTTGAAGATGATACATAGGAGTTGTTGTGGTCCCTGGTTGATATGTGGAGACTTCAATTCAATCCTATTTAGGACTATGGCTAAAGGGAATTTCAATTTAAAAAAATTCTCAGAAGATTTCAAGGTGCGTACTGAGCATATGGGGATCACTGACCTCAAATGTGAACGACATACTTTCATATGGAGCAATAAGCAAAACTTAGGTTGCTTTATTAGGAAAAAAATTGGATACGGCTTTAATTAACCTTGATTAGTTAACCCAATTTCCTGAAAGTAAGACAAGCTTTACAGAGCTCCTCTTCTTAAATCATAACCCTATCATAGTAGTGACATCTTCCAAAAGGTTAGTAGGAACTTCCCTTTTAGATTCAATAACTTTTTAGTTAATGATGTTATATTTTATTTAGCTATTAATTGAGTATTGGAAGTCTCCATCTTTGGAACTAAACAATCTAAATATGTGCAAAAGCTAAAAGCTATTAAATAGGAACCAAAAAAGCTTATTATAAAAAGGTTTTTATACCTAGACAAATTATTACTATTACTAAGGAGAAGCTGGTTTCCACTCAATTTAACCTCTTTATAAATTCTGGAGACGTTTTCCTTTTGAATAAGGAAAATATGTGACATCTATAGATTGGTTAGAGCTTAGGATGAGTAAGTAGATGTTTTGGCAGATGAGGATTATCTCAATATACAGGAGCAGTAGCTGAGATTGGATCCTCTAAGTAGCTAACAAGAGGGTTGAGCATCAGGATGATTCCTCAGATAATTGGAGCTCGATAAATGCATTTTATTTATTTATTTGAGAGTTTTTTTTATTTTTTGGTACCTAATTCATTTCTAGTATGTTTTTAGGTCTCAATTACCTTTATGGATCAATAGGAGAGGAAGTTAGGTAGAATTGAGATAAAAAATTTGAAGAATTGAAGCACTTTTAGGACACACCAATGTTAGTAAAGGACACGCCCATGAAGACTTAGATATGGCTTTATGGAGGACCATGTAGGTCCATATAAATGTGTACAAGTTTAAAGATGTTGTTTCACGTATGTTAAGGTTAAATATACCTTTGTAGTGATTGACACGGTAGTGTCCAAATACCTCATAAGTTAATAAAATTGTCTCTCTACAGTATTCATTACAAGAAAAAAGGTTTTATCGATGGAAGTTATTGACAGAGGATAAAGATTTCCATCAAGAAACAAATTTGGCGACGAAAATTACTAACTAAAAAAGTCGTCAGAGAAATGGCCACAGGTAAATTTTAACGACGGATATTAAAAATCCGTCGCTAAATTTAGTGACAAAATTTTGTATTTCTGTTAGTAAAATTAAATAAATTTACCGACAGATTTATAATATTTCGTCACTAAATTTGCAATAGATTCCTAATATTTCGTCGGTGAATTTACCGACGGTAGATTGTAAGTTCTTCGCTAAATTTACTAACAAACATATAACATTCCCTCGTTAAATTTACCGAAGAACAACATATCTATTGCTAAACTTTTACTGACATAATATTTTAGTTCTGTTAGGAAATATAGCTATGATAAATTTCAACCGCCATTTCTTACTTCCTACCTAAGTTTTCTGTTGATAATGTTTTGATTTTTGTACATTTAATTTCTTTAAATAATATAACATTGATTGATAAATATAAAGTAAACATTATGTTGATGGGTAATATAATAAAAATATTATAATGTACATGAATAAGTATCTTGAAAATAATGTAAATTAATAATTCATACAAAAACTTAAGAGTAACAGACTATCAAATACATTCACTTATCCATCTAATCTATGCAGGTGGTGAAGGCAGATGCTCTGACTGATGCAATGAGGTCCTGTCCCTCCCCTTCAACTCATCCACCTCATTATAGAGCTGGGTTATGCACTCCATCAACCTCTCTACTATGCTATCAAGTTAAACAACTCTCTCATTTGATGCGAACCGCTTACTAGATCCAGCTATAGAGGATGTGGAGGATTACGAATAGCATGTGTTTGTAAATGAACCTAAGCCAAATATCCTTTCATAACGGTCCCTACCAACCATTGCATCAAGATATACCTGACTCTCATCAATAGTTTCAGAGTTAAGAGATTGTCATTTAATGCTTTCTTGTATTTGGTCCTATCATTATAATTGTTTGTGTTAATAAGTGATAATTTTTAAGAATTAAAATTAAAGTATAGATTTTACATACATGAAGTTGTATGCATCGGCTGTTGATGAAGGTCACACCACCATATTTCTTGTTGTTAGTGTGTAAAAAAACTAGTGTGGTGTAGACTTCCTACCTATAGACTTTTCCTACGTCAGAATAAATTGTTATAAGTGAACTACAATTTACAAAAATTTCGGCAGAGTTTCCTCTATATTTATTATATTTACCCCTTATTAGACAAAAAAATTAACTCAACAACACAGCCATTAATGATACCAAACATTGATTACATTATTATTCTCTATAATAAACATATGTTTTTATTCTAAATTTCATACATCAAATTACATTGAAGTCAAATTTCATACATCAAAATACAAAACCAAACTATAAGTGTCAAGGTTTGATACTTACAA
Organism: Erythroxylum flavicans; assembly: GCA_027576715.1. Taxonomy (NCBI): domain Eukaryota; kingdom Viridiplantae; phylum Streptophyta; class Magnoliopsida; order Malpighiales; family Erythroxylaceae; genus Erythroxylum; species Erythroxylum flavicans. The sequence continues at coordinate 21,734,440 of JANZXP010000195.1, read as the reverse complement.
GTTTTTGTGCATGCTCTTGGTGGATTATAGATCCTCCATTATGTATGAGTAGACTCTCTCTGTTCGGTCCTCCATGTCTGTTGGCATAATTACGCTTTGAATGGACATTGCCTTGGGTGATGCCCAAATACTATTGCCAACGACTCCATATTTCCTCAAATATATATGGTGGTCATACATTATTCTTGTGTATTGAACCAAGAAAGTCTCTATAACGTGTACAAGCTCACCTCTCCCATACATTATAAATTACATCATCAAATTTTGAATCCCAAAAAATTTCTTTCTACAAAAAAGAAAAATATACTATAAGTACTTATAAACGATAATATTTATCTAATTAATGCATAAATTTAGATAAAATAAAAAATATTAAAAAATATTTTTTACCTCAAAATCTTGATAATAAAAATCTTTTGTCACCTGAGAGACATTCTTCCATGTATAACCCTCAAAATCTATCCTCTCCTTAAACGTGGATGAGATATTTCTGGAGCACATTCTAAATGGAACCAACCTAGTATATAAGTATTTTTAGATCATTTTCAAATTAAAACATATAACTTAAGTATAAACCTATGATGTTATCATGCATGAATTACAAAATTTTTAAAACTTCACTCACAAAATGTTGACAATTATAATGTAAGTTCTTCCATCAACTCCCTTAGCTCCAGGCTAGAGACTGCCTCTGTCATCCTCAATGTTTACCCCTAATATCTCTATTGGTGTAGGGGTGGTGGATGGTATAGGGCTGTTAGATGGTGTAGCAGGACTGCTGGATGGTGTAGCAACAGGGACAAAAGGTGATTGTATAGGGACTGTAAGTCAGGAAGGTGATGCCATATCTGGACGTATAGTAGCTAGATGTACAAACCTGATTTTGTGGCATATGCAGAATGTGGTGCTTCACCTGGAAATTGTGGTAAATTGAACTTTGGCCGCAACATATCATGTTTTCTCTTTTGTGGCATATTTTTAACCTGAAAGTCACATTTTATTGAATATTCCAGGAATATAACAATATAAATTACACATAAATAACATTATATTGTTGACGTAATAATAGATTTATTCATATAATATTCTATTGTAAATACAAATTAATCGCTATCATCACTTAATTGTAAATCAAAATCATCATCTTCTTCTTCTGAAGAATTAAAATCAAACTAAAGCTCTTCTTTAGATTTATCACGCTCCTCATCTTCTCTAGATAAAATTTCAACATATTTATCATTTGGCTCATTCAAAGGTTCATTCTTGTTATATGTTACATATGCATTTATTTCATAAACATCTTTTAGAAACACTTCACTTTTAATTATCTTATTTTCTCCTTTTCCATGTAATTCAAAAACACCTCAAGGTTTTACTTTGCAAATGGCCAACCAAACTGACTTATCTAATCGTAAGCTAGGAAAAAGGACATAATACACTTGGATTGCTTGCATCGTCAACACAAAAGGTTCAAATCATCTAAATCTTCTTTGCTAGTTGATTTAAACTAGATTATATCAATTGTGCACTTTTATTCTAATATTAGGAGTAGGATCCAACTAGTCACACTTAAATATCACACTTCATTTTATTGGCATTGCAGGGTACTTAATTTCTAGTATCTCAATAATTTTACTATAGTAATCCATCAATTCTCCCTATATGCAAACTTTACTATTTATTGTTGTCATGCTATGATCAAGATATTCCGTATGAAATTTGTATCCATTAACAAAATACATCGGATATGATTTAATAGTTTGCAAAGGTCCTTTCGCAAAATCACATATGAACTTGTTCTTATTGGGGTTTATGAGGCCTACACAAAAAATCCTCATATTAAATAGAATAATGTCATTTAAACACTTTAATCTCATTACTCATCTATTTCACTTATTGCAAGTGAAACTTACATATTTCTCGAACCATCGAGAAAAGTGTCTTTTAACTTCTTTATTGATATCATTCTGTGTTGTTTCAAGCATTAGCTCCCATAACCATTCCTCATATAATCTAAAAATATTATTATGTGTTTTAGTTGTAAACAACACTAACTCCGAAAGCTCAAATAGTCAATTTCAAATTTAGTTTAAACTTACTACACGAAAGGTTGAACCTCTTGACAATTCAATAAAATGTAACCATAGGTAGGCTCTATTTCTTCTTTTGTTAACATTCTTCTTGGTGAACGTCCATATGTTTGTCTTGGATATATGAAAATGGATAAGTTACAATCAATATCACTCGTTTTGCACCCATTGTCATTACGAGGAATTTTTCTTATTCTTGTGTGCACATGCGACTCAAAATAATATGAACAAATTGTACTTGCTTCCTCCACTAAATAAGCATTACATATTGAACCTTCAACTCTATCTTTTTTTAACAATTTTCTTTAACTGATGCAAAAGCCCACATTAGAAATAGGGTTATTACAATTATGTTATTAAAACATGCTATAATTTTTATTTAAATATTGACTATAATTACCTCTCAAATAGATACATCCGTCGATGTTGAACTAGACCAGAAAGTTTAACCTCGTAGGCTAAATGTACGGGTAGATGCTCCATATAGTTAAAGAAGCTTAGAGGGAAAGTCTTTTCTAATTTGCATAAGATAATTGGAATTTCCCTTTTTAGTTCTTCCATTTCAACCAACTTTATTTCATTTGATGTTAAGCATTTAAAAACAAATTAATTTTGTTATACCTTCCTAAACCTTATTCAATAACAACTCCTGAAATGCAATTAGAATTGTCCTTTGCTTAAACACATGAAAATCATGACTTTTAATCCCAAATAATTTTTACTTCCTCATGTCCACACACCTTGCCAAGTTCAAAACGTAACCACCTGGAAACTTTAGACTTTTCAACCATTCATACGAAATTTCCTTTTGTTTTTTGTCTAAAATGTAATATGTTTTTAGATATTTATTAGTGAGAAGATCTTTATCTAACTTATTCGTTCTACAAAAAAAAGTTTCAAATCAGCTCATGATTTTGCATTGTCCTTTCTCCTCCCTTTAATGTTCATTATGGTGATGAACAAATTGTCAAAATTATTTTTTTTTTCAATTTCAATATGCATAACATCTAGATTATGATGTATCAAATCAGTTTTCCAAAATGGTAAATCCTAAAAGATACTTCATTTTCTCCAACCAAAGTTTTTACTAATGCTTTTATTCACTTCTTCAGCTTCAAGTTCTATAACTTTCAGCAACCCTAACTCATCAATCTCCTGCAATATCTCTTCACTAGCTTTGTAAGGGGGAGGAGGTGTTTGTACCATCTTATTCTTAATGAAATTTTGTTTATTGCGTCTAAATTGATGATCCGGAGGAAGAAATTTTTTGTAGTTGTCAAACCAAGATGTTTTGGCCCTGTTAGGAAGATAAAGTGTATTAGAATCATTGCCACAGTAAGGATAAGCCAATGTCCCTACTGTGCTCCATCCAGAAAACATAGCATATCACTAATAATCCACATCAAGTTGCTCTCATTAAAAAATTTTGTTTAAGAGACACACCAAATGTCTCCACATCAAATTCCCAAAGATGATGCAATTTAGATACCAATGATTATAAGAATACATCAATTTTATGCTTCAAATTCCTAGGCCCTAGCATAATCACCGTAAAAAACATATATGCCCCATTCATACACATCCATGAAGGAAAAATATAAGGAGTAATTATGATTGGCCATGATGAATATTGTTGGTCAGATTGACCAAAAGGTTGGAATCTATTTGTTGACAATCCTAACCTAACATTCAACTAACAGTTGAAAACTCAAAATGAGTGCTATTGAAATGTTTCTATGCGAGTGCATCCGATGGATGACTCATTATTCCATCTTCTTGTTCATGTTCATTATGCCATCTCATACGAGATGCAGTAAAATCATAGGCATATAGTCTTTGAAGTCTCAGAGTTTGGGAAATAATACATTCGCTTCTAAAGTACTAATTTTTGTTTCATAGTACGCTTTCTAGGTTTGAACCTAGATTGACCACAAAATTTGCACTATTGTAATTTTACATCATCTCCCTAAAACAACATTCATCCCAATTTGCAAAAATCAATTTTTCAACAGGTAAATCATGACCCCTAATAAGTTTCTTCATATTGTAAAAATTATCAACCATTGTATGATTAGAAAGTAATGATTCATTGTACCAAACAAGAAATTTATCAAAACTTTGATCAGAAATATGCCTTTTAGACTTTATGTTCAATATTCGAGCAATTGTGAGATGATAATTAAGTAATCTTCTCACAATTTGGCTATAATTCTTGGTCAGCTGATTTTAGTAAGTCAAAAAGCTTTGTTTACACATGGGTTTGGTTCTTTTTCAAGATTTTCTGTATTTGCCTAAAAGGCATAACTGACTGCATCATAAACCATTTAGATGTAAGGATTTTCAGTTAAAACTACATTATTTGTTATAAATCTAGTCCCTGACCCATATTGACTAGTTTACTTTATAACCCCTTGAAGTGCTACAAATTAATGGTTCTCCAAGTCATGTCCACTCAAAATAATTTGGAACAAATCATTTTCTTAACAAATAGAGATTCACTTCATCAATAGGAAGAAAACGAATATGTTTGCACTTTTTACATGGACATCTAGCCTTTAGATTATCCATATATGTATAACATGCATAGTAAATAAAAGCTTCAACTACCTTAATAAACTCAGGATTAATGAAACTATTAGGTGTTAATCGTCTATACATCCAAGATCTATCAACATTACTTATTTCTACAAAACTGTTATTTAAAAAGGTGACTGTAGTAAGATATAGTAATCATTACGATAGTATCCATATTAATCTTATAGAACATTTAATCTTTACTTTACACATTATTAGATCCTTCATTTCCCCTAAGTTTTTATGAGTCTCTGACCATTTGCCCTCCAAATTGAAACCAACATATCCTACCATATGATTTCACAATCAGATAACTCAATCATAACCAATTCCACTTTAGTGATTGGACAATCATCACATTTTAAGTCGTAAGAACCTTACAAGCATAGAAATTTTTTTTAAGAAAGATAAAGCTTTCATCTTTATAATCCTTAATATATCTTAATACTTTATAAGCAACCTACAAATGAACTATACTTGGCTTATCGATATATTGACTTAATTGATGGACAACATATGTAAGTTTTAGTCAAATAAAGCAATTTGTCAACCAATATCCTGTAAGAAGTGACATTAAGAAAGGAAAAAAAGCACATACATATTATTTTTCTAACTTTATATTAAAATAAAAAGAGAAAAATTGGTTTACAATAAATAAAATCAGTGGAAATTAAAAATGCACTATAGTATGTGGCATTGTTAGACCAAATGAACCGAGAAAGCAAGTTCTTGTTGTGTCTCCTAGGTTCGTAGAATTTTTCATCGATAACCCTTATGGGAGTTACATCACGAGTTTCTAGCCTATATACCATCCTAGGGGTTTATTATGCAAAGAATTGTCTTGTCAATTACGTGAATATCTTATGTTAATACTAAGTTTGATTTAATCACCTACAAGTTCATTTACAAAGTTTGATTTTAAACAAGTAATATGGTACATGACATTGTTACACTAGATGAATTGAGAAAGCAACTTCTCATTGTGACTCCTAGGCTTATGAAATTTTGCATGATAAGTTTCATGGGAGTTGCATCACAGGTTTCAACCTATATACCATCCTCGCTGTTTATTATGCAAAGAATTGTCATGTCAATTATGCGGATTTCTTATGTCACTACAAAAAATATAGAATTTAAAGACACAAAAAGGTGGAGTTTTTAGATGCTTTTTTGCATCTTAAAAATAATTTTAGACGCTTTATAAAGCTTCAAAAAAATAAGTGTCACAAAAACTATTTTCAACAGTTTTCTTAAACACATATATGCGTCGAAAAAACATACATTTTTTAGTCATCTAAGTGTTAAAAATCTATTTCCCGCGTTTGTAGTTTTTTGGGGCAATGTTATTTTAGATGCTTTGTGTAAGCTTTTAAATGTTTTTTTATGTCGATATTTTTCACTTTTAGACAACTTTTTACGTCAAAAAACTCCACCATCTTTGTGTAATTCTTATTAATGATTAGTATATAAAATAATTAAATAATATATATTTGTTAATAGTAAATCACTTTGTATGATTTTTATAATTAAAAAACAAAAACCAAAAATTAAAATAAAAATAATTTTTAATGAATTTGAAAATAAAAATATAAACTAAAAATTTAAATATAAACAACCAGGCCTTTAACTTAATTTTATTAATTTTCTTCAATAAATTTTATTAGCGTAAAAGTTAAACATAAAAACATCCCAGTAAAAATTTTATAAAAATGTAGGTTTTTGAGAAGTTCAATAATATACAGTCTTATACTTAACTAGTTGAGAGGATATTCCAAAAGTTTTATATACTTCCAAGCTACTATGCCCGTGCAATTCCAAGTCTGGTATACTTCCAAGCTGTTAAGAATACCACGTCAATATGAACATTTGCCAAAGCCAAATATTTTAACCATACTTATTCCATGTAGCAAGCAATTCATGTTGCTAATTGTCCAGTATAAGAGCTTTACGATTCCATAGCAAACCGTAAGACCATCCACACTAGTTATACGTAAAGCAAGAAAATCAAACAGACGACACGACATTTTACCCAAAATAGTTCTTTTTCTTGAGGCAATGCCAAGTACTCATTGACGACTACCTCAAGAAGACCATCTAGAAGTTTCTTGTAACAATGATCTGCATCAGGAGATTTGAGGAGCTTCCTTCAAACTTGTTTAAGTATATGATATGATCCACGATAGAGTCACCAATGTAAACAACTAGAACAATGAGAGGAATAATATATTGTATTAATATTGGAATGTAACAGATGACACCAGCAGATTTATCACGAGTCTACCTTACTCTTCACTCCATATTCAATACAACATTCTTCATGCCTCTCTCCACATTCTCTCCCTCTATATATATTCTATTTTGTAACAAACTTGTAACAAACTTTGCCATGGGGCAATAACAATTCTGCATCATGAAATGTCCTACCACACACTTTATTCATAACTAACTTATACTCCTTGTTGTTGGACCCAGCTCTAGGAAAGCCTCTAGTCTTCTTCCTTCCATAAACAAATCGGATTTCTAGTCTGGTTGGCCCATCAATTCCCCCTCCATCGACATTCACCTTGTCCTCAAGGTGGAAGGTTGGAAAAACATCTTTGATCAGTTGAGTTAGTTCCCAAGTAGCCTCAAAAGATGACAAGTTTTTCCATTTTACTAACAATTCCAGATCAACCCCATGACCATGAATATCCAAGATAGATTCAGGCTTGGTGACCCACTCCCTATCAGATGATAATATCGGAGGAAGAGGTTAAATGTGGTTAGTTATACCCACGGCTTTCTTGAGCTGAGAAATGTGAAAAACAGGGTGAATAGCAGCAGTTTCAGGCAACTGAAGCTTATACGCAGCTGCTCCAATGTGTTGAAACACAGAAAAAGGGTCGAAATAACGGGTTGCCAACTTCTCATTAGGACGAGATGCCAAGGAACTCTGGCGTTAAGGAAAGAGCTTTAAGTAGACTAAATCTTCGATATAAAATTGCACATCACGTCGATGCTTATCAGCAGCTTGCTTCATTCTATTTTATGCCATAGCCAATTGATCTTTCAATCCAGACAACATCAAGCCACGACTCAACAATTGGTCTTCAAGAGTAGAATTGGTAGTGTCGTTGTATGCATAGCAAACCAAAGTAGGTGGATCACATCCATAGACAATCTTAAATGGCGTCATCTTTGTAGAAGTGTGATAAGAGGTGTTGTAGGAGTATTCAGCCCAAGAAATCCATTTAGACCACTGTTGTGGATGTTAACCTGCAAAATAGCGGAGATAAGTCTTAAGACAACAATTAATCACCTCGTTTTATCTGTCAGTTTGGGGACGATACGCGGTGTTGCACTTCAATGTGGTATGTTGGAGACGAAACAATTCAATCTAGAAATGACTCAAGAAAATCTGGTTTCGGTCAGTGACAATACTCCGAGGAAACCCATGTAGCTTAACAACTGATGTGAGGAACTCATCAGCCATATTCTTAACCGTATAAGGGTGCTTTAAGAGGATGAAATGAGCATACTTGCTAAGACAGTCCACCACAACCAAGATAGAATCAAACCCTTGTGATTTTGGCAACCCATCAATAAAATCCATACTAATGTCTTTTCAGATTGCTTGGGGAATAGAAAGTGACTGTAATAAACCAATCGGAGACAAAGTTTGATACTTGTTTTGCTAGCAAATTAGGCATGCTTCCATAAACTTTTTGATGGTAGCACGTATGCCTTCCCAGTATAGCTCACCCGATATACGCTTATAGGTTCGTAAAAATCCACCATGACCAGCTATAGGACTGGCATGAAATTCATGGAGTAGCCTTGGAATGAGGGATGAGTTTTTAGGCACCACCAGCTTCCCATGGAAGTACAAAATGTTGTGCAAGAGAGACCATCCCAGCTTTAAGTGTGGGTCAACTTCTAGGGACTGTTTTACTGCCACCAACTCAGGATCAAATGCGATTTCCTCTATGAGCATAGGCCAATCGATCAGAGAATTAACAGAAATGGCTAACATTTTAGATTGATGGGAAATTTTGGATAGGGCATCGACAGCTTTGTTGTCAGGTTCGGGCCGATATTGAACTTCGAAATCATAACTCATAATCTTGGTTAACCACCTTTGGTACTCAGTAGCCACCATGCGTTGTTCCAACAAATAATGCAGAGATTTTTGGTCAGTGGGAACAATAAAATGACGTCCCAGACGATAATGGCGCCATTTTTGGATGGCCAGAATAATGGCCATTAATTCTCGCTCATATATGGACTTGAAACGAGCACGACCTTGTAAAGCATGACTGTAAAAAGTAAGGGATCTGTCTCGTTAAGACAAGACAACTCCTAACCCGATGCCCGAAGCATCTGTTTTGACAATAAATACTTCAGAGAAATTCAGAAAAGCCAACATTGGAACTGTTTTCATGGCAAACTTCAACATATTCACCACATCCGTAGGTTCCGGCGTCCATTCAAAAGAATCTTTCTTGAGCAATTGGGTGAGTGGAGTGGCTATTTTGTGATAATGTCGCATAAATCTACAATAGTAACCTGTTAAGCCTAAAAACCCATGCAATTCTTTGGGGTTAGTAGGTAAGGGCCACTCATCCATGATCTGCACCTTACTTTAATCTGTGGCCACGCCTCTCTCAGAAATAATATGACCGAGGTACTCGATTTCTGGTAGACAAAAGCAACATTTCTTGGAGTTGGCGAATAATTGATGTTCTCACGACAAGGACAAAATAGACCGTAAATGTTCTTCATAGGCTGCAAAGGAGGAGCTGTAAACAAGAATATCATCAAAGAATACCAGTACATACCAGCACAACATGTATTTGAATATGTTGTTCATCAACGCCTAAAAGGTGGCTAGGGTGTTGGAAAGTCTAAACGACATAACCATAAACTAGTAATGGCTTTCGTGAGTGCAGAATGCTGTTTTGTGCACATCCTCGGTTTTAACGTGAATTTGGTGATAACCAGATTTGAGGTCAAGCTCGGTGAAGACCTTGGCACCATGGAGTTCATCCAATAACTCATAAATGTTGGGAATCAAAAAATGGTTTGGAATAGTGGCATGATTAAGTGCTTGATAATCTGCGCAGAACCTCTAACTTCTGTCTTTCTTGTGAACCAACAAAACAGGGCTGGAAAATAGACTTACGCTGGGTCAAATGATACCAGCGGACAACATTTCTGTGACCAATTTTTCAATTTCTGCTTTCTGTATATACGGGTATCGGTATGATCTAACATTTATTGGACCGGTACCCTCCTTCAACACAATAGCATGCTCATTTCCCCTGACTAGAGGTATACCTGTAGGTGTATCAAACACATCCTCAAAATCACTCAACAACCATTTGACCTTAAGTTCCTCATGTCCACTAGAACTTTGGATTTGCACTGAAATATTCAATAACTCAATCATCACTCTGGATTTTTCTTGCTGTAATTCTTTAACCATTGTTTTCAATGAGACCAATGCCTTGGTGAGGCTGGGATCTCCCTTCAACTGGATAGTTTGGCCCTCGACATTAAAAGTCACGGTTAGCTTCTTCCAGTCATCGCAAGTTTCTCCTAAAGTGGTTAACCATTTTAAACCCAGGATAACATTTGTACTTCCTAGTGGTAAAGGGAGAAAGTCCTCCACAATTGTGAGCTCTTGCAACCTGAGAACAACTCCTTTACACACACCCATACCCTTTAATTGCTCTCCAAAACCAAGAATAACACCATAGTGTGATGTTTCTTGAACGAGTATTTGAAGAGCGTCGACCAATCCTGTAGAAATAAAATTATGTGTAGCCCCACAATCAACGAGCACCACTACTTCTAGCCCATGAACTTCTCCTTTCAACTTCAATGATCTGGGTTCAGATAAACCCACCACTGAATTTAAGGAAAGTTCAACAATATTTAAGGTTTCCTCTACTCCACTCTCTACCTCCTCCTCTGACACTTCGGTATCCTCTGCTTCGCTCACCAATAGCAAGTTTAATTCCTTCTGCGGACAACGATAGCCAAAATTCCATTTCTCATCACATCGAAAAAATAGGCCTTGCGCTTGTTTTGCTTGGGCTTCGGTTGGGGTGAGTTTACAAAATTTGGGAGATGTGATTGTGGCTAGTGTTTTGGTATTCTGTTTGTAAGGAAAGTTCAGTAGTGTTTCTGGGTTTGGAAGTTTGGGTGAAGGGTGGGTGTTGTTGAGTGGGTTATATGGTTTGGTGAGGATCCAGGAAACTATTTTAGAGCCATGTTTGTATTGGATTGAAGGGGTTCTTTTTGGGCTTTGTGGTATTGAGAATAACCCAAGATCTGGTTCTTTCTCTCAACCCGTCCTGCAGTATCGATCGTCTCCTTCAGCGTATGTGGGTTGAACACTCACAACTTTGCTCTTATTTTTTCATATAAACCATTAACAAACACAACAATCATTGTCTCCTCATCCAACACTCCTACAGACGCCGCTAGGTATTCAAACTAGGATCAATATTCAGCCACCATAACTACTTGTTTGACAGCGAAAATCGTTGTATCAGCGTCCCATCTTATAGATCAGCAAACCGCTGTAGCATTTGAGTTTTTAGTTCATCCCAAGAGGAGAATGATTTGTTACGTTCTTTAAAATGCAACCAAGCTTTTGCCTCTCCTTCGAAACACAGTCCAACAGCCTCCAACTTATCTGCTTCTGACAACTAATTGATAAAAAAATAACTTTTGGCATGGAAAATCCATGAGTTCGCTCCTTCCCCATCGAAGATTGAAAGCTCAAGCTTTCTGAGGTACTTGTCCCTCTCTAAGACCCTCTCTGCTATGGTATGAGTAGTTGTTTGGGTATCAAGTTTGTTAATATTGTGGTTTTGATTGTAGATATTGAGTTCTTTTTTGGTGATTTTGGTGCTTGATTCTCCTGGAGGGAGTGTGTGGTTTGTTTGGTTATGAAGGATATGTTGTATGATGGATTGGGTTTCTTGAAGTTGGGAAATCAACAGTCATATTAGCACTGATTCCCTTCACGCCATCTTCAAATTGTTCTACTCGCGATTCCATGTGTGTTTTTAGATTTGTAGTTTCCATGTTTGTAAAGATAGATACTCACAGGAGAATCGTGAGCTCTGATACCAAATGATATGATCCACGATAGAATCACCAATGTAAACAACAAGAGCAATGAGAGGAATAATAGATTGTATTAATAGTGGAATGTAAAAGATGACACCAGTACATTTATCACGAGTCTACCTTACTCTTCACTCCACATTCAATACAACATTCTTCATGCCTCTCTCCACATTCTCTCCCTCTATATATATTCTATTATGTAACAAACTTTGCCATGTTGGCAATAACAACTTTGCAGCACGAAACGTCTTACCACACACTTTATTCATAACTAACTTCTACTCCTTATTGCTGGACCCAACTCTAGGAAAGCCTCTAGTCTTCTTCCTTCCATAAACAAATCAGATTTCTGGTTTGGTAGGCCAATCATTATAATCATTAATTACAACATCTACCTCAAGTAAATGACGCCCTAGAGAATAATTACCGGTATCATCAGTCATGATGGCCTTATTCGAAGTTGGCGTGAGAGGAAATGTTTTCGGTGGAGAAAAAGTTGGATTCAACTCGAACACAAAGCTCTGTAATATAAATAGATCAGTCAGCCAAATAGTTAATCCTAATCGAAATTATCAAAATATCTGCTTCCATTATATAGGTCAAGGAGAGCAAGAAAACTATGAAACAAATAATAAAAAATATATACAAACAACATTCAGCATCATAGAATCAAGTAATGTTAATTATGGACAACAAATACAAAGAATCAAACAATATTTGCTAAATAGTTTCGGAGAAAACGATTGAAAAATTTATACAGGACGATTCTAAGCTTTGACAGTAGAGAAAGAGAAGCAATGCATTGAGTTTTGAATTGGACAACAAATAAACAAAAAGCAAAGGCAAAGCTGATCTTCTCTAATCAAAAATAGTCAAGGAACTTGTGAGGAATCATACTTTTATGTTGTGATTGAACTCCAACAAGTCGCTCGAATCATTAATTGGATCCGGTGAAACATCTTGGGCAATCTTGGTTAATTCACTGTTCAAGCTTTTTTTAAGGACCTAGAGAAAAGAAAATTTCGAAATAAAACTTCAAACACGAAACAAAATGAATTAGCAGAGATAATGAGATTTAAGAAGTGAACCTTTTGAGGCTTCTTCAGCATAGAGTGCTTGGATCTGTAGTTGGAAAGATCGGAAGATCGCGAGTGTTCTTCGTGTGAAGTTTGATACTCTTTCATTTCTCCAGCTTTTGACAGGAGGAGTTTTCATATTTGCAAAAATCTTCTAGAGAACATCCCTTTATAATCTTTTTAACTAGATTTGGTCCAAATTATGCTTTTTTGATCCTCGGTGATGTCGTTTCGCACATTTGGACACTGGATTTTACATTTTAGACGGATAACAAAACAACATTAGATTAAGAAATAGTGCATTTCCGGTTTACCGCATGAGGTAATTATGACAGATCAGCATCAAAACACCGACGAAACACATAATCAATAGACAATTTTATCCTAGTTCTTCTATTCATAATAGGCACCTAACAAAGGGACTATTTGACTCCATTTTTATTTTTGATTATGGTTCTTCATTTTTATTTTTTAATTTTTGCTTATGTATTACAAAAATAAACACATATTTGATTGTTATAACAATATAATTATAGTTTATTAGTGATAATAATTAAAGATTAAATAAAACATAAAAATAAATTAATTTTATAAAATATTTAAAGCAATAAATTTTATTTTGATCTCTTATATAATAAATATTAATAATAAATATGTTATATCTTATTATAAATATATAAGTAAATAAGTAAAATGTTGTGAAGTTTTATTTTTGAATTAATATTTATTTATTGTTTTAATTGTTAAACTAATGGTATTAGTTAGAATTAAACAAATGATATTTATATTTTAAATTTAAATTTAAATTTAAATTTATATATTTTAATTTTAAATATATTTATTATATAATTATAAAATTTATTTAAATTAAAATATTAGGTTATATTAATCTTTTTTTTAATTTAAAGAAATTTCATTGATGATAAAAGATTCGATTAAACTATTGTACAATGCTTAAGAGAACAATATTGAGCTAATTTTCAATCAACCCTGAAAATTATTTCGTATATTTTCGACAATTTTTTTGTCTTAAATAAATGTCTAAATACTCTACCAATTTTTAGATTATTTAAGACAATTATTAAATGTGTCTAGGCATAAATGTCTAAAACTTCCTTATTTTGGTGTAGTGTGTTAATACTAAGTTTGAATTAATCATTTACAAGTTTTAAGTCTTTATGTTTCAATTTAAACAATGCCCAAACATAAATACTTAAACTATTAAACCCCAACCTAAAATCTCATCAATCATTGTTTTAGGAAAAATTGCAAAGAACAGCACAAAATTGATCACATTGTAGACATTGCTTAGTTGAATGACTTACCTTAATAGATAGACAATTGCAAACTACAAATAAGATAATTAAGGTTGGATAATTATCGACGCTCTTTAATACAAAACACGGCCTGCAAGAAAACAATAAATAAAAATATAAAAATTAAGGACCATACGATTAGAAAAGCTAATCTAATGACTAACCTATGAGATGTAGATGAATTAATTACATGAAAAGGAGCTTACCCAAATTAGAAGTGATAGTGGTATTGTGTCAAAAGGAAAATTTTTACGAGAAATAGACAAAACTAATGAAACTCAAATAAATCAAGTAATTATCACTAAGGAAAATGAAACATATTAGACATATCCATTCAAAAAATATCTATAAGAGGGAAAATTGTTAGATGATTGAAAACAGATAAAAAAGCTCCTAGAATAGGCTCCATAGTATTTAGTTATATACTTCCAAATTTTTAGGAGATCTTTTAGGTTGTTATGCATAAGATTGATTGAAAGGACATGTTCTTACATTAATAATTGGAAAAGCATGTACAGTGCATTAGGGAGGATCATCCTTTGAATATAAAATTTTAAAACATAGGTACTTCTAGTCTATAATTTGGAAGGATGTAGGATCATCCTTTAAATATACAATTTTAAAACATAGGTACTTCTGGTTTATAATTTGGAAGGACGTTTAAGAATTTGCAAAAAAAAAAAAGAAAAAGAAAAATGGCATAGGTATTCCAATCTTCATCAGTCACATATGGTTGATTATACTACATTATATAACGATATCCCCTTCACTCAGTAGGAAATGGAAGTCTTTGGATCAGTTCAAGTTTATATACAGCAACTCAAATTCCTCATGGTTGTGGACATTGATTACTTTACAATGAGGTGGAAGCTAAACCATCCAATATAATAGAAAAATATGTAGAAAGTTTCTTAATATATAGGTATAAAATCCTATAAACATTATAAACATTCCATATGACAAATCATGTCTATCATCCACTTACAGAACTGTCATCGAACACTTGGTAGGCTATTGAAAACAATACTACTTTGTTTTAAAACTACTAATTATGATGCATTATTCACCAACAGAACCACACAACAACAAAAAATGACTCATTAACAACCCAAATAAAGTCCCTCATGACTCAATCCACACTAAAATCAACATATCCAACATAATCGTTCACATACAAAAATTGAAGAAAAAAAAATAACGCGAGAGCAATAAATGGACAACCAACCTCCACACGAATAACCCAGCACAATGGAAGTAGTGGAAGAATGAAAGAAGATGAGGAGATGGAAGAAGATGGGCAGAGAAGAATGCGAAGACCACCAAAAAATTGAAGACGACGACTAGGGGAGGGGGGCTTTTTATGGTCGTTTGTAACATTCTGCTGATTATTTATAGGGCTTGATTATATATAAGGGGTTAAAATTGTCTATATTTCAAATCTGTTCAAATTATATTAAAACAATACTATTTTCTCAGTTTAATTTTGGTTAAATTGAATTAAAAAAATATCAATCTTAATAGATTCGATCATGTGGTGTTATTTTGGCTAGCAAGCTATATGCATAGGATATGCATCCTTCATTTCATGTCCCAAAATCAACTTCCATGCAAAATTATTCCAAGCTTATCCCCTGCATGCCATTCCATATCTTTCACGTAACCAGTCAACACTGTTTTGTCAAATAGGTGAGTTGTAATGTAGTCCAAGGAATTCTAGTGTCAAGCTTGTTCAGGTTTGTTTCATTCGTGAAACTAATAAACTTTGGTTTCATATGTAATTCGTAACCAACTCAATCAAATAATTTTTTAAGAACCTCAAACTTAACAAAATTTACTGCAAGCAACATTAAAACTCGACTACTTCTCTTTAAATCACTCACTCAACCGGACAACAACTACTAACAATTTGTATTCTAGCCGAAACAACGTCACAAATATAATAAAAAAGTATGCATTTGTTCTTCAAGGAATAAGTTTAGAACATACAGATTAAATTTAGTGTAATATGAGCGCAATTAGAAGCTCTTCAGTCACACTACACATCCTCAAGAATCTTAGGCATGACATGCCCCCATAGGGTCCGTTATCATTAGTAGACTCCGGAATTCAACTTTTTTTTTTTTTTCCATCATCTCCTCTTCATATCTGAACCCTCTTCATCCACTTTCTTTTTTCCCTCTCTACAGTCTACACAAGTCACCCTCATATTGATCACCTCTGGATCCATTTCCACGTCATAATCCCTCTCTACATAATTATTAACTAATTAATACTCTAAACTCCTAATTAACTTTTAATTTCCCAACCCAATTTATCTACCTCCAAGTTCCACAAGGATTATCTTTTCCGGGCCTTTACTTCCGGCGAGCTGTAAACGTTTGAAACACCACACTTCCCGCCCCCGGGAATTCGTCGACCCCAAAACTCCGACATTTCAATCCCATCGGTTCGAGGGCATGCGCGACACGTGTCCATACTCCATTGTTCGTGCATGTTGTCGTCACAGGGATAGTTCATGGTCCGAAAACTTGGATCACCTTTCTTAAAACTTCGGTAACATAATCATTATCGTCCAAAATGGAGCCCATACACTCAAAACTGGCATAGCTGTAACCATCTTCTGGTGTGACATGAATTGTAGAGTAACGATCGCTGTTAATCCCATTCATGGATTATCCACAAGCGTCAAATGCAAATTCACATGTTATAGCCTCCGGATCGATGTCACAGATGCTGGTAAGTTTGGTCATCTCTTTGGCGGCAACGTCGCCGTTTTTGCCACCACTGGACGGCTTAAAGAATTTACAAGCAAGAACACGATCAAGCTTTGTCATGCACACTTCTAAGGTGTATGAATAGTCTGTGCAAGTAATTTGGTCACTGGCAGTGAAGACATGCCACGAGTGAGGCGTCATTTTAGAGGGCATAATAGAGGCTGTTAGGATATATGAGATATATCTTTTATTTAATTTTGGCATTTTTCATTGGACATATAAGATATAAATTATAGTGGGGTTAAAAATAAGAGGTGGATTGATGAAATTAAAAGGATGAAGATGTTGCATATTTGAATTTAAATGGGACTATGATTGTGTGAGAGATTTGTGCACATCTGGTATCTACTGTAGAAGTCCAACTTTAATGTAAATTTGCGGCAATCAAGTTGTGTAGTGTGCGTGTTGTCCAGATCTCCCATCCACGGTAGAAGTCTATCACCAACGTGAGTGTGCTGCACTTGAGATGACTTGCGTGTGTTTTACTTAGAGTTAACGTGAATTAATTGTTCAGTGAAAAATATACTGCGTGGGGTGTATGTCTTGCTATATAGCTGAATAACGTGAGTGTGTGACAGTAGCTACGAATGAAGTGGATTTAGTGGGTCAAGGATTTTTGGTGCATCACCGTGAGTGTCTTGGAATTAAAGTGAAGTGGGTGTTAATGGTAAATTGTGTGAGTATCATGGAAGGCACTTACATTGTGGCATAAATGGAACGCTTATGAAGTATTTATGTGGGATAGAAATTTTCTCTGGAAAAAGCTAAAGACCCAGAATCATTCTTTTACGCAACATTCAATGAAGCATTAAATGTGTTCTTGTTGCCTGTGTCATCATCACGCAAAACAGAGGAGTTTCAATTAGTTATAGATCACAACATTAAGGCTTCTTAGTCTTCGTGACTTCACATAACCTCCTCTTTATTAGATCTTCTTAAAGATAAAATTGCTAGAATTTTTAGAGGTGTGGCCAAGGGTTTTTGTTTGGGTAGCAACGGTTATTAATTGATTTTCTTATGGGCTGCGTATATTTTGGTTGGGATGGTTGTTCACAGTGCGGATCTTTATTTTTCCAGCAAGCAGAAACATGTCGTGATATTCATATACAGTGAGTTTGTGCAGCAGTGGGTTATAGACGTTTTTCCTTAGGAACACAGTGATCAATCTCTGTGAAGAAAGTTCATTGCTGGGTTATTTAGAGGAGACAAATCCATAGGGAAGTTTTCCTTGTCTCAAGTATTTTTGTTATTTAATTTTCAGTTGATTAAATACTTGAGCTATTTTTATTTATTATTGTTTTGAGTGAAAGTAGTTAGACAACTCCTCTGACGAGGTTAGTACGAGATGGTCGTACTATTGGGTGTGAAAATCTTTTACGGAAAGTGAAGTTGAGTGATAGTGCCAAAGGTTGAGTGATGTCGGCTCAGTAAAGCCTTGGGTAAATCTATTGTACTTCAGTGAAAGTGATTAAGCTGGGTGAGGGCCCCGCAGACGTAGGCAAGGTGTGCCGAACTGTATTACCAAATTTTTAGTGTTTCTTTATTATTTCGATTTTGCTTGTTTTGTTTTATTGACGGCAAAGAAGTTTGCAAAAAGTTGTGAAATAATTAACCCCCTTCGTTTTTTTCAGAGGCTTTTCTATAGCAATGATTTGAGGGGATGTTCTGCTCAAAATAGATAACTTCTTCACTGAAGCTTGTGTGCAGAAAGGGTTGCGATTCAGGAAATATAAAGTTGCCTCTAGTGTATCTACAAGAGTGCAAACTGAGACCAAGATCGAAGGAATAGTTGAGAAGTGGACGGATTGATCTGAGGAGTTGAGCAGTCCCACATGTTTTGTTGATGATCTTGGTAGGGTACACAAATAAACTCGATTCTGATAACACGTAGGCATCGAAGAACCGGTTCCCAACAGCAGATACAACAGTGCATTGCACAACATCCAAAACTTGGACAAGTGAGTCGAAGTCAAGAAGCTTAAGTCCCAGGTTGTTGACTACAGGGTCATCACCAAAGAAATGAAGCTCTAAACGTTTCTCAAAATCTTCAAATCCAAAGATAGCCATTGTAAAATATAAGTAGCTAGATGGAGACGGTGGAGAGAAGGCTATGGACTGATGAATTGTGGGATATTGAGATATTGAAACTACAGGTGAGAAAGTTGAGCATGAGATTTATAGGCATGAATGAGAAGAAGACTAACAGAAAGAGGTAGAGAAAGACCAGGGGGATTGGAGAAGATAAGTGAGTGAAAGAAAGAGGAAAGGCCGTGTCATGGGTGAAGCAACCAAGAACCATGATTGTTAGCTTAAATCTCATATTGGTAAAGAGAAAACATAGAAGCCTCCATTAAGGCTATATAAGAAGGCATATGTTTAAGGTTTTATACATCCCAAAAATTTCTTTGCCATAATTTTGTGTATAATTCTTGGTGTGGGTTGTGAGATCTTCCTCTTATAATATTTGTTTTCTATAGTGGAAATTTTTCTACTCTTGCTCATGGTTTTTCTCCATATTTGTTAAGGAGTTTTTCACATTAAATCCTGTGTGTCCCTTTAATTTCTTTTTTTATTAGTGTGTTTGCTCTATCCGGTAGAGTCCATCTCTTATCAGTAGTATCAAAGCCTAAGTATGCTATGTAGTTGTAGTATAGTCTGATCTTCCATATTAGAAAACAATTTTTTCTTTGGTGTTCTTGTGGGTTAAGGGTGGTTCTATTCTCGGGTTCTTGTTGTCATTTTTGTGGAATTTTCACTGATATTTGAGGTGATTGAGTGCATGTCTAGGAAAAGCTCTATCTAAGGAGACTGGGTTTTAAGTGGGACCATTTATGACCCCTCTAGCTTTTCATAAGAACTTTCCTGGTGTACTAAAGTCTTATTACATATTAAGTGGAGGTAATTCGAGGTGGTTTCCCTTTTTAACATAAGAGAGTGGGAGTCAATTCTTGTGATAGAAGCAATGTCGACTAAATTTGATATTACAAAGTTCTCATTATGGAAATTAAAGATGAAGGTAGTATTAGTAAAAGATAACTATTTGGAGGCCATCAGTACTAGGCTGGCGGATTTCACAGATGATGTCAAATAAAACAAATAGATGCCTTGGCCATGTCAGATTTGCATCTTGGTCTATCGGATGATATCTTGCAAGGTGTAGAGGAAAAGAAAACAACCAAGGAGATATGAGATCATCTCACAAAGTTATATGAAACTAAGTCTCTTCACAACAAAATTTTTTTGAAGAGGAGACCTTACACACTCTAAATGTTTGAATTTACTTCAGTAACAGACCATATCAATACTTTAACCTCTCTATGCTCTCAACTTTCAAAGTTGGGACATAATGTAAATTCAACTAAACGTGCAGAGATTTTATTTCAAAGTCTTCCAGATTCATATGACTTACTCATCATTAATTTAACCAGTAATATCCTCACGGATACTTTGGTATTTGACGATGTTATTACTTCAGTTCTTGAAGAAGAAAGCAAACGCATCAACAAGGAAGAAAGGCTGACAAGGTTGCATCAAGCGTAAGCCTTATTGAAGACGAGAGGACGATCAATAGAGCATGATTCCACTAGGAGCTACAAACAAGGAAGGTCGAAATCTAGAAGTAAGAAAAATCTCAAGTATTACAACTGTTGGAAGAAAGGACACTTTAAAAGTGAATGTCGATTTAGGAAAGGTGGAGACAAGGCTTCTGTAGCATCACCTTCTCAAGGATGTGTTTCCAATGGAGAAATATTATACAGTGAAGTACCAACAGTGTTCAAGGACAGAGTAGAGCTCACTGATACTTGGATAATGGATTTAGGAGCAACGTGGCATATAACTCCTTGTAGAGATTGGTTTCACATTTATAAATATATCTCTGCAGGATTTGTGTACATAGGAAATGATCATGCCTTAGAGATTGCTAGGATTGGCACCATCAAGATGAAGATGTACGATGGTACAGTTCACACTATTCAAAATGTGTGATATGTGAAGGGCTTGAACAAAATTTTATTGTCTTTAGGACAATTGGATGAAATTGGGTGTCAAATCTCCATTCAAAATGGAGACATGAAGGTGATCAAAGGAGTGTTTGTAGTTATGACAGTGGAAAAGATAGTTGCAAACTTATACAAGCTTATTAGAGAAACATATATGGAAGCAAATGCATCTGTTACATCGGTTAGTTCTGTAGAAAATGCAACAAAATTGTGGCACCGCAAACTTGGCCACATGTCAAAACAAAAATTGAAGATTCTTATTGAGCATAAACTACTCCCTATTCTCACGAAGGTATCATTACTGTTCTGTGAGCACTGCGTTATAAGTAAACAATATAGACTAAAATTTAATGCATCGAATTTTAAAAGTAAAGATATTTTAGAATTGATTCACTCTAATATATGACAAGCATCACTTATATCTCTGGGTGGGGCAAGGTACTTTATGACCTTTATTGATGATTACTCCAGAAGATGTTAGGTATATCATATCAAGAGAAAGGGAGATATATTTCCATCCTTCACAATATTTAAAGCACAAATTGAGTTAGAGACGGGGAAGAAAATCAAGTGTCTCAGGACTGATAATGATGGAGAATATGTTGGTGATGAGTTCATTGATTTTTGTAATCGAGAAGGCATCAAATGTCAATTCACGGTGCCTCACACTCCTCAACAAAATAGAGTGGCAAAGATAATGAATAGAACTTTGATTGAAAGAACTAGAGTCATGTTGAGAACTGTAAGTATGGCAAAGTCTTTCTGGGCAAAAGTAGTGAAGGTTGCTTGCTATGTGATTAATCGATCATCAACAAGATCAATCGATCTAAGGATATCGATAGAGATATGGACCGATAAACCAGTAGCCTATTCTTAGTTACACATATTTGGAAGTCCTGTGTTTGTGATGTAAATACCTAAGATATCACTAAACTATATCCAAAATCTAGAAAATGTAGATTTATGGGGTATGCTGATGGATTCAAGGGATATCGACTATGGGATCCCACTTCCCACAAGCTCGTCATTAGCAAAGATGTCATATTTGTAGAAGATAAACTGCAAGAGAAGGATCAAAATAGTACGTTTGAAGAAAATTCTAAAGTTGCAACGATTCAGGAGGAAAGGAAGACTGAACAAAAAGATTCTACTAAAGCTATATTAGATCATGAGAAGCAAGAACCGGTTGAATATGAAAATATAGAAGTTCGACGGTCAACCTGTGAAAGGAGAATCCTAACTTGGCAGTCTGATTATATTATGGAGGGCAATGTTGCATATTGTCTCCTAACGGAAGATGGTGAACCATCAACATTCCAACAAGCAACAAATAGCTCAGATGCATCACTTTGGATGGCAGCAATGCAGGAAGAAATAGAAACTCTTCACAAGAATAAGACATGGAAGCTTGTGTCATTACCACAATGGAGAAAGCCTATTGGCAAAAAATGGGTGTACAAGATTAAACGTAACAGTGATGATAAGGTGGACTGGTATTGTGTAAGGTTGGTGGTAAAGGAATATGCTCAGAAAGAAAGTATCGACTTTATTGAAATTTTTTCACATGTAGTTCGTCTTGATACAATTCGGATTGTCCTAGCTATATGTGTTCCATTTGATCTATATTTAGAGTAGTTAGATGTAAAGACTGCGTTTCTTTATAGAGATATTGAAGGAGAAATTTACATGCATCAACTAGAAGGTTTTGAAGAACTAGGGAAAGAGAACTAGGTTTATAGGTTAAACAAATTTTTGTATGGTTTAAAATAGGCGCCAAGATGTTGGTACAAAAGATTTTATTCCTTCATAATGAGCCGTGGATTCAACAGATTTATGCAGACCTTTGTGCATATTTCAAGAGGTTTGATAATAATGATTTCATTATATTATTGTTATATGTTGACCACATATTGGTTACAAGCCCCAACAAAGATCGTATTCAAGATTTGAAGGCTCAGTTAGTTGGAGAGTTTGAAATGAAGGATTTAGGAATAGCAAACAAGATTCTAAGGATACAAATTTTCTGAGACAGAAATAACAAGAAGATTTGGCTTTCTCAGAAGAATTATTTGAAGAAAATTTTATGACGCTTCAATATGCAAGATTGTATGTCAATCTCTACCCCTCTTCTTGTTAATTTTAAGTTATCCTCAAGTAAAACCCTAGTAGTGAAGCAAAGAGGAAGGAGATATCTCGAGTACCGTAAGCATCAGCTGTGGGAAGTTTAATGTTCACTATGATTTGCATAAGACTAGACATTGCACATGCAGTAGGAGTGGCTAGTTGTTACATGGCGAATCCTGGTTGAGAACTGATAGTTGTCAATTGCATTGTGTTTGAGCGTTTAATTTGTTAAGTATTTAATGTTAAATTGAGTGTTGAGTGTGTGTTTATGTATTAATTGTGTTAGTTTATGTGTTTAAGTGTTTTTATGGGTTAGTATGAGTCTTTGAGCTTAATTGTTATATTTTTTAGGTGCCTTGATGGGTTTGTTAGTGTTTCAGGATAAACGATGAAGAACGAAGAAGATTTGAGGAGTTTTCAAGCCAAAGGCATAGCCCACAATCGTGGTATAGTAGGCCACGATCGTGACAAACAAGGACGAGCCAAAGCAGCCAAGCCACGATCTTGCACAGGGGTGCATGGTTGTGACAGAAAGTTTCCATTCAGGCCACAATCATGCATATCAGGGCACGATCGTGAGAGAAAGTTTTAGGCATTGGCCAGGATCGTGGCAAGCAGGGCCACGATTGTGGCATCGAGTTAAAGCAAAAACTCAAATTTTGTAAGATTTTTCAGACCGTTTCGACCTCGACTTTGACCTAGAGGGCTCAAAGTATAAATAGAACATTATGAGACAGATGAAGGGAGCTTAGAGAGTCTAAATAGAGAGCTTTCACGTTAGCCAAATCCTGGAAAAATCCTAGAGAGTTTCGAGAGATTGAGAAAGGAGACGAAGGAAGAGAGACAAGGAGACGAAGCTTGACATGACGTACTTTTAGGAATAGGTGGTTTCTCGCTGTCGCTGCCTCCATGATCCGTTCTGACAGTAGGTTATATTTTATTTCAATTTTGTTTATGTATGAAATTAGGATAATTATTGAATTTGCTGTTGTTGAGTGTTGATTATTGTCTATACTCACTTTCGGGTTTTTAATTCTTGAGATTAATAAAGTTTAATTGGTTGTGTTTTCTTTTGATTTAATTGTGATTTAATTCCTGTTCGTAATAATTCAGCAATAAATTGAGAGGGTGAGCCGAGTGAAAATAATCAATTTAGGCTAACGAGAGTTAGGTGAATTGATAGGTAAAGGATTGAATTGAACCGGTAGAGTCGTGTAACGAGAGATCGAGCATAGATTCTCGGTAGGTTAACAGACAACTTAGAACTAATTTGGTTTTTGGTCAATTACGAATCGAGAGATCGCGATTCTATAATTTAAATTAGGGATCATCAATTAGGGTTAAAAACTATAACTTGAGAGAGAGTAATTCACCCTAGGACAGCCTAGATCCATTTAGTCGAGAATTACATAATTGATTATATTTTCGTTAATTTCGGATTGAATCCCCCTTTCCCTCACTTGATAGTTTCTATGTTAGTTTTGGGATTGGTTTATGTGGTTTGTTATCGTATTTAGATTTCTTCAACTCAATTATTGAAATTAGTTATTTGATTGATTTATTTTCTACACTATTTTATTTCTTTTGAATTATTGTAGTTTAGTACGACCTTAGATTTTATGACTAGATTAGGCTTCCTCATGGGATCGATACCTTAGGTACTACGCGAACGACTCGTGCGCTTGCAGAATTTACCAAGGTTATAAATATTAAAACTTAGCATGTGTAACCTTGCGAACAAGAACATTGGTGGGTTGTAAAGAGGATCCTAAGATATATTAAAGGGACCTCAAATACTGCTCTATCTTATGAAGGATCTGAATTTATTGTCAAAGGATATGTTGATTCTAATTTTTCAAGCGATCTTGATAAAAGAAAATTCACTACAAGCTATGTGTTTACCATTGCAGAAGCAACTGTGAGCTGGGTGTCTAAACTACAGACAATTGTAGCATTATCTACAATAGAAGCTGAGTATATGGCAACTACACAAGCCTACAAGGAATCAATCTGGATAAAAAAGGTTTTTGAAGGAACTTAGGCACCGACAAGAGAAAATCCATTTGTATTGTGATAGTCAGAGTGCTTTACATATTATAACCAATCCAGCTTTTCATTCCAGAACTAAACATATAGGAGTTCTGTTAAGTCAAGAGGACTTTAAGATGATTGATTTTGATGACAATCAAATAATAATAATGTTAGAAACAAATGAACGTTTTTGACAAGTGTGTTAAGTGT
>JANZXP010000195.1:21652534-21689722 GCA_027576715.1 Erythroxylum flavicans | reverse complement strand
TACTAATCGAGAACAACGGAACATTCTCCCTAATTACTTTAGGGTGATGAATCCTATCTTGATCACACAACTATCTCCATATAATTCATGCTACATCCAATGACTACCGATTGAACAACTCAAGACTAAATAAGTCATAAATAGTATCAAAACGTAACAATCCATATATAACATAACTTTGGTGATCTCAAGTCAATGGATCACTTATCCAATCATCATAATGAGAATTCCATAGATACATAAGTAATGTTCCAAATAGATTTCTCATTTTGGGTCTGGTCAGTGAACTTGTTCTCTAACAAACACCCACACGTTTGTTTTAAGTATTTTTATACTTTAGCCTATAAGATAGACTGTTTCTTTCATAAGGAAAAACAAAACGCATGCTAGTCTTTTTATGTTATATTAATGTCCAATCTTAATATAACAATGACTAGGAACATTTAGGAATAATACATAAATGCAATATGAATCTCATAATTATAATATAATTATAATTTCATTTGCATTGTACAATTATTCCATGGACTTTATAATATCATCTAAACATGTACAAGATAAAGAATGTCTTTAAATAATTTGTCACTAAACTGCAACCAAAGCGATTGATTAAGGGCATAAACCAATAATATTCCAGTTGCACTAAGCCAATCCTTTAAGTATTTCATACCATATCACCATATGACGATTATTCTACTGTTGGAACAGTGGCTTAATGAGATAATTTTACAAGATTTTGTATAATGAGCACTTGCTTAAAACTTACAACTCCCATCTTAATTATCATCATAATTAAGAAAATTTGCATAAACACATTCTTGAACCTTTGATGAGACATTAGCTCCTTATGCATGCCCAATGACTCTAATGTTCTACAGTACATTACTGTCTTAAACAATGCAATAAACTATATCAAATTTACTAAAGAACTTATTGATCCGATTAATCATTTTTACTAAATGAAAAATGAATTTGTCGGGGTTGCCATAGAACCATACATCACATGCATGAGATTGCAACGGAAGTGTCAGAATCTAGATTCCTACCATATGACAACCCGGAAAAGCCAGAATCACACATGCATACATAGACACATATAAGAACATGAAATATAAAACTTTTTACCTTTTGTTTCTCCTCCTTTCTTATTTCTTCTCCTTGTTTGAGTTATTGCAAACACCAAACCCTTCCTTGATCACCCAAGAACACGCAATGATCAAGAAGAAACAACGTGTAAGGGTGATTTGAGCACCAAACTAGATGAGTTCTAGTAGATGCTCAAAATGAAAAAAAAGATCAAGACTCTTGTTGCATGCACTTTGATTCATGCAACAATTGCATAAATTGCAAGAACAAGACTCTTGACACCTCTCTCTCACTCTATAACTCTTCTAGAGCCCTTATGCTCTCACTCAAGTGTGTAAGAAATGGTTAGATTCTTGTATACATAAGTGAACTCACTTATGTACTCATTTGTACCTTCAGTCACGTTCGTGGCCAACTTAAAAATAGTCATACACATTATATTTTTCATCCGATCTTTTATATGTGTGACCCTTAAGTTTCCGATTATTTTAGACAATTGAATTAACTCTTAATTCGAGCAAATCATGGATGATTTCATGCCACTTGAATTAACTATTAATTTAAGCAAATCATGAAGGGTTTCATGATGCCAATTTACTGGTAAGTGGGTTAACACACAAACTTTTCGATAGTTAATTATCCAACCTACGAACCTTTACATAGATAATTACCGTCCACTTCGTCCTTTCACTATACTATACCCTACTTGGTTCGGAGTATGGACTATATGTCAACTCCCACAAGACTGACTATATCATATATAGTCTAAGTGATATTAGTTCTTGTCCTGAGATCTCATTACTCTATAAAATCTCTTCATGACACATAACTGCTTTAGCCAGAGACTCCTGAGTAATGACCCCAACAAGAAGTCGAGGGTATCATCTCCTTCTATCAGGAGTAGTGAATCCTTTATTGGCTACCCAATTAGCTTCAAACACCAATTGCTGTACCCAATCACCACTAGCGACCTCGTCTTGAGGTAACAAGGAATGACGTCAAAATGTAGGATTAGTATCCAAGATATCCTTGAGTACCTCAAGTCTAAGGATATTTGCACTATTGCTATGATGAGACTAATCATTGACATTTGATAGATCATCCATATGATAATCTCATTGCGGGTCATCCGATGTACTTACTACCCTTAGTAAGCATCTACATGTTAACTCTAAACATCTCATGCTTACAGTTTGTGAGATCCACTGCTTGATCAAATTAAGGAGTATAACATGTACTAGTCTGCCTAAATTAATAATGTTCTGCCTTATTAATTCTATGACTAGGGATTATTTAGATTCTAGCATAATTACACATGATAGGAATCTCATTATCATAATCTCATCATAATTTCTTTCAAATTATGTTTTGTATCATAGACTTTATTAATTTGATTTAAGATCAATAGCAATTCATATATAAACGAATATAAAATTAATGAAAAATGCCTTTCTCTTTATTAATCAAAATAAAGTTTGTACAAAAGTGCTAAAGGTGATTTCCTTTAGAGCACTACTCTAACATAAATGGATTTCGGGTTGTTGATAATATTCTATACTCTCCTTCAAGGTTTTACTTTGAATTAATGTTGATTTAGTTATTTTTTTCTTTATTGGTTTAGGTGTTGTGATTGATTAATGTATTTTCATATTTTGGTAATAAAACAAGGGGTGAGCCTGATAAAAATGATTAGACCAGATTAATAAGAGTTAGGTGATCTAATTAACCACTTAATCGATCTAATCGGTAGTTTCATAGAGAGATCCCATGCGAGACTCGATTGTTTATTAGAGAGCTTTGAAACTAATTATAATTATGGGTAATTTGTGAATTGAGAGATTGCAAGTTCCATAATTCGATTAGGGTTTACAATTTAGGGTTTAGTGGTTATAACTCGAGAGAATATAATCAACCTTACGTCCGTCTAGAACTGACACACCTCGTAAACACATAAATGGCTAGATTAGTATAATGATAAGTAAAATCTCCTCTCTCATAACTTGATTAACTCTCTTGAACGATTTCCATTGTGGCCTGTGTGACTGTTCATTTTAATTCTATTTTGTTGAAATTTTCATTTTAAAATTCTTGAATCAATTATCGTATTTACTTTACGTGTTTAATTGTGTTGTTTTTATTTTTTTATTATTTTCTTTGAGCCTTAGATGACTTAGGATTAGGCTAGTACCCTTCTTTTGGGATCGACGCCTCTTATACTAAAGTTATGGCCCGTGCGCTTACAACATTTAAAGGCTTATAAATTTTAAAGCTCAAACGATATGAACAAGTGTTTGGCGCCATTACTAGAGAAGTATAGAATTAGTTTAATTCTTGAAGTCTAAGACGTTTCACTATCTTTTGTGATTGTGGTATCCAATCATAAGAAGAAAAAAGAAAAGAAGCTGGGGTATAAAGTAGACGACACATCTACATAGATATCACCAAACAACAATGGGGAATCTTAATATTTAAACGCAAAAAAGAGATGGAATGAAAGATTATGGAGGACATACATCATGGGGAGCGATAGACCCTTATGGACGCCATGAGGCCACAACTTAATGCCCATCATAAAAGGATTACGCGACCACTGATGCAAGAAAATACGTTCTAGATCAAACCATCATTGCTAAACATGTTGTGAACCAACGTGCAATTCTATGGGTTAGCTAATGAGGATCCCAATGTTCATTTATCTATTTTTAAAAAAATGTATAACAACTTTCGACATATTGGTATGTCGGAGGATGCTGTTAGGATGAGGCTCTTTCCTTTTACAATTAGGGAACAAGCGAAGGCCTAGTTGACTTCTCTCTACCCATCCAACATCACAACTTAGGAGCAGTTGGTGCTAGTTTTTCTAAATAAGTATTTCCCTATAAACAAAACAACAAGAATAATAAATAAAACTATCAATTTCCAGTAAAATGATGGGGAGTCTTTATATGAAGTGTGGGAGCAGTATAAGGAGTTACGAAGGAGTTGTCCTCATCATAACCTACCTAACAAATTTCTATTACAAACCTTCTACACATGGAAAACAACAATATGGAGTAATTCAACTTTAATGGAGCATAAGTTGGTCAGGGAGATAGCAATCCTTATTCCAACACATATTAGTCAGAGTGACATAACCACCCAAATTTTCATTAGTCTAACAATACTAAGATTCAGTTTAGAAATCAAGAGTCATATGGATTTCAACAGGATAAATACAATGACTATGATTTCAAACTAGACAATATTATGGACAAGCTTATAAGTATGGATGAGGCCCAAAAACGTTTAGAAGGGAAAATTGACCAAGTAATAAGGACTTATGCCTCTTCTATTCTCAACCTAGAGGTTTAAGTGGAACAGCTGGCCAATGTGTTATGACTGGAGCATTGTAACGCTAGTCAAAATAAAATAACTATACTACTACTAGAACAATGGTGGGTCTAGGTTAATCCCACAGGGAGTGTTCGGTTAGCTTATGAAATGAAATGATGAAATGAAATGAAATTATGTTTAAGTAATAGGGGGTTTTGGATTTAATAAGAAAATAAAATAAAATAAACCTACTGAAAACAAATTAAAGAAACATGCAAAAATTGATAAAATTAGGGAATTCAGTAGGGATTCAGTTCTTTGGTTCAATTTTAGCCTACACCCTAATTAAGCATAATTCATTGATTTGTTGTTCTTTTATCTCTCTTAGTTATTATCAGTCAAAGATTAACAACAAGCTCTGTTAATCCCGATTTTTTCTTAGATACTAGTTAATCACAAAGCGCTCGTTTATTAATCCTAGCTATCGGGAAACCTAGAATAAGCTCTCTAAGTTTATCCAGACATCTACCTTATGAATCAGAAAGTAGACCAATCTAGGAAATAATGGCATAAGCTCGAATTATTTAACCTATGTTATGTTATCTCTAATGATTCGGAACCTACACATGAATTAGGAATACAAAGATTACATATTGCATTCGATCCTAGCAATAGGTTTTCATGAAAAACAATTCAATAGAGCATTAAAATCATCATCATTCAAATACCAAATCAATTCATACAAGATAACATAATCAATTTCTAATGAGAGAAAGAAACAACAAAATAATAAAAAAAAACTTAACCTAGGTCATCAGAGTCGATGTCACCTCTGAACTGGTGTTGGAATATTAACCCTTTATAGGTCTCGCCCAGAAAAATTTTTGAAGCTCCATTGACAACCCTACCAAAGGCCCCTCTAGCTCTTCACTGCACCTCCCTTCTTTTCTACTTTTGTCTCAAGCTTCTATTCTCTTCCGCTATTCACTAATTTGACAAATTAATTTGATGGACCACGCTTATTGTTCACGCCTCTCTAGTCGTAAGTTCTCTCTCATAGTCCCTCTCTACTATAGCTCGATAAGACAATTTATGAATAGTGCCCACCCTCACTATTCACGCAACTTAACCCTCACAGATGCCTTGGTGCTATTCATTTTAAGAAAAAAGCACCCTATGTTAGTCTGCATTTTTCATGCAGATGTTAGACGTCTTGTCGTTTTGGTCTTTCTCAGCTTCCTATCTGCATTGTCTTTCTACTTGGCTGGTTGTCCACTGCTGCAATGTCATTTTGTCCTTATTATTTCTTCACTTTTCCATCAAGCACTTTTAATTCTTCTTCTTTCTATTTTGATTTTTTTCTTCTTGTCTCTTAAGTTTTTCTTCTTTCTTTGTAAAGACAAGCGAAAATTAATCTTCAGAAAATGGTCTAAATAAAATGCTTTCGACTTACTTTAATTTTTTTACTTCCAAATTGCACTTAAAATCATATATGAATTAAAGTGAGTATCTTAAGCATTTTCGTATCATTAATCGTTAAGTGTAAATTATTAAATATATCAACAATTAAACACTTATCACGTTATTCACAAAATGTGTGGGATGTCTTTCGAGCAATATGGAAGTATAT
Source organism: Erythroxylum flavicans (assembly GCA_027576715.1). Classification (NCBI taxonomy): domain Eukaryota; kingdom Viridiplantae; phylum Streptophyta; class Magnoliopsida; order Malpighiales; family Erythroxylaceae; genus Erythroxylum; species Erythroxylum flavicans. The sequence continues at coordinate 21,683,694 of JANZXP010000195.1, read as the reverse complement.
TCAAGAGAGCAAGTTAAGGCTATCACACTTAGGAGTGGGAAAGAGTTAGCAGAACTAATAGATAGATAAGTTGAAACTAACTCTATAGAAGAACAAGAGAAGCAGAAAAAAGATGAAGAAAAGAATGAGGACCCTCCTTATGTTCCTCCTCTAGCTTACCCACCAAGAATACCATTCATAAGAGTTGATGATGTCAAATATTCAAAGGAGCAGGAGGAAAAAGAACAGATGACTACCAACATTGAGTTTGAAAAAGCTATGAAAGTCTTTAGCTATGTTCTCCCATGAAAATCACCTAAATTTGACCTCCTTTCCTTGTTTTTATGTAGCCTTAAATCACTCATCACGTGGCTGGTACATCAAACTTTGACAGCTATCATTTTTATTCCCATTTCTCACATTTTTGTCACCTTTTCTCCTTATGCCAACCCACTCACATGCTTCTTCTCTTGACCTGGCTTGCCCTCTTGATTTTGTTTAGTTAATTGTCCTTAAAACATGGCCGGCACATGACTTTTGTGCAAGCTAATTTTTTAAGTCACAGTTGTGATGTCAAATTCCTATTATAATATCCTAGCTTTTATTCCATGCTTCCTTCACTCAATTGCACCATTTAACCTACCAATAAACCATGAAAATAAGCATTTCATCATTCCTTGTCACATGCCAATTAATACACAAAATAACAACACACACAATAAGACTTATGCATGATCACACTGAATGCAATGATAAGGTTAACACACCAATTTACACAAAATGTATGTACAAACATACTAGAACATAATTAAACACTAACATGGCCACATGCAAGGTAAAAATAGCATAAAATATACGTAAGCATGCAATATAAAATGAAAAACCTAGTTCACATGTACTTTCCATGTAATAGTCATACATAAAATATAGTAAATCTATACTTATCAACTCCCCCACACTTGAATTTTTTCTTGTGCTCAAGAAAAAAAAAGCACAAAACTAAAAACAATTCACAACATAATGTACACATTACACCAAATACGTACACTCGCAAAACACGCAACTATATGATAGTGGCACAATGGTGATAATCTTAATGAAATCTTTCAATCTTAAATGCAATTATCCAACATAATCTAACATTTCAACTCATTCATTCATGATTAAATGGAACGAAATAAATATATAAGTCAATCAAGATAATTATAACCTATCCCTATATTTATGTCACTTGAATAAATGCATTTATGAATATCAATCAAGTAGAAAGGTATTCTATTACTAAATCGCCCCTATGAAAATTATAGCTATTATACAAAGGTAGGTAAGCTTTTATTTCATTAACATACATTTTTCAAATATGTTTTTAATGCTAACCTAGTCTTTTGACATAAAGGTAAACATTTGTGATAAATTTCCCCCGGTTACTCAACTAGGTCAAGTTATATATAATATTAAGCTTAGCTGGCAGGTCATTCTAGGCTTTTGATGCGAAGGCAAATATTTATGATGAATGTCCCCAGGATACTGAGCTATATCACTCTTTATAGCCAACCATTAATTTTATTCGTAACCTTTTTGGGCCAGCAGAATAGCTATCCATTTACAAAAACCTCCTTTTTTTTCTCTTTTATTTTCACATTTTAACCTACTTCATTTCTTTATAGCTTTTCAATTTTCATAAAAGACTACTTGTAACTTCTTACCAGTTTAATTGATTCTAAACATAACTACATCCATTATGTAACATCAAATGTAAAAATAGGTTCTATATCTTAATTCACACGAAGATTTACCTTAATTCTCAATCAAACTCAAATTTTAAGCTAAAATACTTTCATATGCTAAATAATCACATTTAAAATTAATTTCATCCTCTTTTACCTATACCATTGGTTCACTATCGATAGTGACATATAATGCAAATGCACACAAAACTTGAAAGACAATTATGCATATTGACACAAAATTATCCAAAATCAGACAAAATAGCGAAAATTTTGGGGAATTAAATAAGATACACAATATCTAATGCAAAATTGCATACCACTCCCACACACTTAAATGGAAAATTGTCCTGAATGTATAGAAGTGGTGCATATTGAAACAATCAAACACAAAATTCACATGTAAAAGCAGAAATAACAAAAATAAAAGATAAAGGGTACGAAAAAGCTTACTCAATGGGATGACAATAAGGGTAGCATTGTTGGAAAGTATACTCCCTCAGCATAGCTCCTTTGTTCTCATCTTTAGTCTTCCTATATTCACACATTACTAAAATAAAACACAAAACATAAAACATAAAACATAAAACATAAAACATAAAACATAAAACATACTAAACTAAAAAAAACCTTATGTTAGTTTTTATAGTTAGTAGCAAGACTCTTTAGCCTACGCTTGGATCACTAAAAGTTCTCTTGTTCTTTGGGTAATTGGCCACCGAAATAAGGCTTATAGTAGTGGCCATTCATTTTAAAGGTCTCTCCATGCTCATTTTCTTACTCTTAGTGCTCCATATGGATAAACATTAACTACTATAAAGGGGCCACTCCATTAAGATTTTAATTTTCTGGGGAGCGAACGAAGTCTTAAGTTAATTAGTAAAACCATATCCCCTAAATGAAAGTCCTTCTTCTGGAGACGTGCATCATGCCACTGCTTTACCTTTTCCTTATACAATTTTGCATTTTCGTACGCTTGTAGTCTTAATTCTTCTAACTCATTTAATTGAAGCTTTTATTTTTCCCTAGTTATTTTTCATCCCAGTTGGGGGCTTTAATTGCCTAATATACCTTATGTTCCAATTCTACCAGTAAGTGACAAGCCTTTTCATAAATCAGTCTATAAGGTGTCATACCAATGCTTGTCTTAAATGCTGTCCGATAAGCCCAAACTACAACATCCAATTTATTCACCTAATCTTTTCTTGAAGAGTTAATGGTCTATTTTAAATTTTTTTTTTAGTTTTTAGTTGACGACCTCAACTTGGCCACTTGTTTGGGGATGTTATGGTGTCGCTATCGTATGTTGCACTTCATATTTTTCAATAATGTTTCAAAAGGATTATTGCTAAAATGGGTACCTCCATCACTGATGATGCCCTATGGCACTCCAAATTTATTGATTATCTTCTTAAGGAACTTTTGTACCACTCGACCGTTATTTGTTGTAGTCGCCATCATCTTAGCCCATTTCGACACATAATCTACATCAACTAAAATATATTTGTTTCCATATGAAGATGAAAATGGTCCCATAAAACCGAACCCCAAACATCAAAGACCTTAACGTTAAGTAATGCTGTCATTGGCATTTCATCCCTCTTAGATATATTTCCTATCCTTTAACACTTATCACATTTTTTACCCATTCTTGTCCATATTTAAATAATGTTAGCTAAAAGAACTCACACATTAGTACTCTAGAGGCTATTCTATTATCCCCATAATGTCCATCATATGTAGAATTGTGACAGTGAGTCAAAACAGTATGAAACTCATCATCTGGAGCACATCGCCTCAGCAAGCCATTAGTGCACATTTTTTAAAAAAATGGCTCTTCCCATATATAATGCGAACAATCGGAAAGAAACTTCTTCCATTGTTAGTACTTAAGATCAAAGGGTAAGATACCAATCGCTATGTAGTTCACAATGTTTACGAACCATGGTACCTTAGATGCATTTATCCACATTAAAGACTCGTTAGGGAAATTTTCATTTATCTCCAATTAAACTTCAAATTCCTTTCCTCCTAGTCTAGAAAAATGATTTGCCACCACATTTTCTGCTCCCTTCTTATCATGAATTTCCAAATCAAACTCTTGTAGGCGTAAAATCCACTAAATTAATTTAGACTTGGCGTCATTCTTTAAAAATAAATATTTTAATGTTGCATAATCAGTAAAAATAATGACTTTAGAGCCTAGAAAATATGATCAAAACTTATCACACGCAAACACCACAACTAATAATTCTATCTCTATTGTTGTGGCTGTCCAGTTAGTGTCCTATTTGCATAATAAATAACATGTAATTTCTTCTCTCTTCTCTAGCCCAACACACATCCTGTAGTATAATCATTGGCATCGTAGATGAGCTCAAATGGAAGTTACCAATCTGGTGATTGTAAAATAGGTGTTGAAATCAATGCCTTCTTCAGCCTGTCAAAGGCATTCAAATAGTTATCATCAAGCTAAAAGGCATATCCTTGACCAACAATTAGGGGAGAGGTTTTTCTATTGTGGAGAAATCCTTGATGAACCAGTGATGAAAACCAACATATCCTAAAAATACTCAAACACCGCAAACATTAGAAGGTTGTGGGAGTTTATCAATTACTTCAATTGTCACCCTGTCAACTTCAATTCCTTTGCTTGATATTTAGTGACCCAAAACTATGCCTTCCTGAACCATGAAATGACATTTTTCCCAATTCAGCACTAAATTTGAGTCTTCATATCTTTGAAGAACCTCATCTAAATTTTTCAAGCACTGCTCAAAGGTATCTCCTAAGGCTAAAAAATCATCCATGAACACCTCGATTATTTCCTCAATCATGTCTACAACAATAGCCATCATGCACCTTTGAATGGTCCCTGGTGTATTGCAAAATCCGATTGGCATTTTTTTATAGGCAAAGGTACCATAGGGACATGTAGAAGTGTTGTTCTCCTAATCTTCTAGATATATGAAGATTTGATTGTACCCTTAATATCCATCTAGAAAGTAGTAGCAGGTATGGCTTGCTACTCTTTCTGTCATTTGATCTATAAAGGGTAAGGGAAAATGTTCCTTTTTTGTTACATTGTTGAGCTTTCGATAGTCTATACAAACCCACAAACCTGTAATGATTCTTGTTGATAACATTTCTCCCTTCTCATTTTTTATTATTGTCATCCCACCTTTCTTTGGAACATATTGAATGGGACTCACCCATTAGATATCCAAAATAGGATAGAAAAAGCCTGCATCTAGAAGTTGAACAATTTCCTTCTTTACCACTTCCATCATGTTTGTATTTAATCTTTGTTATCTCTCTCTCACCATGTTGCATCCCCCTTCTAAGTTTATTCGATGCACTACTACACTGGGACTTATACCTCTGATATCTGAAAGTTGTCATCCCAGTGCTTTTACCCTTTTCTAAATTGTATCGATCACCTGCTTCTCCTAATCTTCACTCAATAGATTTGAAATAATAATTAGAAGTGTGTTTCCCTAACCTAAGAATGTATATCTTAAATGTACAGGTAAGGGCTTTAATTCTAGTACAGGTGGTTTTTCAGTTAAGAGTGGGGTGGGTAGGTTTGTTCTGTCTAAAGACTCTTATTATTGGTCCTCTCCTACCTCCTCTTTTTCTTCAATCCCTTCCTTAATCTCGTCCTTGTCCTCTACATAGGGTTCTCTCTTGTATACTTCCTTTTTTTTTCTAATTCCCCCACAAATTCATCAATAAGATCAATTCTCATACATAGATTTCCTTCTCCTACATTATTGACAGTTTTGTTCTTGCTAAACTCCACTTGGTCATCACTAATCCTCAAGACGAGCTTCCTATCATGATCATTGATCGGAGCCCTTCTAGTATTCATGAAAGGTCTTCCTAGTATCAAAGGAAAATTATGATCTTTTGCTAAGTCCAAGATCACAAAATCAATAGGGATGATGAACTTATCGACCTTTACAAGCATTTCTTCCACCACTCTGAAGGGTTTCTTGATTGACTAGTCTGTGAGTTATATTAACATGGAAGTTAGTTTCATATCACCCAATCCTAACTTCTTGAAAATTGATAACGACATGATGTTTATACTAACTGCCAGATCACACAAGTACTTAGCAAATTCCAAATTGCCAACAGTGTATGGAATAGTAAAGCTTCCTGGGTCCTTTAACTTTGATGGCAGTTGGCTCATAATCAACGAACTATAACTCTTGGTGTCTCAGACACTTTCTGATCGTCCTCCTAAACATGCCTATTAATGAGGATATCCTTTAAGAACTTAACATATTTGGCCATATTTTGGAATTCCTCCACTAAGGAAATGTTGATCTGCAGTTTCTTCAGCTTGTCCAAAAATTTTGAAAATTGGGCATCCACCTAATTTTGTTGTAGTCTCTATGGGTATGGTACTTTTGGCATGTATGAAAGAGGTGGTACATTTGGTTTTTCCTTTTTTTATTCTTATTCCTCCTTCTTCTTCTCTTCAGTAACCCCAGATTGATTACTTAGTTGACTTTGTATGGTTTCCATGCCAAATGACTCTCTCACTTCTCAGTTGTATTACTTTTAAATACTCCTTTTGAGTAGGTTCTGAGGAGCTAGGAAGGTTGCCTAGAGGTCTACTAGCTGAAGCTATCGCTATATGGCCTATTTGCACCTCCAAATTGTGAATGGATGATGCTTGATTTTTGAACATTGACTTATTCCATTCTTGAGCCTTCTTATGTTCGTCTTTCATCCTCTTTATGTTTTCCCCCTGGTCATTAAATTTAGTGGTCACCACCTCAATCAACTTATCTAATCTAGACTCCAAAGCTTTATTAGAGTCTTGTTGGAATCCAGGTGGGCTTGGCTGCCTTGCATTGTTTTCAATAAAATTACTTCAAGAAAAGTTTAGGTGGTTTTTCCACCCTAGATTATACGTAATGGAGTATAGATTGGTTGCTCTATTATACATATCCATGTAATTTGCCAGCTCCATTCCTTCATTATTTAATAGGTAACAATTGTTGCCATATGGTCATGTTGGTTGGAGAGTTCGCAAGCCTATTACACCGCACTTACAGAACTCAATGGAGCATTCATGTTGTATAATTTCATTGTCAATGCTACAATCTATGCTTGTATAGCTAATGGTGACCTAGTTGATGCAACCCTTTTTTGTCTCCTTCACTTGATATAGCCTACTTCTTTCAATTGACCATAGACAGTTGTCAGTCACCATATCTACAAGAAGATCATATACAACATCAATAGTTTTCCTCATCAACGAACTACCCACTGTGGCATCTATTGTAGTCCTTGTTGCTGTTGTAACTCCATTGTAAAAAGTTTTCAATAAAAACTCTGTCGGCAAGTTATAATGGTGGAAACTTCTTTGTAACTCCTTAAATATCTCCCAAGCTTCACAAAGAGACTCCCTATCATATTGTTAGAAGGTTGTGATTTCTTTGATGATTCTTATGCTCGTGGTCAATGGGAAATATTTGGAAAGGAAAGTATGAACCAGTTAATCCTATGTCCTTACAAATTTTTGGGTCAAAGATTTAGCCATGCCTTTACTTTATCTTTTAAAGTGAAAGGAAACAATCTTATCGTGACTGCATCCTTAGATAATCCGTTGTATCTTAATGTATTATAATTTTCTAAGAAATTTGCCAGGTGTGCATTGGAGTCTTCATCGAGTAGACCATAGAATTGCACATTCTGTTGAAGGATTTTTAACAAGGTTGGCTTAATTTCAAATTTATTAGCATTAATGGGCAGTCTCAAAATTCCTCGCTAGTTGGGATTGAATCCTGGCCTCATGAAATCCATTAATGTCCTCTAATCTCCTCTTTCTTGTTCCTCTTGATCAACCATTATCCTTTCAATTTGATCTTGCCTACGTTCTTTCCTTAATTCACGCTCAAGTTTGGTGATATCTACACTTTCTCCTCTAAAACATTACCCCAAAATTTTCATTTTCATACACTCACCCACACATGAGGAAAAAGTTCCAACTAAACTAAACTAACTATATGAGCAAAAGTAACTAAGTTAAACTAGTTAAACAAACTAAAAAAATTATAAAAAATCTCAAATCAAAGCCACTTAAAATACCATTGATGCTAATGTCAAATTCCCTATAAAAACTTGATAGGCTTTTAACCATCCTACTTGTTTTCCTAAGTATCGCAAGTGCATGGGTCATCTTGTAATATACTTGGTATCGAATCCTAAAGGAATTGTGTAGTCACCTTAAGAGTTTAAATTAAACTTTATTTAAGCAATTAATTAATGAACAATTAAAAATAATCAAAGTAGAAATTGGGAGAAAAAAATCATATAATTAAGGTTGCAAAAAACAAGAGGAATCGATTCTGAAATTGGAAAAACTAAATTGCTAAAGTTAGGATTACCCTTACTACCCTATGCAATCTTTCAATTTTTGTCAATATGATCATGTTTAGTACTAAGGATTTTCTAATGTCTCAGCCCTTTGTCTCTCAATACTTGGACCGAATAATCCCAAAATAATGATTAAAATCTAGTATGTGATCTCTTAACCTCCATTCCTAAACTAATCGTTAATTAAATTTGATTACCACTTTGGACAGCTACATCACATCCCATATCTCTGTGTAAATGATTAAGTAACTTGATGAATGGAATGTCCTACATGAATGACCACTCTCAAGTTACACTTGCAACATATTTCTTAGCCCCATATCTCTATGTTGACTAAGCATGAGCATCTAAATACCATAAACATACATAAATGATCATAACATTGCACAAAGTGAGTCTTACATGAGTTGAGAAAGAATAGTCCTAAAACAGCCTAGCAATCCATTAAACACAACTCAATCATCATCAATACGGGTTCCAAACTTCTGCCCATACAATTAAAAAATAAATCAAAGAAAAAGATGAGAAAAAGATAGGAAAAAGAAGCCTATTGCATGAGGAAGCAAGCTAGAAATCCAGACAGCTTAGGTGTCGCCTTGGAATCCTTAGTGTTCTCCTCTAATGTGCAGCTCCAAATGCCTCCTTTCTAGCCCTCCTTTGTTCTGCTATGTTCTTACATGAAAATGACCTATTTTTGGCCTCCTTTCCTTCCTTTTATCCAGCCCGAAATCACTCATCACGTGGCTAGTACACCAAACCTAAATAGCTATCATTTTTGCTCCCTTTTCTCACATTGTTGTCACCTTTTCTCCTTATGCCAACCCACTCACATGCTTCTTATCTTTTCCAGGTCTGCCCTTCAAATTTTGAACAGTTAATTGTCCTTAAAACATGGCTGGCACATGACTTTTGTGCCAGCCAAGTTTTTAAGTCACGGTTGTGACTAGTAAGGTCACAACCTTGACCACCAATATTGTCAAATTCTTATTATAATGTCCCAACTTTTATTCCATGCTTCCTTCACTCAATTGCACCATTTGACCTGCCAATAAACCATGAAAATAAGAACTTAATCATGCCTTGACACATGCAAATTAATAAATAAAATAACAACACACACAATGAGACTTATGTGCACACATTGAATACAATGGTAAACTTAACACACCAACTTGCACAAAATATATGTACAAACATACTAGAACATAATTAAACACTAACATGACCATATGCAACATAAAAATACCTAATAAAGAATAAAATATACTTAATATAGCAATATTAAAATGAAAAATGAAAATCCTAGTTCACAAGTACTTTTCATGCAATAGTCACAAATAAAATATATGTAAATCTACACGTATCACTCATCCTTTTACCAAACAAACTGTTAGACTTAATAGAAGATTCAGGGAGTGATAAGTGTGAATTACATCATATTTTAGGGCTTAATTTGTATGTATTTAATGGTTAATTCAATCTTTAGTATATGTTTAGGTTAGAATAAGACAAAGAAGAGGAGAGAGCTTTTGCACTAGCCACTTTTTAGACAAACCTTAGAGGGAATTGTCGAGAGATAGAGAAAGAGAAAAAGGAAGAAAGAAGTGGAGAAGAAGCTGACTTGACGTACTTCTTGGATTAGGAGTTTCCTAGCATCACTGCCTCCCTTCATCCATTCAAATTCATATTTCCTATTATTTTCAATTTTATTGTTATATAGAATTGGAATAATAGTTGATGATGGGATTTTTTGATGTTGATATTGTTTCTAAACTCACCTTTAGGGTTTTATCTTTGATTTAATGAAATTTTATTATTTATATTTTACTTGATTTATTGTGATTTAATTTCTACAATTAAATAATTGGTGATAAACTATGAGGGTGAATCGAGTGAAAAATAATTAAATTGAGCTAACAAGAGTTAGGCGATTTAATAGAATGAGAACTAAATCAAATCAATAAATTATGCGAAGAGAGATCTTGCAATAGTTTCCAACAGTTTATTAGACAACTTCAGATCTAATTAATGTTTTGGATAGGTTGTTAATTGAGAAATTACAACTTCCATAATCTAAGTAGGGTTTATAAATTAGGGTTAATGGTTGTAACTTGAGAGAGAGTAATCAACCCTAGGATTATCTAGAACAAATAATCCAGTAATTCATAATCAATTAGGTTAGCGTTAAAGATTAGTAAAATTCGCTTTCTCTCAATTGGTAGTTCCTTAGGTCGATTCTTGAGTATGCATTGCAATTACTAATTTTTTAATATTTTCATGATGATTTGCTTGATTGAATTGAATTCTTGTTTTAGTTTCGTTACATTTGAATTTTTACGATTTATTTTAGCCATAGATTTTGGGATTAGATTATCCCTCCTCGTGAGATCGACACCTTAGGTACTAGGTGAAGAACCTGTGCGATTACAATTATCGAGGTTAATCAATTGAAAGTTACACATATTAAAAAACCACGATCAAGTTTTTGGCACTGTTGTTAGGGAGACGATTAGTTTAATTCTATAGTTTAAGGCATTTAGTTAGTTTTTAATTTTTTTTCTTTCTTTCTAATTTTCAAAATGCGCTCTTGCTTGAGGGCAAGAGTCACAATAAGATCGATTCATGTAGCTGAAATTTTAAATTTAGATATAACTTGATTAGAACGATCCATTAGGAAAGCTCGACGTAAAGAAGAAGAGAAAATCTTGAAAGCAATAATGGTCAAGAAATTTTAGCAACATTTAGACCATGGAGCAAACTAAGGACTTTAACAATGGACCCTTATGGACTTCATTAGACTAGGGTTCAAGGTGGCTAACCAAGGAGTAGCTAGGTTACGCATACAAGTAGCATCTTTTGAAATGAAACCAGCCCTCCAAAATATGCTTCAACAACATGCAGTTTTATAGACTAACGAATAAAGATCCTATTACATATATAGTAACTTCCTTGAAATCTGTGATTCCTTTTAGTAGTCAGAATTAGGCTTTTCCTTTTTACACTTACCGATAGAGCAAAGGCTTGGTATCATTCCCTCAATTGAGCCAATGTCACAACTTGGGATCAACTAGTTCATGCCTTTTTAGAAAAGTATTTTCCCTTGAGAAAGACTACAAAGATCATTAAAGAGATTACTAACTTCCAGTAAAGTGATGGGGAATCGATCTATAAAGCATGGGAATGATATAAGAATTTGCAACGGAAATGTCCAAACTACAACTTACTTAAGGAATTCTGGTGGAAAGATTCTATAACGGAGTAACCGTATATACGAGAGGTATAATTGACGCAACTTTAAGAGGATCATTGATGAGAAAGATGATAGATGAAGCGGAAAAACTGATAGAGGAGATGGTGAGTAATAGCTGCCTATAGATGAAAAAGTGAAGTAGACAAACCACTACTTTATGAGAACAAAAGGGAATTGGTGTTGTCGATCAACTGACGAAGATGCAAGCTAAAATTGATAGCCTAATTCAATAGCTTAACAACATGAAGGCTTCATCTTCAACTACAGTGAAAGTTGTGCAACTTAAGTATGAACTCTGTGGACAAATGGACATTAAGATGGTGCACTATATCTTATTAAAGGAAATCGATCTAGAGCAAGTGAATTACATAGGAGCTCAATATGGATGAGGAGGGGTAACAATTCCTACTCCAACACTTACAATCCTAGGTGGAAGAATCACCCTAACTTCTAATGGACAAACAATGCTGGAGGACAGTTCAGATCTTAAGAATAATCAGGCTTCTAACAAAATAAACAAACTCAATGGAATCCAGGCTGGATAAGATTTTAGATAAAATTAGAGCCATAGAGGATACACATAGGAGGCTTGAAAGTAAATTCGAGCAAGTCACTAAGAACTATGCCTCTTCAATACACAATTTGTAGGTTCGATTAGGTCAACTAATCATGGTAATTTCTACATAGAATACAGGAAACCTTCTAAGCAATACTGAGTCTAACCCAAAGGAACAGATCATCCCACTACTCAGACATAGGAAAAAAAACTCAAACATGTGAAGGAAGACGGAGCTAAGGGAAAAGGAAAAGTAATTATGGAATTCCTTCCAAGTGAACTCGTAATTGAGCAAATCAAAAAATCTTAACCAAAATTTTAGTACCCTATTCTAGCTTGGTAGAAGTCAATTACAAGTAGGGCGATAAGGAATTATAGGGAGGTTCAATTAAACAAGATTAACGACATAATTAAACATTTGCAAACAAAGCTCACACTAAAGTAATCAAACAAGAAGAAGGTTAAAGAGTGTATAGAGGAACAAAAATTTAACATAACACAGAAGAAAGAGGACCCAGGGGACTTTTACATTCTTTATAGTATTAATAGAGTCGAAATAGACAAGGAATTCACAGATTTGGAAGCAAGTATCAATATAATGCCCTTTACCTTTAGTCAAAAATTGGGGTTAAGAGAGTTAGAACCTACAAAGATGCTAGTGAAGATGGCAGATAGAACAGTTCATCAGATGAAAGGGATTATTAAGGATGTGCAAGTACCAATTGATAAATTTACCTTTCCCACAGACTTTTATATATTAGATATTGGAGAAGATGTGGAAACCCCTATGGTCCTTGGATGACCATTCTTGGCTACTCCACTTTATAATTAACGTTGATAGGGTGAACTAACTTTAAGGTCGACAAACATCAAATAACCTTCAAAGTGTCGAAGAAAGACAACAGTTCTCCCTTACCTTCAACTAATATCAAGGAAACTGAACCTCAAAGAAAATGGGAAGATATTGAGGATTTTGGGAATGCATTTAGAAAGAAATGATCGCGAAGAAGAAGGATAAGGAAGGAGAATCAGAGGGAGAATGGAATCCAGGGTAAGGTAGCTCGCGTGAAAATTGTAAAATCGATGACTATGCTACCATTACATGATTTATTTGAACCACCTTAAGTGAAAGAAGAGCATTGAGCTACTGATGTTAAAAGAAGCGCTATATAGCAGGTAACCTATGGTCTGTTAATTTCATATTATTTCCCTTGATTTTTAGATAGTTGGATGTCGTAGTTAGGTTATTTCATTTCCAAATAAAATTGGAAAGGTATAAATTTGATGATCGAGCAAGTAAGCATAAAAGAGGTGTAAGTGTCATAAAGAGTAAATAAGTGATTTTGGAGAAGTGAAGAAGAACAAAAGAAAAGAGAAAATTAATTTTGGTGAAAACATTATAGGCCATGATCTTCGCTTGTGAAAGGGCAGAAAGGGGCATGCGAATTTTAGATAATTTTTTACCATTTTACCCTCCATCCACCTTTATATTCATTTCTAACTTCACTTTTTCACTCACTTTTATTTTTATTTTATCTCTCTAAATTTAGAACCTCTAAACACTCTCACTTCTTTCTACCTAAAATTTCAAACCTCTAGCCTCTTCCAACTTCCACCTACTCACAAGCAAGTATGCCACGCATTAATCAATCAACAAAATGAGATCAATCATCAGGATGAAACTAAGTCTCGGGATAAGGGAGAAGAAACAAGGCAGCAGACCTCAAAACACCATTGCTGATCTGCACGGAGGAGGAAGGTATTTGTTTTCAATCCCTCAATGCTATACAAATTGTAGTCTCGAAATATTTTGATTTTGATACGCTTGATAGGCTAGAACTACGCAATAGCGTAGAAAACTTAGCAGAAAGAATTTAGTTGGCAAAATTCATACACTTCCAATTTCCTATCTACCAGGAGCTCACTTTAGAATTCTTTACTTACCTTTCCTACCATCCTAGGAACCCTAAAGAAATATGGTTTAGGAATGTGTGTCGGTTCCCTGAATCTTCCACTATTGATTAGCACGATGATTTTCATGATTCTCGCTATTGGAATGATCTCATTAGGTTATAGCAATTCGAAGTCAAAAATGTCCATAACAACATCATAAGGACCCATAAGTGCATGTTATTACACAAATTCATGTGTCAACTAGCTTTTGATAAATCAAAAACCAGTAAGTGTTCAACAAGGAACTCTTCATGTTTTGGTGCATAGATCACAACATTTTAGTGTGCATCTCCATATATGTGTTGACGCTATTATTTCGACTCTATGCAAGAGGAGCAAAAATTTAGGTATGGGATACTTAGTTTCTGCCATTAATAAGTATTATAGTGTGGACTGTAGTGGTTTAACTGTCCATCTCCCAAACTTCCTAAATCATCATCATCTATTACATGCTAAAATCCTTAAGTCCCACAATATAGAACTCCAGGATATCAACCAAAAGACACATGTGAAAATCAGGGCTAGTCAGGTGAGTTTGAGTATAGCGCTACCTCAATAGGTAAAAGAGGACTCGACCAGTGAAGAATTCAAGGAGGAAGAAGAAATAGAAGAATCAGGCTGAAAGAAAGTGCTTGACACAATCTCCACGAACACCAAGGTAATCACAGATAAACTTACGGAGAACTTTAGAAGAATGAAGGAGATGACATGAACTCAACGACGGTATAGCCAGGACATACGTTATATCCATCATTATTTTGAGGCTCAAAGAGTCCAACTACCACCTCCAACACCTTGCCTACCTCCATCACCATGAGGCCTTGTTCTAACCCTTTTTTTTACCTTTAGTCTTTACTTACTTTTTTTTAATTTTCATTTAATGTCTTTTCTTTCCATATGTGTTTGTTTGTCCCCTTTTCAAATTGAGAACAGTGTGTTGTTCAAGTGTGGGGAGGGTTATGTGTTTTGATTTGAATGTGAGTTTTGCATATTATATGATAATTGTTAGATTACATTTTGTGAATCATGTAAATGTGTCAATGACTTAGATGGATTAAAATTTATTTAATTTTGAACATAGTCTATTAGGTTGTGGAAAATCATTAGCTCGTAAAAATTAGTGAATTGGGGTTCTTTGGTTAAATATGAAGCTTAATTATAATTTAGTGTTAAGTTGTAGCCCTCTAAATTGTCATATTCATTCATAATTTGTGGTTTTTTACTTAAGTAGCTTTGCTAGCATTTTTTCATAGACATGAGTAGCTAAAGCAACAAGGTAGGCATTAAATTAAAAAAATGCATTTGTCAATATTAAATAAATTACTATTTGGCTAGCCTTCAGGTTATGAATAGAGCTAGTAGCCAGTTGAGAACATGGTGTAGTTGAGTAATTGGATCGATAGATATTACAAATATGTGCCTCTGTACTAAAAGGCTATAATGACGTTCCAACCAAGCAACTTAATAAAAAAATGACCTAGTCAAGTAACCGGATCAACATTCATCACCAATGTTTGCCTCTTAGTGAAAGACTAGGTCCTTGTTTAAATAAATTAGAAAAAGTGTTTTCTAATAAAAACTACCGAATTTGTAATAGCTTGATCTTTCATGAAAACATACTTAGGAGTAGTTACAAAGTTTGAATGACCAAAGAATTATTAACGTGTGTGTGCAATTGAAAAGGGTCAATAAATTAACACTTGGATCTGGATTAATATGTATATTTAGCTCAAAGCCCCTAGTCGTTGATTTTGTTTGTTATTAATTTGATTTGACTTGAATAATATTGTTTTAAATTAAATTTATT
The DNA here is from genome assembly GCA_027576715.1 of Erythroxylum flavicans. Taxonomy (NCBI): domain Eukaryota; kingdom Viridiplantae; phylum Streptophyta; class Magnoliopsida; order Malpighiales; family Erythroxylaceae; genus Erythroxylum; species Erythroxylum flavicans. Next base: position 21,668,029 of record JANZXP010000195.1, on the reverse strand, counting down.
TCATGAAGTTGAAGCCATTATCTCATTACTGTATTGTATGTTGTGTGTTTCATTTGCTTGAGGATAAGAAAACGTTTAAGTGTGGGGATGTTGATAAGTGTGAAGTACATTGTGTTTTAGGGCTTAGTTTGATATGTATTTAACGGTTGATTCAATCGTTTAGTATGTTTTTAGGTTAGAATTGTGTTAGTTTGTTAATTATTCATATTTTAAGTGTTTTATAGGTTATTACAAGTCTTTGAGCTTAATTAGAATGTTTTTGAGGTACCTTGATATGTTTCTTAGTGTTTTAGGGTCAACATCGAAGAACGGAGAAGTTTCGGAGACATTAGGGTCGAAACAATGGCCTATGATTATGGTACAGTAGGCCACGATTGTGAGAAGCACTAAAGTCAGGCCACGATTGTGACAGAATCATTGGAGTCAGCCCAGCCACGATCGTGACAAAAGCCAAGGACATGGTCCACGATCATGGTTTGCTTACCACAATTGTGACAGAAGGCTCGAATGTGGCCCACGTTCATGGCATGTAGAGCCATGAATGTGGCCTACATCAGACAGATGCACAAACACTCAAAAAGTCAAGTTTTAAGGGATTTTTTGGACCTTTTTGACCTCAGAAAAGCTCTAGGACTGCTCAAAACATAAAAGGCTTTTAAAGAATAAGACAAAGAAGTGGATAATACTTTTGCATTAGCCACTTTTCAGAAAAACACTAAAGAGAATTATCGGGAGATAGAGAAAGAGAAGAAGGAAGAGAAAAGTGGAAAGAAGCCGACTTAACATACTTCCCATATCAGGAGTTTCCCAATGTCACTGGCTCCCTTCGTCCATTCAAACTTTTATTTCCTATTATTTTTAATTTTATTATTGTATAGAATTGGAATAATAGCTGATGATAGATTTTTGGATGTTGGTGTTATTTCTAAACTCACCTTCAGGGCTTTTTTTTATTTAATGAAATTTGATTGTTTATGTTTTACTGGATTTTTTGTGATTTAATTTCTAAAATTTCATAATTTGGTAATAAACTGAGAAGGTGAATCAAGTGAAAAAATAATTAAATTGGGCTAATGAGAGTTAAGTGATTTAATAGAAGGAGAATTAATTCAAATCGTTAATTGTGCGAAGAGAGATCTTGCAATATTTTCCTATAGTTTATTAGACAACTTTAGATCTAATTAGGGTTTTGGATAGATTGTTGATTGAAAAATGGCAACTTCCATAATTTGATTAGGGTTTATAAATTAGGACTAATGGTTATAACTTGAGAGAGAGTAATCAATACTAGGATCATCTAGAACTAATAATCCAGTAATTTATAATCGATTATGTTAGCGTTAAAGATTAGTAAAATTCCTTTTCTCTCAATTGGTAGTTCCTTCGGTTGGTTTCTTGAGTGTTCATTACAATTGCTAATTTGTTAATATTTTCATGATTGATTCATAGATCAATGGCTTAATTGAATTGCATTCTTGTTTTAATTTCATTACAATTAAATTTCTGCTTATTGTTTTCACCTTAGATTTTAGTATTAGATTATCCCATCTTGTGGGATTGATGCCTTAGGTACTATACGTATGACCCGTACACTTACAGATTATTGAGGTTAATCAATTAAAACTTAGACATATCAAAAAACCACGATCAGGGAGTTTCGTTATTCCTTATTTTATTAACAGTTTGTTAGTGAAAAGGACATTACTGAAATTAATTGATTTTCTCAACTTTATCAATATTGTCCTTCTGATCATTTTGCAATTTGTAACTTGCTTATAGGCTACAAAACTAATGTTGAACGAAAATGGTGGAAGCAAGCTTCTCATAATTGATCCCGACTGAGTTTCCAATCATACAAGGTCAAGCTAATGACCTTAAATTAGCACATTCAGAAGTTAGATTTAAATTGTTGTGTTTAGTTATATTTGTTTTTAATTTTAAATAAAATTTTAATGTTTTGAAATGATTTGGGATTACTATTTCTCTTACTTCCTTTAAGCAATTCTAAGGTAAGACAACAATCTCGAGCGTCAAGTAGATTTGGTCTCAATATGTCGTCATCATCACCTCCATCATCATACGGTTTTGCTTCTAACCCTCTTCTTTTAAATTTAGTTTTTGTTTTATTTTATTTTATGTTACCTCCTTTTATGCGTTTGTTTGTTTCCTTCTCACATTGAGGACAATGTGTTATTCAAGTGTGGGGAGGGTTATGTATTTTTTGTTGAGTGTGAATTTTTTATATTATTATATCAGTGTATTTAGGTTGCATATTGTGAATTGTGTGAATGTATTGATGGCTTAGATGGAATGAAATCGATTTATTTTTGAACATAATCTATTAGGTTGTGAAGATTCATTAGCTCACAAAATTAGTGATCTAGGTTCTTTGGCTAAAATATGTAACTTAATTAGGATTCATTGTTAATTTATCGCCCTATAAGTTGTCAAATTCATTCATAATTTTAGGGCTTTTAACTAAGTAACTTTGCTAGTATTTTTTCATGAAAACGAGTTGCTAAAGCAATACGGTAGGCATTAATTAAAAAATGTTTGTAAATTTTAAATAAATAACTATTTGCTAGCTTTCAGGTTATAAATAGAGCCATTAGCTAGTTAAGAATATGATATAGCTGAGTAACCAGATTGAAACACATCACAAATGCTTGCCTTCACGTCAAAAGGCTATAATGACATTCCAACCAAGGAACTTATTAAAAACATGACTTAGTCGAGAAACTGGGATCGACATTCATCACAAATGTTTGCCTTTGTGTAAAAAGACTAAGTCTATGTCCACAAAAAGTAATAAAAAATTTTTCTAATAAAACCTACCAAACTTGTAAGTAGCTTAACTTTTCCTGAAAACATACTTAGGAGAAGTTACATAGTTAATTGACCAAATAATTATTAATGTGTGTGTACAATTGAAAGGGGTGAATAGACTTGACATTTAAGTTTTGATTAATATGTATATTTAGTCTAGAGCTCCTAGATGCGATTTTGCATGTTAACAATTTTGAACAACTTGAATGATTGTGTTTAGAGTTAAATTTGTTCATGAAGTTGAAGCCATTGTCTTATTATTGCATTTTGTGTTTTGTGATTTCGTGTTGTTTGTTGTTTTATTTACTTGAGGATAAGAAAATGTTTAAGTGTGGAGCTGTGATAAGTGTAAAATGAATCGTGTTTTAGGGAATATTTTGATATGTGTTTAGCCATTAATTCCATCATTTAGTATTTGTTTATCTTAGAATTATGTTAGATTGTTAATTATTTGTATTTGAAATGTTTTATAGGTTAGTACTAGTTTTTGGGGCTTAAATATTATGTTATTCAGATATCTTGATGTGTTTACTAGTGTTTCAAGGTCAATATTGAAGAATGGAGGAGTTTCAGAAGGAACCTGGGCTATAAAAAAAGCCCAAAATTGTGGCAGGCTAGCCACGATCATGACAGAACCTCTAGGTTTAGCCCACGATTATGATCTACATGCCATTATCATCACAGAAGGCTCAGATGTGAGCCACGATCGTGGTTGCATCAAGCAGACATGTAGACGCTTAATAACTTCACATTTCGAGGGACTTTTTAAGCCATTTGGACCCTAAAAAATCTTAGGGATACTCAAGACATAAAAGACTATTTAAAGAACAAAAAATGAAGAGAAAAGGAGCTTTACATTTAGCTACTTTTGGAAACCCTAAAGAGAGAGGAAAAGAAGAAATAGAGATAGAAGAAGAAGAGGAAGAAGGAGGAAGAAGAAGTGGATCCCAACGTTGCTGCTCCCCAAATCAGGTGGTATCCCGATGTCGTTGCCTTCTTGATTTGTCCAACCTAAGTTCCATTTTCTCTTCATTTCTTTTTTCATTTAAATGTATAAAGTTGAGATGGATTGTATAGAAATTGATTTCGAATTATTGATAATGTTCTGAATTCTTCTTCGAGATTTTACTTTGATTTAAAGTTGATTTAGTTATTTTTGTGTTTATTGGTTTGGGTATTATGATTGATTAATGTATTTTCATGCTTTGGTAATAAACCAAAAGGGTAAGCCAGATAAAAATGATTAGCTCAAATTAATGCGAGTTAGGCGATCTAATTAACCACTTAATCAAACTAGTCAGTAGTTTCATAGAGATAGATCTCGTGCAAGGCCTGATTGTTTATTAGAGAGCTTCAAAACTAATTAGAATTATGGGTAATTTGTGAATTGACATATTGCAATTCCATAATTCAATTAGGGTTTACAATTTAGGGTTTAATGTTTATAACTCAACAGAGAGTAATCAACCCTACGTTTGTCTAGAATTGACACCTTATAAGCACATAAATGGCTACATTTGCATTAATGATAGGTAAAATTCTCTCTCTCATAATTTGATTAACTCTCTTGATGGATTTCCATTGTGACCTATTTGACTACTCAGTTTAATTCTGTTTTGTTGAAATTTCCATTTTACAATTCTTGAATCAATTCTCGTATTTACTTTTCGTGTTCACTTATGTAATTTTTATTTACTTTTATTCTTTTCTTTGAGCCTTAGATGACTAAGGATTAGGCTAGTACACTCCTCGTGGGATCAACACCTCTTATACTACAGTTACAACCTATGCACTTGCAGTATTTAAGGGCTTATAAATTTTAAAGCTCGGACTACATGATCACTTACCCCTTTGCATTAGTATAACATTAATAACTATGCTAGAAGCATCACATTTAATTTAAAAAATGTGCAAAAAAGTTAGGAAAGGATAATAACGATGCAATTGTCAAATCCTTTTTTCAAGATTCAAATGCAAGTTGTTGTGCTTCTTCCCATTTGAACTTCATGTTCTTCTTTACTAATGCATTTAATGGGGTTGCCTTAACTAAGAAATTCTTCACAAACCTGTGAAATTAACCAAATTGTGAAAAGATCTCACTTTAGTAATAAACTTTGGCATAAGCCATTCGACAATGGCTTTAACCTTAGCCTCATTAACTTTGATGTCATCTTTACTCACAACAAACCTAAGAAATATGACTTTGAGAACATTGAAATTACATTTCTTCAATTTGGCATAAAGTTTTTGTGTACGTAGAGCAGAAAGCACTTGCTCAATATGTTTAACATTTGAACCTACATCTGTACTATACATAAAAATATCATTAAAATAAACCACTAAAAATTTTCCTCTAAAAGATTTAAGCATATGTTTCATTAATCTCATGGAATTCAAAGGAGCATTAGTAAAACCAAAGGGCATAACCGTCTATTCATAAAGTCCAAATTTAGTTTTAAATGCTATTTTGCACTCATCACCATCATTTATGCGAATTTGATGATAACCACTTGTTAAGTCAATTTTCGAAAATATGCATGCACTATATAAGTCTTCTAGCATATCATCAAGGCTAGGGATGGGGTGTTAATATTTAATAGTTATTTTATTAATAGCGCGACAATCAATATACATTCGCTAAGTTCCATCTTTCTTAGGTACAAGTATGGCAAGCACGACACATGGACTTAATGACTCTCTAACCAATCCTTTTTTAAGGAGTTCATCAACATGATGTGGCAGTTCTTTTGTCTCTTTAAGGTTGGCTTGATACATTGGTAGGTTAGGAATGCTCGAACTAGGTAGGAAATCGATTTGGTGTTTGATTCTTTGAAAGGGTGGAAGCCCTTTTGACATCTCCTTAGGGAAGAAGTTCTCATAATCCTACAAAATAATTTAAACCTTAATAGGTAAATCATTAGGTAGTTCATTAGTAACAAAGAAGTTTTCTTTATAAATCATGAGGACAAAAGGCATAAGACCAAAAATAGCCCTATCTACATCTCTCACACTTACATAAAAGTTGCCTTTTTTCTCACTAGTTTTTGGCTTTTCACTCTTTTGCTTAATTAGTGCTTCCTTTTCTTCTCTCCCCTCACATGACTTTTACGACTCACCTTATCTTTTCTCTCTCTCTTCTCTCAATTTGATTTGTGCACCTACAACCTCTTTGAGGGAAAGGGGTTTCAAAGTACATGTCCTACCATCCATTGTAAAAGAGTACTTGTTAGTATATACATCTTTATTCATGCACCTATTAGATTCTCATGGACAAACCATCAATATGTGACATATACTCATAGGTATAACATCACAGAACACCTTATCTTGATACTTCCTAATAGAAAAATGCATAAGTGCTTGGTGTTTTACCTTCTAAGGATGAGGATGCTGCATAGTAGGTAGTGATAACCTAGCAATAAGATGTTCACTAATATATTTAGTACAACTACCTCCATTAATAATTACAAGGCATACCTTATTATTAACTAAACGTCTCGTATGGAAGATGTTAGTATGTTGCCAAACATCTCGTATGGAAGATGTTAGTATGTTCCTCATCATTTGGTTTAGGTGAGACTTGTGTATTCAAAGCTTAGACTACCACCAATGCTTCAGTAAACCCCTCAGCTTCGAGTTCATCAGCAAAGTCATCCCTATCAACACCTTCTTCCTTGTTGCTTTGAGACAATTTAGGTATATCATCACACTCATGATCACTATTGTAAGTTACATCCGCCAACAACATATACACCTTTTGGTTAGAACATTGTAATGCTATATGACCCTTACCTAGACAATTAAAGAATATGACAGTTTTAGATGGTTTCAGTTTTGAACCAAGTTTGAAGAACTAGCCTTAGACTTAGAAGATTTAAAGGACATATTTTTATTGGCACTAGGGTTGGGCGAGATTCTTTTATCCCCATTCCTTCCTAATTTATTTTGCTACCAATTTTCACTGTTAGGTTAAGCCTTTACATTAACAGAAGAAGTAGACACATTTTATTTCATATGTCTCTTAGCAAATATGGATTTCTCTAACAAATCATCCATATTAATGTACCTTACATCTTAACTCTCTAGCGAATTGGTCCATTTAACCTCCAAGAAAATAGGCTAAAGTAGTCAATTTATCATCTTTAGTGCTAGCTTTGATTTTCAATGCCTTCGACTCTTGAAAGTATTCAGCTACAATTCGACTATCTTGCTTTAGTTCATGTACCCTTTATACAATTCACAAAAATAGGCATTTGGAACATACTTCTTCCTTATTAGGTGAATTAGTTCACTACAAGATGAAATAGAGGGTTCCTCATTCCTTCTACGTTCACACACAAGGTTATTTCACCAAATAGTGACATAATATTGGAATTCAACAATAGCTAGCTTAAGTTTCTTTTCTTCAGAAAAATTATGGATGTTAAAAATTCTTTCTAATTTTAGTTCCCAATCTAAGTAAGCTTTAGAATCAGATTTTTATGACATTCTAGAATTTTCAACTTGATAGATACTGAATTTCCATCAAACTTTTTACTTTTCCATAAGTGTAGCTGGAAGTTTCAATTTCTTCCTCAGTTTCTTCTTAATATTTATTGCATATAGAAGCTTTGGTTGAACTCATGTTGTTTATGGACTCCTTAATGTTTTTAATCTTAGCTCTTAACTTCATCATTTGTTTTACCAATGCCATTAATAAGTCATTATTGTTTGGCTCCATGGCGTCCTTTTTGGCGCGGGCTAAGTTAACCTCAGGTTTGGCTTTTCTCCTCTTTACTACTTCATCAGATATGTTTGCTTATTTTCAAACCATCTCCCTTGTGTATAACCTAGAGCTACTCTTAACCTAAGTGTTTCACTTTTTAATCGGCTTTTTAAATCAAATACAAAATAAAAACTCATCCTTTCACCAGTCCTTCCTTATTATCTTCTCGAGTGCAATGAATAATAAATGTGAATTCTCACGTAAAGTAACACAAAGAAAACAAATCAAGAGGTCAAAGAATAAGAATGGCTCAAGTGTAATTTGATACAATAATTTAGAACAAGAAATAGATTAGAATATGTCACAAATTGGTATAATTTTGGATAGGGGTATTTTGGAAATTTTTTAGGAGTAAAAATGTGCAATAATCAAAAGACCTTGTTGACTATCAGATTGATGTATAGCAAATTCTCAAATTCCTCACGGTTAAAAACATATGGCAATTTTAAACTACAACACCTAAAAAAGAAACAATTCCTAATACAAATAGGATTGACTAAAGTAGCCAATTTCAACAGTATTGACCTTCCTACCAATATGGAAACAACAGAAATAGACAAGTAAGACCATTTTCCTTGCAAGTAAAGTACCTTCCAAATCGATAATGCCTTTCATAATTAGGAAACTTAGTTTCCAAAAACAACTTCACAAAAGGAAACTTTCCAAGAACATAACTTTTTTTCTTTTCTTTATTTTTTTATTGTTTTGTTTTCTTAGACGTAAAGGTGGTTGAAGCTACCCAAAGAAAATTTTCACAAAATAAAATTTGGACAGAAAATTGGAAACATAAAAGAAATAAACCAATAAAAAATTTAAGATTGATTGAGATCTCTAAGAATGCAAATTCAAGAAGCATGAAATTATTCATATAATATGAATCAATATGACATAGGCTCTGATACCAAAATGATTTGAAAATGTAGAATATAAAAGCTTACCCAATACTTTTCTTGATTCATCACTTGATCTTTAACCAAGAAGAAGATTCGAACAAGAAGAGAAGAACAAAGTTTGTTTCAAGGGATTTGTAACCCAACCCCCAAAAAAATGCATAACTCAATTCAAGCAAATTATAAATTGAACGACACAAGATTAAAAAAGAAAAACAAATAAAGACGCCATTAATTGATGAAATAAAATCAATTAGATAAGTCGCATACAAAGTACGAAATCGTGCAATGCATTCTAATTATTCAACAAGAATAATAATAAGGATAAACCTCAAAAAATAATGTCGTAAAATTGTGTACCCTAGTGATAGCTAAACATCCCTATATATAAGAGAGGGGTTGACTGAAAATTAAGGAAAAGGAATTAACTTAAACCTATTATTACTTAACCTACTAGGAAACAAAAGACCTTATAGGATTTGGTAAAGGAAACCTATTAATCTTAAACTACTTAACCTTCTAGGAAACAAACTTTCAGGGAAAAAGCGACCTTATAGGATTTGGTCAGTTGTCCCTATAAAGAAGGAAACCCTACTAATAGTAAATTTGGCTATGGGCCCTATTTGTTAGGTTAAGTTGGCCCATCTTCTTCAGGACTTATTAAGTGGACTTTCTCAGACTCCTCAATTGAAGCAACTTGGACTTAGGCTTGAGAATGGGCTCTTTAATTAAATTACTCAAAGCCCCTTGCATCCTTTTAGTCCGAGCCCTTGTCATTGGCCTAACAATACCCACAAGCTGATCTCTTTTAAAAGTTGATGGTAGAATTTAAGTTGAAGACCTCAAACTCTTATCTCAAACACTCAAACTATCGACCCCAACTTAATATGCCACATCACTAGCCCCTTGATCCATATCAGATGTGCCTATGGAACTTTACAAGGAATTCTTTCACAGAAATTGAACAATGGATTTTAAATCATTCTACGTTACCAAAAGTTACTCTTCAAGTACACATAATTCCAATAGGGACCTATGTGTAAACAATTTATAAGGAAATGAACTTCAAGAGATTTAAAAACAAAGGTACTTCTCTAGATGGACTAATACAAGAGGTGGTTTATGGTGTAGGGGAGTTGATTTTGATAAGGGACATAACTAAAAATTAAAATCCTATATTAGCTTCCTTTGGAGAATCTATGTTTCAACATGTCCTCAATATATTGTTATTGTTCCCCTTAAGTCTCTTGTACTATTAACATGTCAATGTTGTTAATGAATTTGTTCAATTTAAAAAAATTTAAATAAGAACCAAAAATGGTTCCTGAAGGGAAATGATAACATATATATAGTAGTTTTTTCTTTTTTTCTTATACAATAATTGTTGTTCTTAATCATCTCAAAAAGATACATTACAATTATAGCTTTTCTTATTTGTTTACTTATTATAAATAATTTTCAATCCTCTTATATGCATCAAATGTACTTCTTGTAAAAAATAATATTACTCTTCACATCATCATGATTTTTTTTAGTATATAAATTCATCTACCTTTAAACATTCTTTTGTAAAATATGTTATTATATTGAATATTTTCATTGGGAGGATCATCTGAAGACAATGGACATCTTCGTAAATAAGGATAAATCATTTGTAATCCTTTATCTTATTAGTTGGGATGTAGATAGACCATATCGCATAATGTCCTATTTAGATGCAGATGTTATCTTATTAGATAATGATGCAATCTAATAGGATAAGATGTGATCTTGGGTAGTAAAGTTCTATTAGTATTCTAGCTTGGCCCTCAAGCCTGAAATCCTATATATTGCTCATTTAAGCCTTGCTCATCCTCACACACATAGATTGAGAGAATATCCCTTGTATACTTTGAGGGAAGTAATAAAGGTTGGCTTTTTGTTGTATCTCTTGCTTGCTTTTATTGTTACCTTTGAATATTCTAGTGCTTCTGTAGTTTTCTTCAAGGTGTGACAGTTAAATATATGAGGGTCTTGAGGCATTTAAGATCAAGGTTATTGGTTAACGATCATATAGAAAGGTTAAGTGTTGTTTAAACAAACCTAAGTGAGATTGTCGTGTAAAAGAGTATGAGCAACTTACAGAGAAGTTCAATGCTTAAGAAAACCTTTCTAACAACTGGTATTAGAGCCATAGTTTGAGATAGAGGGAGGTAGCAATTTCACGGAAGATGTCAATAGAATGAAGGCACTCATTGGTCTAATTCCTCAAGGGAAAAGGAGGTCACTTCCTACAATACATGAATAGAGATATTGGCGGAACAAATCCAATAGTTACAACATCCAATAGTAGATTTGATGAAGGCATAAGAGGATACTAGGTTTGAGATGATGATCCTAAGGCATGTTGTTGCAACACAGGAGATGGACATGTCAAGAGCACTATAGTGAAGTTATGTGAGCCCAAATTCTCTAAGGCTCAAGACCTTTTAATATGATACAGAGCAGTACTTTGGGGCTGGTAAGATACTTGATGCTAAGAAGATCAATGTGATGGCCATGTATTTGGATGGAAATGCCAAGCATTAGTGGAGAACAAGGACCTATGATGAGATCAGGGCAGGTAAAGATCCCATTGACATGTGGGACAAGATGAAGAAGGAGTTAAAGGATTAATTCCTTCTGATGAACACTTCTTGGTTTACGAGGGATGCCTTAAAGAAGCTGAAACAAGATGGATCAGTAAGTGAGTATGTTAAAAAGTTTACCTCTCTAATGCTGGATATTGATTACATGTTAGAAGAGGACAAGCTCTTCAACTTTTTGTTGGGGTTACAGACATGGGCATAAATGGAGTTACAGAGGTAGAATGTGAAGGATGTGGATAGTGAAATCGTGGATACTGATGTTTTGGTGGATTTTTAAGTGACGAAGAAAACTAAAGCGGGCTCCTTAAATTCTTCCAAGGGTAAAGGCCTAGCCCAATATGAGAAAAGCGAGAGGAAAAAGAAGAAAGACTCTAAGAAGGGAGACTTCAAAGGTAAAGGTAAGCAAAATGATGGCTTCAAGAGTGGGGAGACGTCCTCCAAGAAGGGAAAACTTCCTTGTTACCTATGCAATGGTCCATATTTTGAGAGAGAATGTCCAAGGAAGGATAAACTGAATGCACTGATTGTTGAAGAAGAAGAAGACGATTTGGAAGCGGCAATAAATTTGATCAAAATATCGAATATAGTTAAGGGTAAGTCTAATCCTTTTGACAATCTAATGTATGTAGGAATACAAGTCAACAGGAAGGAGATAACTATAATGATAGATATGGATGTGACATATTCTTTCACAGTGGAAAAGATGGTGTGCAAGTTGGGGCTCAAGGTGTCAAAGACCCTAACAAAAATGAAGACCCCTATGAGTAAGGCGTAAGCGATGGTAGGAATTTCTTACAATGTCCTAGTGAGTATAGGGAGTTGGCATGCCAAGTTCAATTTCCTAGTCATACCACTTGAAGATTTTGAGTTGATTCTGGGGATCAATTTCTTGAAGGCAGCAAATGTTGTGCTGTATCCAAGCTTGGAAGGTATGATGACCATGCAAAAATTCTTGAAGGCAGCAAAAATTCCTTCTTTGTTAATTATTATAGATCTGGTAGTGGAATGACTGATGATACAATGGTTGTAACATATGTATCAGCCATAATCATTAAGAAAGGGTTGAAGAAAGGTATGGAGACCTATTTAACAGTCACATGAGAGATTGATGAGGACCATATGGTGGAAATTTCGAATGCATTTACAAGTTTGATGAAAGAGTTTTGTGACGTGATGCCAAAAGAGTTACCTAAAACTCTTCCCCTTCACTGCCATATGGTTCCTAGAGTTGTCCCACCTGTACCCAACCCATATAGGATGTCCCTATTATAGTTAAGGAAGCTTCGAAAAACTTAGTGAGCTATTGGAGGTAGGGTTCATCTAATCGTCTAAAGCCCCGTATGGTGTCTCAGTGTTGTTCCAGAAGAAGCAAGATGGAACACTTCTGATATGCATGGACTATCGTGCCTTGAATAAGGTAACAATAAAAAAAAGTATCTTGTTCCCTTAGTTCAACATTTTACGGATAGATTATTAAAGACTGCAGTTTTCATGAAGCTATACTTTAAAGTGGGTATTGGAAAATGCGGATACCCGAGGGTGATGAGAAAAAGACAATGTATGTTACTTAGTATAGATCGTATGAATTTTTAATCATATCGTTCAAATTGACTAACACCCTTGTGACATTTTATAACCTAATGAATGATGTGTTGTATGACTTTCTTCATAAGTTATGGTGTATCTCGACAATATTGTGGTGTACAGTACTAACATGGTGGAACATATGAAGCATTTGAGGAAAGTGTTTAAGTTACTGAAGCAACACAAGCTCTACGTGAAGATGGAGAAGTGTGAATTTGCAAAGTCAGAGCTCAGATTCTTAGGTCACTTAGTGAGCAATGGTCAGGTCAAAATGGATCTTAAGAAGGTGAAAGTGATAGTTGAGTGGTAGGATCTCACAACTAAGACTGGTGAACTACTATCATTAATTTATAATGGGATACTCGAAGAAAGCAGTTCTATTGATGAATTTGCTAAAGAAATTGCAAGAATGATGTTGTTTAGATGCATTTTAGGAGGCATTCGAGTTTATTAAAGTTGATATCTCAACCAAACACAAGCTATTAGAGTTTGATCTTCCATTTAAGGTACACAAGGATGTATTGGACAAAGCCATTGGTGGAGCCCTAGTATAAGAGGGTCATCTTATAGCATTTGAGAGTCAAAGCTCAGTAGTGAGAAGCAACGGTATTCGACGCATAAGAAGGAGAAGCTTATGGTGGTGTATTACCTTAAGACATGACGAGTCTATCTATTAAGAACCAAGTTCGTTGTTTAGATAGACAATATTGCTAGCATATTTCTTCAGGACCCAAAATAAGTTACCTATGAAGCAAGCCTGATGGTAGGAGTTCTTTACTAAATATGACTTCATGTGGGAGCATAAATCGGGGAAGCACAACAACGTGGCAGATGCCTTAATTCGGAAGTAGGTTTTCATGGCCTTATATGACATTACAAGGGTGAAGTTGAACCTATTGGAGCAAATTAAAGCTGCAGCTCCTTTGGGCATCATATATTGTAAGTTGATCTCACATGTTAAAAAAGGTGTTGTACACAGGTTTTGGCTCGATGATGATGGGATTTTGATGACTAAGAGTAGTCAAGTGTACATACTAAGTTTTGATAGCTTACGGAAACAACTGTTAAAGAAGACACAAGACTCATAGTGGGCTGGTCGCCCCAGAAGTCAGAGGATGATGGCACTCTTAGCTCATTCCTACTATTGGCCAAAGATAGAGAATGACATCAAGATGTATATTAAGACGTGCTTTGTGTGTTAATTGGTTAAGATAGAGAGAAAGAAGGAAGTCATTTTACAACAACCCTTATCCATTCCTGAAAGACCGTGGATGTCAATTTCGATGGATTCCATTAGTGGACAATCATGGTGATTGTAGATTGTTTCTACAAGTATAGATAGCACCAACATTATGTCCTTTGGATGTTACGATAGAGTTGTTCTATAATAACGTAGTGAATTTCTTTGGAATCCCTACAGACATTGTGAGTGACTAAGATGCCATATTTATAGGCTAATTCTGGATGTCCCTTTTCAATATGATAGGTTACAATTTGAAGTTTTCAATAGTGAATCACCCACAGATAGATGGCAAAACGGAAATGATCAATGGTCTATTAGAGGAGTATTTAAGGCATTACGTAAGTGCAAGTCAATGTAACTAGCTAGGTTTGATTGATATTGCACAATTTTTCTATAACTTGCACATATATTTTGTTGCAGAGAAGAGTCCCTTTGAGATAGTCTTAGGAAAGCAACCTATCACTCCAGTCAAAATTGCATAAAAAAGGACATGTAGAAAGTGTCCTGCGGTGTACAAGTTCGCGATGGAGAAGCAAAAGTTGTTAGATTAGGCGAGGGATAGTCTTTAAAAGACTTCTCAACGGATGAAGAAGCAAGAAGACTTGTGGAGGAGACTGTTAGAGTTCAATAGGAGATAAGATATTGCTAAAACTTACCCCAAAAATTTGGAGGAAGATCTCGACCAAGCAAGTGCATCATAGATTGTTGAGAAAGTAAGATTGATCGTTTAAATTCCTAATTAAAGTGGGAAACATGGCATACAGGTTGAAGTTCACCAAGAGATTGAAGGTACACCCTACTTTTCATATTAGTTTTCTTAAACCTTACTATAAGGATGCATCAGATCTAAATAGGTGTCAAGTGAAAAGAGCTCCACCAGTTGTGAGAAAACAGTTCGAGTGTAATAACCCATTCCTACACTTAAGGGTTAGCTGTTAGATTGAGCCATATCATGTGAGAATATATGAAGAGCATTATATTGCATGCATTATATTTTCATACACTCATGAATCATGAATTAGAAATACTATAAAGATAGTATATGCATTCAATTGATATATCCCTAGGTATGACATATTTTAAATGATTAGGACACAATTATGTGTTGTTTATGTCGTGAATTTTGTTTAACGAATTATAATTAGTGAATTAGGAATTTATTGATATGATTGAGTAAGTGATAAAGTGGTGTGAGCACCTAAATTTAGGAAAAATGTTAACGAGCAAGATAAAAATGATATATGGACATTTGGTAGTTAGGCCTACGACATGGTGACATGTGGCATGAGAAATGAGTGACAAAGTGGCTCAACTAATTAAATAAAAATTGCATGAATACATGAGTGAAAAGTGGCCTAGGAAACTAAATGACAAGTGGACCAAGTATTAGGTGATAATTGGAGGTGTGAGGAGAAGACCCATGGCATAGTTTTCCACTTGACAAGTGTCCCACCTCTCCATCACACATTTATACCCCACGAATTTCACTCTTCAAAGACCATATTTTTTGTGTTTTTGGTCTTATGTTTTCTCCTTCATTCCCTCACCAATGACTTCCGC
>JANZXP010000195.1:21636243-21648851 GCA_027576715.1 Erythroxylum flavicans | reverse complement strand
ATAAGAAAATATTAAATTAAAATAAGAAAATATAAATAAAATAAATTTAGTAAATAAAATATTTCATAAAAATATATGATGAGTCGTATTAATTAAGAGTATAATAGAAAATAATATTTGCAGTGAAAGTTATTAATGGAAAGTAAAATTTCTACCGTAAAAGCAGTTTCTTATCGTAACTTTCTTTCTACTTATTGATTTCTATGGTGGCGCCATATTTTTCTCCAACCTTCAGTTGGTTACTACAAATTCAAATATGTGACTGCATTTGAAAACTGCGATAAATAAATACTTATCTTTATTATACTACAAATCAAATCGCAGCCTAAGTGAAGTGAGAATTCTTCGCTTCACAGACTCGGAAGAGAAGTTCATGACACGTATGTGTGATCGGGAAAAGCTTCGCAGAAATAATATAAGTTGCAAAGCACACTAATTAAGATTGCAATTGTGGTGATGATTTTGTTCGCAAATCGCAAGTTATCCGTTGTGGGCGCAATAAGTGCCATATAAGTTGCAACGAAGTGCCACACATAAGTTGATGTAGAGTAGCACTAGCAACTTTCATAAATGAAACATGGAAAACAAAGCTAGTCAAACCTCAGTCCATTAGTAAATATATCTAGTCCATATAACTAAACATATAGTCCAGGGATAGAAAAAAGTCCCAAGATCATTGCATCAACAGAACATAGATTACGAGAACCCACACGTGGAGGCGAGCTCATCATACTCATTCATTGATCGAATAGAAGCATTTTTTTTTTTAACCTCTCTTTGCACCGCTTCAACCTACATTTTCTGCACTTATGATGAATTATTTAGTTCAAGAAATGATATAAATAAAAAATAGAATAGTTATTCTTAAGAATAGAAAAGATGAGAAATAGAATATAATTAATATTATTTTATTTGGTTTAAAGAATGTAATAAATAAAACATTTTTATGTCACTGTTTGGATTAAAAAAATAATCTTGTAAGACAAAAGAATAACTAAAAAGAATTATATTATTATTATTATTATTATTATTATTATTATTATCATTTTTATTAATTATATTTATTTTTATTATTAATAAATCCCTTATTATTATAAATTTTATTAAACTTATTAATTATTTTTATTTTTATTTGTATTATTAATTTTCTTCTTATTATTAAATTTATTATTCTTAATAATTTTATTATTCTTATTATTAGTTATTATTATTATTATTATTATTCTAGTTATTATTATTAATTTTATTAATTTTATCATTTATATTTATTATTATTATTAAATTCCTTATTATTATTAATTACAATTTTTATTATTATTAAATTTCTTATTATTATTAAATTTTTTCTTATTTTTATTAATTTTATTTTTCTTATTATTATTAATTATTATTAATAATAATTTTCTCCTTACTGTTAAAAATTATTATTATTATTATTTATTATATTTATTACTATTATTATTAAATTCCTTATTGTTATTAAGTTTATTAATTTTATTAATTATATTTATTATTATTATTATTAAATTTCTTATTATTATTAATTTTCTTCTTATTAATTTTATTATTGTTATTATTATTAAATTCCTTATTATTATTAATTTTTATTATTTTTATTATTCTTATTATTATTAATTATTACTATTATTAACTTTCTACTTATTATCATTATTTTTTTATTTTATTATATTTATCATTATTATTATATTCTTTATTATTATTAATTATATATTTTTATCATTATTAAACTCATTATTATTAATTTTCTTATTGTTTTTGTCATTATTAATTATTATTATTATTAACTGCCTACTTACTATTATTCTTATTAATATTAATTTATTATCATTATTATTAAATTCCCTATTATTATTAATTTGCTTCTTATTATTATTAATTTTATTATTGTTATTATTATTTATTATTATTAATTGTCTACTTAGTATTATTTTTATTAATATTAATTTATTAATTATATTTAGTATTATTAATTATTAAATTCCTTATTATTAATAATTTTCTCATTATTATTAATTTTATTAGTTTTCTTAATTTATTATTATTATTATTATTAATTCTTCTTTTTAATAATAATAATAATAATAATAATAATAATAATAATAATAACAACAACAACAATATTGTTATTAATTTTCTTCTTATTATTATATTATTATTAATTTTATTATTCTTATTAATTTTATTATTATTATTATTATTAATTTTCTACTTATTATTATTCTTATTATTATTAATTTTGTATTATTATTAAATTCTTTATTATTATCAATTTTCTTCTTCTTCTTCTTAATATTAATATTATTATTAATATGGTGGATTTCTCGTCAAGAATAATATTTTCATCATCTCTCTGAATTGTACTTATTGATTGAGCAGAAGAATGAGGGGCAGGATTTGCATTGGAAGGCACTACAAGAGTTGTTCTATAGCATCCTGTAAGAGAGGCTTAATATCTTGAACAACTTCAGCATCTTTAAAAATAGGTTGTCCCTCTTCAGCTGCAGGGAATTTCTCTTGATCATTACTGTGCTCATCATCTCCCTGAATTTTAATTGTTGTTTGAACAGAAGTACAAGTAGCAGGATTTGTATCAGAAGGCTCTACACGAGTTTCATTCTTTGAAGAATTATGTAAAAGAGGATTTATATCTTGAACTACTTCAGCATAGAATCTCTTCATGTTCTCACCAACAGTATTTACTTGGTTTTCAACATATTTGACTGTATCCTGCAAATCAACAAGCACTAAATGCATAAGAAAAGTTCAAAACTGAGGTAGCTTGATCAAAGTGGAGGCACAGCAATTTCTGATGCATAAAAAAGGTAAGTGGATATCTTGTCAAGTGGGAATAGTGAGAGAAAGGTCTAGTGCGAGATAAGGTGGCACGTATTCAATCGTTTTCAGTTTGATTCATCTTCATCGTTCTTGGTAGGCCATTTACAGAAGCGATAGTCTCCAGACTTTGTATCGGTGCCTTTACGTTTACAGCGGCCATGGAACCCCTCGACCCCAAGGGCACCCAGTCGAAACGGAGCCGAACGAGAAAACGAGACGAAGGTGTGCAGGCTCCCCCAACGTTGACATAGATTCTCCCACAACTAGCCAACAGACGACACGATAGCGATAGAGGAGGGAGATATAGTGAACCTTACAGGCGAACAGGGAAACAGCATCAAACTATCTCAGTCGTTTAAGAAAAAACTCGACCATCAGTGGACGAAGGCGATGGTGGTGCAGCTCCTAGGTCGGAAGATAGGGTATCAAGCGTTGAGCACTCGCCTTAGGGCTCTGTGGAAACCTATAGGACCCATCAAAATCGTTGATTTGGAGCAAGAGTTTTACCTGGTACGTTTCTTGGAAGAAGCCGACTACTTCCATGCCTTAACTGATGGACCTTGACTAATCTATGGCCAAGCACTGGCAGTCCAAAGATGGATGCCTTCCTTTAGTCCGAAGCAGGGGAGGATCACGCAAGCCGTCGCCTGGATCCGCCTCCCGGACTTACCGATAGCTCGCTATCATCCTGGTATCCTCACAGCATTAAGGAATCTAGTAGGCCAGATGGTTAAGATCGACGAGGTTACACTCCAAGCCCAAAGAGGCCGGTATGCCAGAATAGTCGTGGATATAGATCTTACCCAACCCTTGAAAACCATGGTAGGGCTGGACGGAGAATTAATCCCCGTTATGTATGAGGGCCTCCCACAACTCTGTTACTCTTTCGGGACGGTTGGCCGTTCGACAGCCGGTTGTCCGAAACGTCACCAAGCTCCTTCCCACACCCCAGTCCCAAACGCAAACAACACGTCTGCGGAGAAGACTGCAACAGCACATGGGGCTTCGTCAGTTTCCGTGACTGAAGGAGAAAATCTGGGCACTCTTAACACCGATTTCCAGTCTCCGGTAAGCTCCAGCTATAGGCCGTGGATGTATGTTCAGAGGAAGCAACGTCCCCCACCACAACGGCTACAGCAAACGGCTACAGCAAGCCCCTTTGCCCTCCAAATCACATCAGCCACTCTTGGGAAAAAGCACAAAATCACGTCCAAGGAACAGCTCCAAATTTACTGCTCTGTCCGAGAATGGATTGATGGAGACCAGGGAGCAATTATCTGCTGAAGCAGCTCCCACAAACACATTAACTGGAGCAGGCCCCTGTGTCCCTCTTAAGACAATTATTAGCCCCAACAAGCCCTTTAATGATGGACACATTTTTAAGGCCCAAGGGCCTAGCCCACCTGCCCGGAAAGGGACCAAAGGTCCACGAGGAAGCCTTAAGTTTCTTCACAAGGGTGAAAGCTCTAGAGGACGTCCTCTCCCGATCGTAAGCCCCGGAAGCGAAACCCAAATCCAAATTCAACCTACCTCTTCGATCAAGAACATAGCTATTGTTATCCCCTCCCATACGGAAATGATCTGTGATCAACAGGTGCTAGGGGATCGGGAGGTGGAGGCGGAAGAGCCAATACAGCAGATGGAAGGGGTTGAGACACCAGAGGCTCTTCCCCACCTAGGGGAGACTACCGATCCACTGTCCGCTAAACCCCCCGATATAGAAGGCACGACCGATCTTCCTGCAATCCTTCCCTCTGATGGGAATCAAGAAGAGCTCGTTCTGCAGCAAATGCAGACTGAACGTCAGACGCTCCCATGGAAGGTACCGAATCTAGTTAACCTTTTTAAATGTCGATTTTAATTTGGAATTGCCAAGGAGCAAGAGGGACTAGATTCCGGTCCATCCTGCAGAATTACATTAGCCACTATAATATCGGTATTCTAGTTTTACTAGAAACTAGAATTAGTGGGACTCGGGCGCAAGACGTGATTAGGAATTTAGGTTTTGATTTTTCTTTCCGAATAGAAGCTGTAGGATTTGCAGGTAGGATTTGGATACTCTGGAAGGAAAATTTTCACCTATCCATAGTTTTAGCCCACAGGCAATTTATCCATACCACGGTAAACTACAAGGATTACTCGTTTGATTTTACCGCAGTTTATGCTAGCCCTCAGCCCTCCACTCAAAATCATCTCTGGCCAACTCTGGAATAGATAGGTCGTTCTCAAAATAGATCCTGGCTGGTAGGCGGGGATTTTAATGCTAAATTGGAATTAGCAGACAAGCGAGGGGGAGCAACCACCACGAGCGTTGTGAACAAGAATTTTAAGGATTGGGTGCATGCTTGTAGTCTTCATGACCTGGGATATGCTAGCTTAAGATTTACGTGGCGGCGCGCGGCATGGTTCAAGCTCGATTGGATTGGGTATTTGCGTCGTCATCCTGGATTTATTCCTTTCTCCAAGCGGTCAATCAGCATCTGTCCTTCCTAGGTTCTGACCATCGGCTCATGTGGATCAATTTTCTTCATTCAGCTTCCAATCACTCAGGGCCCCCGGGATTTTGGTTTCAGAATGCCTGGCTCTCTCACCCGGGCTCATCAAAGCTGGTAGCTGAACATTGGCTTCCGGAAGAAGAAATGATGAGTCAATCGTTAGCTTAATTTTCTCAACGCCTCACTCAATGGAATCGGTCAAAGTTTGGCGATATCTACGCAAGAAAAGGTTGCTCGCCAGACTTCAGGGCATCCAAAAAGTGATAAACGACGACAATCTTGATTCCTTGACAACCTTGGAAGATCAGTTATGTAGGGAACTAATCCAAGTTTTGACTGAGGAAGAACAATTTTGGCATCAGAAAGCTCAATGCGAATGGATTTCGAAGGAGGATCAGAACACTAAATATTACCATACCCTCACCATGGCTAAACATAAGAAAATGAAGATTGAGAGTCTCAAGGACTCTCAGGGGGACATAGTTTCTGATCCGGGGCAACTACGTCAATTAGTCCACGACTACTTTGCCACTCTGTTTATGAGCGAGGAAGTCAATCCAGCCCCGAGCAGGACTACAGGAGCCTTCCCGTCACTTCCAGAACACATTATGCAGGATTTAGCCACTCCCATTTAGGACAATGAGATCAAACGTGCAGTTTTTGATATGAATCCGAATAAAGCGCCAGGGTTGTATGGGTTCAATGCTCTTTTCTATCAAAAGCAATGGGAGAGGGTTGGTCCTAAAGTAACGGACTACATCAAGTCGTTGTTCCGATAAGAACGTTGGGACAGGGACTTAAACCAAGCACTCCTTGTCCTCATCCCCAAAATTCCTTCCCCAACGCGTATTGATCAGTTTCGCCCTATAAGCCTCTGCAATGTCCTCTACAAAATTCTCTCTAAAGTCCTCGTCAATAGGCTTAAACCTCACTTAGACCGTCTTGTGAGGGAGAGTCAATGTAGTTTTATTCCGGGCTGGCAAATCACTGATAACATCATTATTGCCCAGGAAGTTATACATTCAATGAGACGTAAGACAGGGCGGAAGGGCTTTTTGGTGATCAGAGTGGATTTAGAAAAAGCATACGACCGCCTTCGTTGGGAATTTATCCACAACACTTTTAAAGATATTGGCCTTGCGACTTCACTAATCGGGGTCATCATGCAGTGTGTTACGACAGTGACTACACAAGTGGTTTGGCAGGGCTCGCTCTCGGATATTATTAACCCCTCCCACAGGATACAACAAGGCGACCCTCTCTCACCATATCTATTTGTCCTTTGCATGGAATGTCTAGGACATATTATATGTAGAGAAGTGGGTCATGGAAAATGGAAACCGATACAATTGAGCCCTACGGGGGCCCCGTTGTCCCACCTGTTCTTTGCGGATGATCTCGTCCTGTTTTCTGAAGCTACAGATTCCCAGGCTCAAGTGATCGCTCAAACGTTGGAGGAGTTATGTATGGCGTTAGGACAAAATGTCAACACTGACAAAACTAAGATTTTCTTTTCCAAGAACGTTAAGTCGGAAACTGTGCGTCGGATCAGTCAAGCTCTCCATCTCAAGCCCACAAATAACCTAGGCAAATACCTAGGCATTCCCTTGCTTCATGAGCGAACCCGGCAGATCACCTATCAGCACCTTCTGGATAACGCTCAAAAGAAACTTTCCGGGTGGCGCGCTCGACAGCTGTCCCTCGCCGGTCAAGTCACCTTAACCCAATCGGTGATCTCGACACTCCTAGTCTTTCACTATACAAACTATGCGCATTCCACGAAGAGTATGTGATGAACTGGAAAAAATTATGAGGAACTTTCTTTGGGGATCTACAGGAGAACAGAGGAAATTACCCCTCGTTAATTGGGAGACTGTTTGTCAACCCAAAGCTTCTGGGGGTCTAGGCATTAAGCGCATTCGGACAACCAATGATGCCTTGTTAACCAAAATGGGGTGGGCGCTGATTAAGCATCCAACGACCTTATGGGCCCGAGTCCTACGGATTAAATACCAGTTAGACACCAAACATATCCCTCCCACAATTGCTCGAGTAAGACCTTTGGTTTTTTGGAAACGAATTGCGGCCATTTGGCCGTATGTCCACCAAGGATTAACATGGACCCTGGGTAATGGGCGTCGAATATGTTTCTGGCTGGATAATTGGGTGAAAGATCGAGGACCTTTATTTTATGTGGCGACCGATCCTATACAGGAGGGCGACCTGTACGCTAAAGTAGCAGATTTGAGAAATAGGGATGGCAGCTGGAAGTAGAACTCATTCCAGCAGTACCTTCCAGCCTTAGTATGCATGGATATAGCGACTATAAACCCCACTCTTGATATTGCAGCAGAAGATATCGTCCGATGGAGACACATTGGCAATGGACGATTCACGATCGCATCAGTTTACGAGATTATTGAAGGGCGCACCTCGAATAACTCTACCTATCCTTGGAAATTAATTTGAAAATGGTCAGGTCCTCAACGAATACAGGCGTTCCTTTGGCTCATGACACAGAACAAACTCCTCACGAACCAACAAAGGGTGCTGCGGCACATTGCATCCGATAGCAACTGCCATTCTTCCGATCAGGAGGAATCCACTTTACATGTCCTTCGGGATTGTCCGAGAGTACATGACTTTTGGAGAAAATTTCCCTCAGAGGTGATTGACTTCGATTTTTTCCAGCAAGTTGAGGAACTTTGGGTGAGAACCAATCTACTCAAGCACTCCCAGGAGCTGCAAGGGGAATGGGCAATGATATTTGGGGTTGTTTGCTGGATGCTTTGGACATGGCAGAACAAAAGTCTTTTCGATGAGGACTTTGTTTAGCCGATAGACGGAACGAAAGTTGTTATGGCTTACGTTGAGTGGATAGTACGAGCGCGAGAAGTGGAAAGATGCATCGTTCCGAATTTGGGCCTCCCGTTGGGTCGCTGAGTAGGCTGGGCCTTACCACCAAAGAATTGGGTCAAACTCAACACGGATGGCTCTTTTAATCCAGGCTCGAACATAGCTATCGCTTGGGGTCTTATTCGCGACAATCGTGGGCAGTGGTGCAGAGGCTTTTTTCAGCACATTGGTAACAGCTCTTCTATTATGGCCGAACTCTGGGGCATCCACTCGGGCCTCACACTCACTTGGAATTTTGGTTTCCGTCGGGTCATCTTAGAAGCAGACGCCCTAGAAGTCATTAACTTGCTTTCATCTCCCATTTCTGAGACTAATAGTCATCACTTTTTATTGGCAGGTATACGAGGATTGCTCCAACGTGATTGGGAGGTGTGCATCCAACACATACATCGGGCAAGAAACCAGTGCGCTAATCAACTGGCAGCAGTTGCAGTCAGGAACTGTCCAGGAATCCATATGCTTCGAGAGCCCCCTTTGACTGTCCAGGATCTCATCAGACCGGACAGGCAGGGAATTGAGTACCACTGTGGTTTGCAAGACTTAGATTAATTGTGTTTTTCCATTGTATTCAATAAAAAAGGTAAGTCGAGGTACAGCTGTTAATTGATTATCTATGATTTTCACACCATCATATTGGTACAAACTGAAGAAAAACTAGAATATAAACAATGAAAATACCTGGTTTAGGATGCTATCCACTTCACCGCACATAGTTTCAAACTTCTGGCAAATATTCCCAACCTACTCTATACCTTTCGGCTTTAAATCCATTTTACTTGTTCCTTAAATCAATGCTCCAAATACTTGCTCAAAGAACAACTTACCGATCATTTCTCCAGAAAATAACTTCAAGCAGCAAAAGATGAAGACGAGTTTTAAGGACTTGCAAGATATGATAGACAGATCATGAAAGGTGAAAATGGCATCTCAAGTTGGAGAATAGTCTGACAAGACATTGAAAACTCAAAAGAATCAGCACTTTAAGCATTTTCAAAAGCCAAAAGAAAAAATAAGCGCTGAACTTATTTCCTCAGCAATGTGAACCAATATATGAAAGGAAGCAGTAATTGAGGAAGAGACGGTTAAACCATGGCAAATTGAAGGCACTAGCGACTGGCGGTCACCACTAAGTTCTGCTTAATTTCATCGTAGTAGCCTTTGTGCTAATGCAAACATTCATACATGTATCAAAATTAATTTATACATGCACATCAGTTTCACGCAAGTGTTCCCATATACTAGTTTTTCAAAGAACAGTATCTTCATCACGAAAAGTTCCCCCGATGATATCCAAAAGCACTACATCGAATTGACAAGATGTGGTGATAAGTAAATATAGAAATTTCAATATCATGCACTTGAGGGCCTCTATTCTTCATGAAGACGCGCGTATGAACGTAAGCAAACAACCCGACCAACAAAAACAAGCACAGATATCAACAAGCGTTGATAAAATCAACCACAAAACAAACTGCAAATTCAACAACTAATGAAAAGACACAAGCTTTTATAAAGTTCCCGTGATCAGTAAGGTGCACATGATCAATAGAACGGGCAAAAAAGCTTCAGTGAATTCCACTTAACTGCACAAATAACTGAGACCCAAGTGAGATGAACAAGCAAAAAGACGAGAGACAGAGATAGCTGACCAGAAACCAAAAGCCTGATCGTCGTCGATACTAGCCGGTAAGTTTGGGATAGCTTTGCTTATACTACGGAAAAGGTTTCACCTTTGTGTTGCCAACTGAAGGAGGCACTCAAAACCCAATTCTCGGTTTCTCAAAACCAAATTTCCGAAATGCCAACCCCCCCACTTCACTCCACCTCATTACTCACAAAAAGCTCATCAACACACAAAAACTCCTCAATCTAAACGCACACACATACCAAAGTTTTCCACGAATGTTAAATCAGAGCGAACCCAGAAATCCCAGATCAAAGAAACAGATGGGAGGCTTAGAAAAATAGTAAAGCGTGAAATTTTGTCAGATCCTAGAACCCAAAATTTGAAATTGACGATAACCCAAGTCAAGAAATGCATAGGAAACTAATGAAACGTCCATAATGAAAATCCAAAATGAAACGTCCTTCAACAACAAATCCGACACTCTCCCTCTCCAGAGACGATGATGAATGTGTGTGTGTGTGTATATATATATATATATATAACTAAAACCTCTCTTTTTCCCATTCATTTTTCATCATTATCCAGCTAAATGAAAAAGCCATAATGAACACCTACCTTTTCGGTTTGAAGATAAAGAGACGCCCGCATCGCTCTTATATGCATGAGTGAGATGGTGCGTGACTGATCCAGAGACGAGGTGAGATGCTGCGTGACTGATCCAGAGACGAGGGGTATGGGTTGTCCAAGAGAAAGAAGGAGTGTTGAGGTTATTCAGAGTCTGCGTCGAATAGGTAAAGACGGGGGGTGCCTTTCTTTGGCTATTCCTTAATGTAAGGAATAGGTAATGTTTAAGAATATTATTCTGTGGGTCATTTCTAAACCAAACAAAGGAATAGTAATAGGTAAACCAAACATCACGTAAGTGAAACAAAAGCATCGACAGACAACAATGCTTTCTTTCCACTTGTTCGCTACTTAAATAGAAAATTAGTTTTTTGGCTTTCCAGGGACAAAGTATCTCTCTGTTAACAGAATACAGATTATTAGGTAAACTGACAAACAAAAGATATGCAATGGTAAACATAACATGCTCCAATTTGAAGCTCCGCCATTTCCCATAGGAATTAACAAATGCCTCCACAGGGTAACCATATCATCAAAAATCTTAATCCTCAAAGGCAAAATAGTCGAATCATTTTAGCCCATACACAAAGAGAAGACGAGAGATGTTACTTGCCATTGAACCTCTCAATAACAGTTATTAGACCTTGAGTGCCAAGATGGCCGTCCCCATTTGCCACCATACATGTGAAAAGCTGCTTACATAAAGCAGCCCCTGGCAACACAGGAACTCGATGATCCTCGTTCTCCTCTACAACATCAACACCCATTCCCATATCTTTTACCATATATTCAGCAAACCCACCTGGCCTAAAATCTCTTCCTATCATTCTCTTCCCAAACAATTCCATCGCCATCGACCCCGCTGCCCCAACTTTAACCGCATCCATAAATTTCTTCGTATCCACCCCTGCTTTCTCAGCAAATAATAACCCTTCACTCAACCCCAACAAATTAGCCCCCACCACTATTTGGTTTGCAATCTTGCAACTTTGTCCACAACCTGCTGGGCCCATGTAATTGACTTTACCCAACAAATCAAACAATGGATACAACCACTTGACAACACCCTCATCACCTCCTGCAAATATAGCCAATTTCCCATCTCTAGCGCCAATATCGCCACCAGAAACAGGAGAATCAACAGACCAACAACCTTTGAGACGACAAGATGTGAAAATCTGACGCGCCAGAGTAGGGTGGCTGCTGGTGGTGTCCACAATGACTCCCCCGGGATTAAGGCCGGCGAGAACACCTTGAGTACCGTCGAGGACAACTGATTGAACGTCTGATGGGTGTCCTACCATGGTGAAGACGACTTCACTGCACTTGGCGACATCTAATGGAGAAGTAGCCAGTTGGGCTCCTTTTGATAGGAGAGAAAGGGCTTTAGAAGGGTTTCGAGCGTAAACGGTGAGTGAGTAACCAGCGGCAAGAAGGCGAGAGGCCATCGCGGCCCCCATAACACCAACGCCAATCCAACCTATGCGTGTTTTGGAGGGAGAAATTGGATCTCGGAAAGGAGTGGTCATTGATGGAAGGGAGTTCCCTAACGTCTTAACGCCAAAAAAAGCTATGCTAAGGAAGTGAAAGCGACAAATGTTATGGTGGGAGAGGTTTGCCGCTCCTGATTAGTCAAAGCCTAATTATGGTTTTAGGAGACAGGCTTTCCGATTGTGACTCCAGATACCGGCGATCGAAAGGTCAAAAAGAAGATGAGTCTTTGGGAACTTTTAAGATTTGAAGTAAATATGGCCACTGTTAATGTCATCGACTTCTTCGGAAACATTTTAAGAAAAGAGCCAAGTGATTAAAAACATAAAATAGGAAAATCAATGAAGGAGATATCATAAGAAAAAGATCTTTTTTAAATGAAAAAGGAATCAGATTCTCTGTTCCACTAATCTTGCGCCTATTTTATACCGCAACTAATACGTCGACGTTTTAATTAAAAAGAATCACTGACTTTCACGTCAAACCGTAACAACAAATTTATCTTTTTTTGATACAGCTTCCCAATTTATATTTTAATAAACATTAATTATTATTATAATGATGTTATTATTCTTATAAATTCTATTATTCTTATTATT
>JANZXP010000195.1:21615290-21628397 GCA_027576715.1 Erythroxylum flavicans | reverse complement strand
ACTTCTATTAAAAATAATTATATGTAAATTAATACATCAATTAATAACTTTTATTTTGATGCATTCAGCCCCAATACACGACCTCTTAAATATGATTGAACATACTTAGACTAATAGAAAGGGTTAAAAATCAAATTTGCAGGGACAAGATAAATTGGTTTTCCTTGTATTTTTTTAAGTCATGTACTTAAAAGTCATTTTACACATAAATGGCTAATACTAAACAGCTAATTTTACCAAACATCTCTAACAAACAGCTAATATAATCCGCTGGTCAAATCAGTTGATAGAATAAGCTATCAGCTAACAGCTAATGCAATCAGCCGATTGTCAAACAAGGCCATGAGTTAATGCAATCAGCTGATTGTCAAACAGGCTAGCGGTTAGCTGATAGCTGATTATATCAGTTGATTTGACCAGTGAATAATATCGGCTGTTTATTAAAGATATTTGGTAAAATTAGCTGTTTATGTATAAAATTCTATAATTTATTAATTGAACAATTTTAGTAAATTAATCAATTAAAATAAGTTGTTGAAATGAAAATAAATGATTCCACATATATAATATATTGTATAATTTATTTGTATTTCGCAGGCATTCTATATAGAAAAAAACTTATCGTATATATACAAGATGTTTAATATTGCATTAATATGCATGCGGGCTAATAATAATAATAATAATAATAATAATAATAATAATAAAAATAATAATAAAAATAATAATCAATTTTTAATTTAATTTAATATTTTTCTATAATTTATAAATTAATTAAACAATTTTAATAAATTAATAAATTTTAAATTTTTTATCTTAAAATTTTTATTTAAAGAATTAAAATTAAAATAACAAAAAAAAGAAAAATGTGTCACAAATGACACAAACCAAATAGTTAAAAAAAAGAAAAAATGTGTGAGTCACGCTTGTGACGCAAACCAATTATTTTATTTTTTATTTTTATCATTTTAATTTTAATTTTTATAAAATTAATAGTAACATATTTAAAATTAAATTTTAATTTAAGTTTTTATTAAACTAATATTAGTACAATTAAAATTAAAATGATTAAAAAATGAAAAGACTCATGGGTGTGACTTAGGTTCACGCCTGTGACTTGTGTCACGTAGCAAAACGACGATATTTTATTAACTGGACAGAGTTAAACAAAATAAAGTTAGACAGAGGATCCCGACTCGTTCTAAATATTCTCCTATGCTTGGCCTAATTCCTCAACACTCACTGTTTACTTCTTTAAACTTCTCTAGAATAGTGGTCTATTTCAGTTTGCATTGCTTAACAACTCTACCAACTTTGTGCGAAGTTATACAGGCAGTCCATATTCTTCATCGGGTTTGCAAGGTCAATCAAGAAGATGGCTTCCATTGAAATGATCACTGTAAATACTGGCGTAGACATGTCAATGGGTCGGGTCAGGCTGGGCTATAGTTACCCATGGTAGGTCCATAATTTGGCGGGATGGGATGAGTCAGTCCGTGGCCTGGCAGGACAGGATTGGCTAGCCTGGGCCGGGCTCTACGATGGGTTGATCGGCCTGTGGCCTAGGTTATGGCCCGCATGGCCACAGGTAGGGCGGGCTGAATTTTTTAAAGGAAAAAAATTCGAAACGACGTCATTTTGAACAAAAATGATGTCGTTTTGAAAAAATTAGCGGGTCGATCATGAACGGCTCATCACCTAGCCAATCCGAGATAAAAACAGACCTGACCGGGCCATAATTGCCATGCCTATACTGGAGAGAGGATGAGCAATTGGCATGTGGTTAATTAATTAAAATCTTCAAGTATAGAAAGAAACACACATATGTATGATTCATAATAATCTGAATCTTTTTGAACATATTAATTGCATCTCGATCGGGTTCTCCAAGAACTTATCATTATGAAGATTACTTCTCTAAAATCAGCCTCAATTGAATAACAATAATTTGAATATGTTGATGTTTTGTCTAAGAAGGACAATGAGTGACAATAAAATGTCTCAAGAATCCTATATGTGTTGCAAATATAGAGGAGGCCATATTTCAAACTAAAACTAAAAGCAGCAAAAATATGAGTTTGTTGTTATATATAAATCACTCTTAATTATTAATTGTTAGTCTTAAATTTGATCATTTAATATGTTATCTGGAATCATGTAAAATCTACGCATACTTCAATAGTTAACTTATGGGTAAAATTTACCTGTCCTTAAAATGAATTAAGAAATTCACTTTTCTTTGTTCTTTTTTTATTACATTTCAATTTATAAATTTTAATTAATATGTAGGAAATAAAGTCGATAATTGTGTAAAACACTAGCTTCCTTTTAATATTATGAATTTATAGACGATTTCTAATTTGATGACTTAGTGATCTTGGTAACTATTGGACACAGCCGATAGTTTAAGATACAATGCTTAATCGTCGTCACACTCAATTGAATCATGCACCAATGCGAGATCTGGAGATATCTAATAATACGCAGCCTGACCTCTATAAAGTAAATAAGCTGTTTTCGGTAGACCAAATATGTGATGCAAGTTTAGAAGACATAATAATAATAATAATAATAATAATAATAATAATAATAATAATAGGACAAATAAAAATTCAAAATTAAGAAATTAATAATAATAATAATAATAATAATAATAATAATAATAATAATAATAAGAAAAGAAGAAAAGCCCGACCAGCTGATCAAGCAGATGCCCACTTGATCAACCAGATGTACACGATAAGGGAATCACATACAAATCAAATCTAACAAATAGACAAAAGAAAGTGACATACAAAAATTAACAAATTAAAAGCAATAATCAGATCGCATATAGCAAAAAAAACTTAAACAGCTAGACAGTGATGATAGAAATATTATGACCAAAGCCTTTCTTCACGCAAAACTTGGATATGGGTAGCGGGGTTAGAAGCATAGGCTAGCTCGTTTGTAAAATTTGGAAACTCCACTGCTTCACCCACTAGAAGAAGAAAAAAAAGGAAAAAAAACTCCAAAACCCTGAGTGATGCATCAATAAGTAAATGCAGCAATGAATCGTTTCTTTTCCTTGTATCCTTCTTCTATGTGTAGTAAAGCTAAAAACTTTAGTTTCAATGGGGTCTTATAGGTTAATGTGAAAGGATCTAATCTAAAAAGCTGAGCTTGAGGTGTTGGTTATGGGAGTGCAGATGATGGTTAGGGAAAAAAAATCCAGAAAACAATGAAAGGAGATTCTTCTAGTTTGGAGTAATAGAGAAAAAACATGTACTCTTTAATAAGAGCTTTAAGTAGCAAAAAGAACAATCTTTGAACATAAAACCGCAATAAAAATCTAGAACAAGCTAAAAAATGCGTCAACAATGGTAAATGCAGCGTAAGTCTAACGACAATGGTAAATGAAGCAATGACTATGCAATAAAATCTGTTTCTTTTCCTCGAATCCTTCTTCTATGTGCAAGTAAAGCTAAAAACTTTAGTTTCAAAGGAGTCTTCTAAGTTAACGTAAAGGGATCGGATGTAAAAGGCTGAGCTTGAAGTCTTATATACTGAAAAGACAGAAACTTTGAAAACTTACCCTGAGAAGAGATCCAATAGGCATAAATGATCCAGATAAAGAAAGTATCTAAAAACAGCCCTCATATGTTAGGGTGCCATTGTGATCTAGTTGCCACCACTTATTGACCAAAATTTGACAAACAGAAAATGTTGCATATCTAAAGGATACAAAAGAGGTGAGCGCTTTTCGTTCTCCGCCACCATCAGCCCACCGTGTCCAAGGCGGGATCAGTGACGGTGGAGAGGAGAGGCCCAGGTTATTCCACAGATTGGTGAAAAATATGTGCTAGGCAAAGGTAGAAATTGTCCCAGGTCGACAACCTAAAAGGTGGCCTAAGGACTCTGCCGGCAACATTGTCTGCAAATGTTTCTACAACTGCCAAGGTTGCCTCTACTTCGAGTATGACCACACATAGTTCAAGGAGAGAGAGAGAGAGAGAGAGAGAGAGAGAGAGAGGTGAAAAAAAACAACGCCTAATATTAACTGTTAAAGAACAGTTAAAGTTCTAAACGTAATATAAAATAACTACAAAAGATAACGAAATAGCATTAAAAAAAAGCCTATGTGTTACCTGCTAAAGATCTTTTAGCCTGTGAAAATTAAAAAGGCATCTCTAATAAATTTCAACCGCGCGTGCATATATTTTTTAAAGCTTTTCTTATTTATCTTTATGTAAGATATAATTTCTTTATAGACTGACATATCCAAATATGACCTTTGACTAGAAAATCTCAAATTTATAAGTTAATTAGTTCATGAACTGATAAGAATTAAATTGAGGAAAGCAATTCACATACTGTATGATCATTCGTTCCTCAACGTCGTACTGTTTTTTTTTTTTTTTCTTACATACATAATTTTGCCCTTCTGGCAAAGTGATAACTTCCTCATCAACCGCTTTGTTACAATAGCCTGTCCAAGCGTCATGTTTCAATATCTATTTTACATCCTTCAATGGGAGATGAAAAGAAAAAAGACGATCTCAAAGTAAGATCACCATCTCTTTCAAGTTCATAATCAATATTAAATAAGACCCTTTTATTGATGAGAATATGATGACGACCTTTCTAACAGGAAGTAGTCGTAGAGTTCAAAGTGCCAATGCACTGCAACGCATGTGAAAGAACTGTCTCCAAAACAATTTCCAATTTCAAAGGTTTCATTCCATTTTTCCATTACCAATTGTTTGATGAGCTATTTGGTTTTGTTTCTGCATTATGTCTATACATGCAGGGGTGGAGAGATTCACGACGGAAATGAACAAACACAAGGTGGTGGTTACAGGCCGAGTCAATCCACAGAAACTTTTGAAGAAACTGGAGAAGAAGACGAGGAAGAGAATAGAGATCTGCGTTGACAAAAACGAAGAAGAGGATGCATGTAATGCAGAAGAGTCCAATAACAATGGAGAAAATGTGGAGCTCTGGTTTGCATGGCCACCGTTCTTTAAATGCTGTAAAGAGAATGATGTTTTGATGATGTTTAGTGATGAGAACCCAAATGCATGCTCTGTTATGTGATCAGACAACCAATACTATGTTTATACGGCCAGCCCTCGAAATAGCATTGAAGTATTCTTGATTCTGTATTCGTTGCTCTTGTTTTTTTTGGCATCTTGGCCTAGATAGAATGATCGTTGGTTTCTTGTTGCGGAAAAGGTATTCAAAGACTTTCCTTTCCTGCTCAAATGTTTTTTGAACTAATAATTAGACTAATTGATAGAGATTTTGATTTGATAAGAGTTGAAAACACATCTGCTTTTACAGCAACTTCCCTGAGAACATTAATTTCACCCATACATTCTGTAACATACACGTGCAAGGTAAATATGAAGATTTTGGATTATTTATATATTTAGCGACAGTCAGAAAATGGGTATTGCTCTTTTGAGAAGGCCTTAAAACATTAATTCCGTCCTGAAGAAGAACAATTTATGGATTCGTAAATGGCATATTAGCCCTATACTGCTACTATATTACTGGCAATCAATGAGCATAAACACTATAACTATAAATAATTAAAATATATATATAACTATTTTGAAAATTCAACCGCATGACTATTTCTTTATTTTTAATTTAAATTATGTATCAAATGGATTTATACTTTATCTCATTTTTTGAAAAATTTAGTTCAAATCCTTTGTTATTTGGGTAAAAAATTCTCAAAGACCGTCTTTTTCGTTTGTCATGGCTAGAATTGAAATATTATTGTCATTCCAAACCAATATAACTCCTAAGATGTGTTTAAATTTTTTTTTTATTCTTCACTAGTAAGTCCACCAACATTCCGCAATAAAATTAATTGATAGACCTTTTCTTTTTTCATTGATATCTATATCTATTTTTTTTTTGTTTGGTATTGACGCTTTTATGACTAACTTAGAATTCAAGTGTGTCCATAAAGGAATTCTTCCAAAAAAGTACATGACTTCTAAAGTGTGATATAAATGGGCTTTGGAAAACTTAAAGAAAATATTTCTAAGCAACCAAACTGCTAAAGAGAATTGAAGTCAAGTTTGAGTTGAAAAGATAATTTTATTTAATTAAAGGATAAGTACAAAATGCAAATAAAGTTGAGATAATAATATGTTATGAGTGTTTGAGTGTTTGTGTAGTTTGATTTATGCCCTTTACTTTTTCTCTTGTTATTGTCTTTATACGTCTTCACATATGCAACGGCCTCAATTAGTTCTCAAGTAATTTCTCAACTTCAAACTTCTTCTCCATCTTGTCTGTGTTCTGATAATTGCCTATTGCACACCCATCATGTCTCAACTGTCCTGCCTCCCACATTTTGGACTTTCTTACTAATTTCTATATCTAAGAATTCTCCAGGCAATCTAATTAACTCCTAAAGCTTATGATCAATGGATCTTTTCACTTTTAGGCCAACTGAATTGAATTCCTCTTAGGCTATCAAAAATTATCTCCATATACATTTAGTTGTTAGACCAAATATACGGTATTGAATACCTCCAAGACTTTCGCAAATCGAATTTAAGGCCATTGATTAAGTTTTCTAATATGAATAAATGGTTTTCAAAGTTCAAAAACCAAAGAGAATCTAGCTACAAGAAGAGGCCTAGAAATGTCATCAGGATGATTTTAATATGAACCTTAAAAAAAAGGAATTATTGATTGAAAGGAAACGTTAGGCATAACAATTATAATGATTCCTTTGTGTTTAAATCTTTTAAATCTCCATCCGTTGTGGAAGTTAAAAGATTTGCTTGATTTTGAATTTCAAATTCTTGCTGCTCCCCTAAAGTTTGTCCATTTTGCTACAAAATCTCCTTACGCTACATCATTTACTACCTTAAACTTTAAGCAATCTCTGTCTTTTCTACCAACTCTAATTTTTCTTTCTTATCTTCCTTGCATGTTCCCTCAAAACTTGATGAACTTTCTTTACACTATGGCCTCTACACATCATGCATCTTCTTCCTCCCCTACTAAATTTGCTAAATTAAATTCTACAAATGTAAGCTTTCACATTCTCTCTGTTCTTTATTCAATATTTTTACTATTTTTCTTAATTTTAGTCTTCATGCAAGCTATAAAACTCGAGGTCGTCTTTATTCATGCCTAGCCTCTCTTATCCTTCATCAGAGTAAGGTAGGAGATCTTTAAACCCTAAACCCTCCTTTTGTGCTTTATTTTAATTATATCATCAAAATCTTTTTACAAAATATTAGGCGAATTCAATAGTTTAACCATGAGTAGGAATTAGCTTTGATCATTGGAGTCCCCTCATCCATAAAATCTCTTCCCTTGTTACTCTCCTACCTAGGAGAGGAGTAAATCAAACTTTCTTGTTGAACTTTTGTTTATCTCAAAGCCCCAAAATCTTCGAAGACATGGACGAAGACTATAGATCAGTGTGTTAAATGGGTGGATAGGTTATGTCACTTTTACCATTCTACTTGGAAGAGGCGAGGACTTCTTTAATTAATAGCTTTTTCTAGGAATCCACTAAATTATTAACCTAATTTAATATCTGCTGTCTTGAAATTATGGAGTCCTTCCTATAACTCTTTTATTTTTCCTTTTAGTTATTTTTTTATCTTAATTAAAGATGTTTTCTTTCTTATTGGTTTACCTATTGTTGGGGAGGACTTTGTGTGTTTGGATAAGGAAACTTCTGGTTTGGACCTCAGTGCCTTTAAATATTCCTCTTACTCTAGACTAATCACTAATTAAGCTTCTTCTAGGAATCCCATCTTTGAAGAAGAACATATGAAGTTTATTTAGATTTTGATGATTTTATTTGTTTTCTATCATATAAAGAACAAACCAAGTTTGGAATTCCTCCCCTTATATGGAGTAGTAGCCTACAGTATATTTTAGCTTTGTGTTTTATTTTTCTAGGATTCATTTATAGGAATCTAAGAAAGTTTCTATCTAATCACCCAATTTAGGGCTTAATTTATGTTTATAGTTTATTTAACTCTGGACATTCACCTATTTTTTAAAGCTTAGGGACAAAGAAAGCATTCTTTTTATAGACCATAGATTTCTTGATTTTCTTTCCCTTCACCTTTTAACGCGTTTATGTAGCAAATCTGCTAAGGATATCTCTAGCTTTCTATTAGCTTTGAGGTTTAGGTCAATAGACTAGTTAAACCCTTTTAAGGACTTCTTTGAAAGACCTTATCGGCTGAAATTTTTCAAGCCTTCAGACTCTTCTTATTTGACTATTTATCAAAACTCCTCCTCTCTTAAACTAACCTAGGAGTTTTTGTAATAGATGGTGTTAAGGCTTTAAAGTCTAGCTCTTATATTACAACATTACGCTTTGATGTTTATCTACCTTATCTCTGGAGCTAGCAACTTAATCTATCCCTAGGAATTCATCCTATTATCCATCTTCTAAACTACCTAATGGGAGTCTCGTTTGAAGCCATTGCTATTAGCGATAAATTCTTATAGGAAACCTTTGAGTATTATCACACTCTAAAATGTAGGATTTCGTTGATAAGCGTTCAAGATATAGAGGCCTACCATCTTTAGTGGTAAAAGAACTAAAAATAATTAATTCCTCATTCTGAATCTTCCATCCTCAAAAGGTACCACTTCTTACTTTGAATTTTTAGAAATCATTTAATTGTGGTCTCTATCACTGACTTTTGTTGCTTCAAATTTTTGTAGATGTTAAAGGTAGAGAAAAGGAAAAAAAACTACTTCTAAAAAAACAACAGTGGCTACTAACCCTGTAATTAAGAGGAAGTTTAAAGGAGACAAAGGTTGCCTTCGTGAATTAAGTTGTATTTCAAGAAGACAAGGAGGTAACTGCTGCTTTAGAAGAGAAAGAAAAACAGATGACAAAGTAGGGGAAGAAGAAGAAAGGAAGCCTCTGTCTAAGAAGAGGAAGTAAAAAGGTGGCAAAAGATGATTGAAGAAGAAGAAGAAGAAGAGGAAGGGGAAGCCTCTATCTAAGAAGAGGAAGTAAAAGAGTGGAAAAATGTTATTTAGGAAGAAAAAGAAAAGGAGCCAAATAAGGAAACTATTGATGAATTGTTGGTTATCACCTTAAGTACGAATGGTTCCCACTTCCCACATGATAAACTGTTTGAGTGAAATGAAGATTCAGGGAGTTTTATTATTCCTTATTTTATTGACAGTTTGTTATTAAAAAGTTTTATAAATTATTCCCTTATTATTATCTTACAACATGTGTTCTATTCACAGGCTACTAAACCACTATATGGAGAAACAAGTGAAAGTATGCCATCAAGTAAAGACCTAGGTTAACGGTAAATATGAAGGGTATGTCTAGCTAACGACATAAAACAAGCACTACTTATAAAGCAACCTAAGAATTATGATAGGTTTCATTTTTATTTCATTTTGTTTCCATTTTTTATGTTAGCATCGGACTTTATTTCATGTTATTTTATGTTATGTTATTTCCATGTTCTTTATTATTTTATTTTCTTTTATCTTTTTATCCATTGTTGTTTATATTTTGCAATGATGATTGTATCTAACATCAAATGGACACTTCATCAAATTTAGAACTTTGTAATTCTTATTATTTAGGGTAGTACCAATTCTAACCCTTTCTTAATTTTTCGTTTTATTGATATTTTATTTATATGTGCTTTATTATGTACATTAGGGATAATGTACAATTTTAATGTGAGGAAGGGATTTCTTAAGTTTATTATAATCCTTTTTATTAAATCTTATTAACTGATATCTTGAGCTATTTAAAATATGTCCAAAATACTTTATATTGTTATTGATTATTGAATAGAATTAGTATGCACAAGGATGAAATTTATAAGTTGTATTTTTAGTAATCATTGAGACAATCAATTTGAATGAAAATTGCATATTATTTACACATAAGATCATTTTTATGAGCTTTTGAGCCTAAGAGCAAATACATTGTTATTTAAGCTCTTTTTTTCTTTTGTGCGTGTAATTATGCATAGTTGGATAATTCTAGAACTCGCATTTATTATTCACACTGAGATCATAATTGTTAAATTACAAACATTGAAATTATAAAGGCATTTAGATTGAATCTATGTTTAACCTATTTTCTTGATAATTATCCCACCATATGTTATCCCTTAAAAGTAACCAATTTTGAGACTTAGCCTTTTCATTTATTATAAACACATTATTAGTATTTAGCTTATCTTTCTTAAAGTCTTTTCATTATTTTGAACCTTAAAAGTTATTTACATTTACTTTAATGCTTGAAATTTGAATTTTGAAAAGGTCCAATCTTTTTTTAATTTTTGGTACATGATGAATGCCCAAAAAAATATAATACCTTACCTAAGCCTCATTAAAACCCTGTAATAAGACCTTTTGATTTTTTTTCTAGTTTACTTATAAGTGATGGAGATATGATTTTATTGTTTTGAGTGAATCTTTGGTGAGGGTGTAAAATTTTGTTCTTTCAATTTCAAAAAGATTTTCAATGTGATTATTATCAATATTGACTGAAGGTTGGTTTTATAATGAATTGAATCTAATTGTATATCAATCTGAGTGATATGATATGATGATTTAGAGTGTGAATGGACAGGTTGAGGTTAATAAGGGATGGATGTTTATAAGATTGATATTAGATTATGATTTACTTAAGGACAAACAAAAGCTTAAGTGTGGATATATTTGTTAAACAATTATAATTATATTTATATACCTATATTTAGTATTTTTTGCTTGTTATTTAATAGTTTTGTAGTATTTATGGTAATTATTTTTCTTTAAGTGTGTTTGTAGGTGATAATTGTCTTCATGGACTAAAAGGAGAAGAAGTTGGATGAAATTATGGCATAAAATGAAATTTTAAAGCAACTTAGAGATGCAGAGTTGAGTAAAGTGATCGTGTAAGTCACTGTGAACATGTGGAAATTGAAAATAATGTTTCTAGTCGTGTGAAGATACACACCAATGTATGTCAACATATATGGTCATGTATGTTACCGGCATAAGTCATTGTGCCCATTTAAAATCACAAATTTAGGTAATTTTGGAGATACTCAACCATCTACACAATTATGCAAGTGAACATGTATATCGTATAAAACATAATTTTTAATATAAAAGGACATTATCAAAGACAGATTAGAGGATGTAAGTTTAGAAATGTTTTTTAGTTATAATAAACAGAAAGAAGAAATAGTTTTGAATAGAGGATGAGGAAAACTCGAAGATTATGCTACAAGATCCAATTGAGAGCATCATTCAATCTAAATTGCAAGAAGATTCATTAGAAACAAAAGGGAGATTTAGAATATGATTTCATTTATTTCTATTTGTTATTCTGAATGTTTATTATTGGTTTTGTTTTCTATATGTAGGAACTAAATTGTTTAATGCCTAGGTGTGATGAACCCTAAGTTATGATGATAATATGATTTAATCTTTTATTCAATATAGTTTTATTGATTTATTTATTGTGATTTAATTATACATTATAGTCTTGAAATAATATATCTTAAATATTATTCCATTATTTGATATAATATGATTGAGATTGAGAAATCCTTTTGTGTGAATAAATCTACCATAATTGAAAAAGAGTTGTATGAAAATTTAGAGATAGATTAACATAAATGCTTTAGATTAGGGTCAAATCTAATAGTGAAATTCATGAATCAATAATACAATCTTAAGGGTTTTAACTAAAAAGAGATTTTAATTAGTCAACAGAGGGTTAGTTGTTAATAGTCTTGAGAATGATATTAACATAAGATAGAAATTTTCACGATCCAAAAATCAATAGTTTAATTGCTTGATAAAAGGTTAGTATTTAAGAATTTTTAAGAGTAT
The DNA here is from genome assembly GCA_027576715.1 of Erythroxylum flavicans. Classification (NCBI taxonomy): domain Eukaryota; kingdom Viridiplantae; phylum Streptophyta; class Magnoliopsida; order Malpighiales; family Erythroxylaceae; genus Erythroxylum; species Erythroxylum flavicans. Next base: position 21,616,544 of record JANZXP010000195.1, on the reverse strand, counting down.
TCATCACCTAGGTGCTAATTATTTTATATTAACTTTTAATAGTATTTTCTTTGTCTGAGTTCATTATTATGTCAATCTTAGTTTATTTTCTTTAGTTTAATTTTTAATTCAATCCACAACCTGATTTGATGGTTAGATGATAGAAAAAAGGTTAATACTAGTGGTTACAATCATCATAGGATTGACTCGTACTTATCAGTGCTAGCTACAGCTACATCGTGCACTTACAGTTAAAATTGATAAATCTTTATAAGCAAAATATTTTCAACCAAACAACAACCCATCCACTATGTGATTTTTAGAAAATAAATCTAATCCTCCAAAATTTAAATGACCAAATCTCGTGTGCCAAAGCCAAAAGGAATCTTTGACACATGTCTTTAAACACCTTAGATGATCAACATAGATATTAAGCAAGAACATTCTATTCTTTGCCGTAGAAACCCTTACTATCAAATTATGTTCTTTATCTTTTAAAGTGCAATAAGCATCTTTTAAGTGGATATCATACCCATCCTTTAGCAATTATCCCAAGCTCAAGATATTTGCTTTTAGAGAAGGAATATAGTAGACATATGAAATAAGTCTATGGCCATCATTTTTTGTAAAAGCAAAAACATCACCTTTGCCTTTAATATCATTGTCAAAAACAATTTTGTCTTTTTGCTTCTCATCAAGATCTATAAATAACTCCATGTTTCCGTTCATATGGTTGCTTGCAACTGTGTCTAGATACCACCTAAATTCATTTTCGTCACCTTTATTGGTTAATAACAAGAATTGCTCTACTTCTACTTCTTATATTTTTGTAAGATGAGTCTCTCCTTAGTTGCTAGTAGAGCTTCAACATTCATAGGAATAATGACCATATTTACAACAATTATGACATTGAATATTATATTTGTCATACTTTCTTCCACCCTCTCTCATACAGCCATAGCTTCTATAATCACTTGAGTTTTGTGATTGTTGGCTTGATTCTTCATTATTGAATTGATATGAGTTTTTTCCTTTTCCTCTTCGTCTTTCGTGACCATGATTACGAACAATATGATTTTTACCCTTTTCATGCCTTTGACCTCGACATCTTCTGCTGGAACCCCCCTCAGGCGGGTCACGGGCCCGACGTCCTACGTGACATCTGGGCGCGTGTCCCACGAGGGAGGAATTCCCCACTAGGTCAAACTTAAAACAAATAACTCATTTAACTTACCTCCGAACAAAATTTAGAGGTAAATCATAAGAAAATTCAAT
>JANZXP010000195.1:21567201-21584008 GCA_027576715.1 Erythroxylum flavicans | reverse complement strand
CACTATTTCATTAGTGACGGAGGTATTTGTGACGGAAGGTGACGACTTCAAAGATTGGACACTATTAATAATAGTGATCAATATTACTGCTTTTAGTGACAACTTTTGCTTTCACTAAAAATACAATTTCTTGTAGTGCTTGGCATTCTCATTTGCATTAAAGTAAATTTCGTTGATTCTATTTAGTTGTAGAAGTCTTCACTCACCCACTTACTTCCAATCAAAATTTAGGCTTTCATCTCCTAGTACGCTCTACACTCTAATTCCATAGGTAGGTGTCAAGAATTACCATACATAAGTGTAAATGGAGATGTTCCAATTAGAGTTTTAGACACAGTTTAATAGGTCTGTAAGACATCATCTAGCTTTAATGCCCAATCTTTTCTTGAAACATTTACTGCCTTTTTCAATATTTGTTTTAGCTCATAGTTTATGACTTTCACTTATCCACTTGTTTGTGAGTAGTACGAAGTAGCTACACAATGGTGTACTCCATGTCTTTTCAAAAGAGCATCAAAGGATTTATTACAAAATCTTGCTCTTCCATTGCTTATTATAGCTCATGGCACTCCAAATTAGTTGAATAATCTTTTAATAAAATTTTGCACTACTTGCTATCATTTATTGGAGATTATATGGCTTTAGCCCATCAGGATATAAGTACATTCTGACTAAAATATACATCTTCTCTATTGAGGATGGGAAAGGGCTTGTGAAGTCCACTCCCTACACATCGAACAATTCGACTTCTAAGATATTAGATAAGGGCATCTCATCTATTTTCTAGATGTTGCCCACTCTTTGAAATCTATCGCACTGTGCAACAAAATCCTGACCATTCTTAAATGGATTCAACCGATAAAATCCACATTCTAATGCTCACGTTCTTGTCTTATTTGCTTCGTAATGTCCAGTATATATAGCTTTATGACTCTTTGTTAATATATCTAACATCTCTTCCTCTGAAACACTCTTCCTTATTATCCCAACAGCACATGCCCTATATGGGATTGGGTCATCCCATATATAATGGTTACAGTCATACAAGAATCTCTTTTTTTGTTGATATGATAAATCCGAAGGAAGCATACCACCTGCAATAAAATTGCTATATCAATGTACCTTAGTGGCACAATGTAGTCTAGCGACATCAGAGTTTCATTGGGAAATTGTTTATTAATATCATTACTTTGCTCTAACTCCCCTCCTTCTACATGATAAGTGATCAGCTAACACATTCTCCACTCTATTCTTACCTTTGAATCTTAATGTCAAAGTCTTGTAGTAAGAGCACCCATTAAATAAGTCTTGGTTTTGGATCCTTCTTAGTAAATAGATACTTAAGCACAACGTGATCGATGAAAATGATCACTTTAGATCCCAAGAGATATGACCTAAACTTGTCACATGCAAAGACTACCATTAGTAACTCCTTCTCTATAGCAGTGTAATTTAGTTAGGGTCCCGTTAATGTCTTGTTTATGTAATAAATTTCATGTAGCTTTTCGTCTTTTCATTAACCTAATAAACAACCCACTGTTTGGTCATTAGCATCACATATGACTTCGAATGGCAATGACCAATCTGATGATATTAAGATTGGTGTTGACATTGGTGCCTCCTTTAGTCTATTAAATATAGATAGACAACTATCGTCGAAATTAAAAGGCATGTCCTTGACTAATAGAATTGTGAGAGGTCTTGCAATCATTGAGAAGTCCTTAATAAAGCGGCGATAAAATCCTTTGTGACCTAAAATGCTCGTACACCTTTAACAATAATAGGTGGTGTGAGATTTTCTGTGACCTCTATCTTGGTTCTGTCCACTTCAATTTCTTGGCATGATATTTTATGTCCTAACACTATGCCATCATGCATCATAAAGTGGAACTTCTTTCAATTTATAACTAGATGTGATTCTTCACATCTTCGCAGTACTCTATCCAAATTTTTTAGAAACTTCTCGAAAAAGTCCCTAAAGATAGAAAAATCGTCCATAAAAACTTCCATAATGTCCTCTATCATATCTACAAAAACAGACATAATACATCTTTTATATGTAGTTGTATGCATAACCTGAAAGAGATCTATCTATAAGCAAATGTTTCATAAGGATATGTAAATGTGGTATTTTCCTGGTTCTCTATATAGATAAAAATTTGATTGTAATCCAAATAATAGTCTAGGAAATAGTAGAATGAATGGTCAGCCACCATTTCTATCATTTGACCTATGAATTGAAGGGGAAAGTGAACCTTTTTATTCACTTTGTTAAGTTTATGATAATCGATGCAGACTCTCCATCTTGTGACTGTTCTCATAGAAATCATCTCTCCACTTTTACTCTCCATTATATTGATTTCACCTTTCTTCAGTGTGTAGGTAAAGGCTTTAACTCTAGAGTTGGTGCTTTTTAGTGAAGGGTGTTATGGATGATTCAGTTCTTACTAATATTTTTTGATGCAATTGAACATCCGACTCCTCCTTCTCAGTTTTTTCTTAAACTTAGATTCATTTTATTTCTAAGCTTAGTCATCCATCTCAGTTTCATCATATTTGACTTCTTTAAAGAAACTCTCCTTTTTCTCTTTAATATATTCATCCATAATGTCAATCTTCATACAAGAGTTTCTTTCTTTTGTTCTTTTCAATACTTTACTCATCTTAAACTCCATTTGATCCTCACTAATCCGAAGTATTAATTTTCCTTGATGAACTTCTATCAATGCTCTCCCAGTGTTTATGAAAGGTGGTCCAAGAATTAGTGAACAGTTTCTTATCCTCTTCATAAGCTAGCATTAGGAAGTCTATAGGAATAATGAACTTGTACATCTTAACTAGAACATCTTCCACCACACTAAATAGTCTCTTAATAGATTGATCCTCTAACAAAATAAACATCAAATTTAGCATCACCTCACCTAGCCCCAATTTTCTAAAGATCAAAAAGGCATAAGATTTATAGTTGTGCCTAAGTTGTCTAAGCACTTTGCAAACTCAAATTCAGCAGCCACATAGAGTATTGTCAAGCTCCCTAGATCTTTTAGATTAGAAAGCATGTGACTGGTGATAATGGATCTACAATTTTCAATTAATGCTACTGTTTAATTATCTTCCCAAGTTCACTTTTTTGATAACATGTCTTTTAAGAACTTAGAGTATTTGGGCATATATTCTAATGCCTCCACAAAAGATAAGTTAATTTGCAAAGTCTTTAGCTTCTCCACAAACTTTGTAAATTACAAATCCAATTTTTTCTTCTATAATCTTTGGGGGAATGGAATCTTTGATAGGTAAGACAGAGGGGTAACGTTAGAAGGGTATTCACTCTTTTCTTCATCCTTTTTCTTCATTTTTTAATCCTTTATTGGTTGGGTTTCAACCTGTTACTCTTTTGGTTGCTCAAGCTCTTTCCCACTTTTAAGTGTGATTGCCTTGAATTTCTCCCTTGGATTTGGTCCAATGTTACTTGGGAGACTCCCTACACTTCTTATAGACAATGCATTTTCCATTTGATCCATTTGAAACTCTAGATTATGAATAGAAAATGCATGGTTTTTAGCTACTTGCTTAAACTTCCCTCAAAGCCTTTTTATAGACCTCATCTATACTTATAAGCTTGTATATTATCTTATCCAATTTGGAATCATTTGTATTGGATTTATCTTATGGAAACCCAAGTGGCCCTTGATTTCTAAACTAATTTCCCACAATATTAGACCCTGAAAAATGTAATGGTTCCTCCACCTAGGGTCGTACATGTTAGAGTAGGGAATGTTTCCTCCTCCTCGACCAAACTATGTGCCTATATAGTTGAGTTAGTTTGAATTGTTAGTTTGTATCAAGAAGAAATCAATGGTAAGATGGTTATCTTATCTACATTATTTACATCCATACTGAATTTCTTTAATTAGAGCAGATGAAGAGGCTTTCGGACTATTCAGTCATCTAGTTAAGTTATTGATCTTAGCCTACATTGTTATCACTAAATCAATAGCAATGATTCCCTTATGTTCTCACAAATTTGATTGATGTTACTTCTATTTGACGTCCAAAGATAATTGTTATTTGCCATCTCCTCTAGCAAGTCCTTTACTTCCTCAATTGTCTTTCGCATAAGAGATCCACTAGAAGTTGCATTTATAGTGCCATTCGTGGGTGGATTAACTCCATTATCTAAGGTTTGCAAGAGAAATTCCTTTCGTAGATTATGGTGAGGACATCTTATTTACAAGTCCTTGTAACTATCTCATGCTTTGTATAATTACTCCCCAACATTTTTTTTGGAGATTTGTAATCTCTTTTATCAACCTTTTCGTTTTTGTCAAAGGGAAGTACTTATCTAATAATGCATACACTAGCTGCTCCCATATTGTGATGTTAGCTGGGTTTATGGAATGATACCACACCTTAGCTTTATCCCTTAGTGTGAAGGGAAAAAGCCTCATCCTAATGAAATCTTTCAGCATATTATTATATAGAAAGGTATTACGTATTTCTAAAAAGTTTACTAAACCAGCATTAGGATCTTTGTTAGCTAATCTGTAGATCTGCACATTGATTTGCAACACATTTACTAACGTCAGTTTGATCTCGAATAAGGTTTGCATCGATGGTCGAGTGATGCCTTTTTGTGCAACGTTGAACCTTAACCTCATGAAGTCTATAAGGGTTCTCTATTGGTCTCCGTGATTGTATTCTTATGCTATTGTCCTTTCTATCTGTTCTTGGCATCTTGCTCTTCTTATTTCTCTTTCTAATCTTATGATGTCAAAAACTGGAGTGTCTTCAATGTTGCTTGAACTCTTAGTAATTCTTATGTTCATATAATTGCAAGGACACAAGAATAGTGAAAATTCCTCAGATCAAAGGAATTCAAATAATCTATCTAATGCTAAACCACTAACAAAGGTGCCAAAAACTTATTGCGCAAGTTTTATATCTCCCTCAATACACCAGAAGTATATAGATTGTATCCAACAGTATATAAGGTTATCATTCCCGTGAGGATTTCGCAAGGTTAACAATTTAAATCCTAGCTTTGTATAAGATAACAAGAAATTGGTTTGAATAAAAGTAAGTAGAAAAAATTGAACCAAATAATAAAACAAAGCAAATAGATTGAACAAACAATAAGCTACCAATAGGATTAGGGTTTTGATTAAGATGGAAAACTTAGGACTTATTCTTTCCTTGTTTCTTTCCTTTATTATTTTTGATCCAATTATGTGTTTGATCCTAGATTTCATAAGGTATTGATTACTCTCTCTCAAGATCTAATCAATTAACCCTAATTGAATTAAAAATTTCCAAATTTGTAACCTCTCGATTCATAAAACTGTCCCTAATGTTTTTAATTAGATCTCAATTTATCTAATTGACAATTTAATTTCTCAAACAAGATTCTCTTCAAATGATTATGAATTTGACAATTTCAGGACTATTAAACTACCAACTATCTTTGAACAATCTAATCTAATTACTTTTGACTCACTCTCGATTTATTGTCAAGTATAAGGATACACAATTATCAAAAACACTAGAATATTTATTGAAATCAACAATAATTAAAATCACAAAATAAATTCATGAACATGTTAAACATCTTGAACCTCATATTTCACATGAAGAATAATGAAATTACTAAAGGAAAATAAGAAAATCTTTATTGGAGACTTAATCTAGAAAGTTGGAATTCTTGGATGTTCTTTTTGACCTCCTTTGTTTAATCCACTTTTTTTGTGATGACTGCTACATTTTTAGGTGCCTTTCACATTATTAAATAGTGTATTAGGGTATTAGGTGTGTAACTAGGATTTTTCCCACTTTGATCGATTCCAAAAATACCCTCAAAAATTAAAACAGATGAAAAAATAACACTTGGAAAGTGTCTGTTATGATCACGACATTGGTGTCATGATCGTGACCCTAGAAATTTTCTTTCTATCATGATCGTACCCTAGCCATGCAGCCCCATACATCCTTATTCTTCAATGATCTGGTTTTAAGCACTAAAAAACTCATCAAATACTTTAAGAAACATAAAATTAATATTGAAATCATGCTTTAAACCACACAAACACTTATAATATAAACAAAAAACTCATAGTAACACAATTCTAAGCCTATACATATGATAATCATCTAATAAAAACCTAAAAACACACTAAAACACCTAGGAAAACATAGTGTGAGGTAGGCCTATCATTTATCAATAGGTAAGGCTTTCGTTGATCTAGGGGCCAATATTAATATGATGCTTTACATATTATTGAAGAAACTAGGGTTATGTGAACAAAAACCCACTACGATGTGCATTTAGTTGGTAGATAGATTTATTAAGTTTCCTAAGGTTATTGTTGATGATGTATTTGTAAATTTGATAAATTTATTTATCCCAATTGACTTTGTGATCCTAGATAAGGAGGAAGATATAGAGGTACCTCTAGTCCTAAATAGACCCTTCACAGACATCGTTAAATCCATTATTGATGTTAGTGAGGGAAAACTAGTACTTACGGTCGAAGAAGAAAAGATTACATTTAAAATAGTTTATGCTAAAAATAATTTGATGCTTACTATTCTATTGATTCATTTGATGATAAAATTTTGGATGTTGTGTAGGACACTATTTTTAAGGATCTGTTAAAGTTGTAGTTATTTTAAGGTAAAAAGAAGGATAGGGATAGCCCTACCAAAGAAAAACCAAGTAGCCTACTTATAAGCTTATGAGAAAGAAAGAACGTAGTCTTTATAAGCCACCTTAGTTGTGTGTAGGTATGTCGAGCTAAGGACATTAAACAAGTGATGTCTAGAAGGAAACCCAATAATTATGATAATTTTGATTAATTTGATTCTTTTATTTTGATTACTTTAGAGTTGAATTATAGGTTTTTATTGATTTTTGGTTTGTTTTATTTTAGGTTTATAAGCATCCTTATGACTTTTGCCTAATTTTAGTGTTCTTCCTATTTTTATTTAACTAGCCTGAAGTTTAGTGAAAACTTTTAAGTTTTCAAGAATTTAAGGGTGCATATAGTCCGGGATACACTCGTGTACACCTTGTGCCCATCAAAATTGCATTTCTTTATGTTTGACATGCTCCATATTTAAAATTTTTAAGATTTCCCACATGGTCATAGTGAGTTACATAGGTGTGGGACATGCCATTGTCCCATAATTTTTTAGAATTGTCACCTAACATGCCTATTTCCACTTGCCACATGTTCACAATAACTTACATAGTGTACAACATTTTACTATTAACCATATAAGTTTGTAAATGTCTTTTTAAACCTTAAAACCCTCCTTCTTTCTCACTTTTTCTCATCCTCTCTTCTTTCCTATGCTCCCCCTTTCATTTAACCTAGCCTACCTTTTTTTGAGCCATTTATGACACCCCGTTTACACTTTTCTTACATTTTACATCAAATTCTTCTTAGATTTTTGGTATTCTTTATATTTTGGGTTTGTTCTTCCCCTAAAGTGCTAGGTTTTGTGTTTGCTTCAATTTAAGTTATGTTACTCTAATTTTCTTCTTTTCTTACCATTTTAAGTTGAATTTCATGCTTTCACTTATGAGTTATTGATTTAATAGATGAGTTATGTTATGATTGGATGAAATTCATGTTTGACATTTTGATTTTACTCACTATGTTATGGAACTACAATGGGGTTCCTTAGATTTTTCATATATTGGTGTTCCTTTTTCGATTAGTTAATGTTTATTTGTTTAATGTTAAACTTAGTTTCACATTTTTCACAATGTAAGGATTAATTGTTTATGTAGTATAGGCTTAATTATTTAATTGTTCAATTTCTCAGTTTCATATTTTTCATAATGTAAGTTTTAATTGTTTATGTAGTATAGGTTTAATTGTTCAATTTCATTCTAAATTTTAGGAATTATATTTAGTAACTGTGTAATTATTTTAATTTTGTTTTGTCAATTACATACTTAATTATGTTCTCAATTTTGTCATTATTGTAATTTTCTATTTATTTTGTGAATTTTATTATTATTAATTTAATTGATTTTTAATTTTGTGGAATTTCGCAATTATATCCCATATAATGAGTGTGCATATTGTGGGGAAATTTTACTATTTCATATTTTTATTTGTTATTTTCTAACATTTTGTTTCATTTAGGTACAATGATAAGAAGAACGGAAGTAATGCAACAGATAAGGGATTAGCAAAGTCAAGGAAAACACAAAGTGAAAAAGGGTCTTCTAGATACCTAACCAGAGCTCACTCGCCATTAACTCGAGAGACCATCACACAGGCATTGATATATTAAAAGACACTACAGTTTTCTACCAAGGCCCATGATGCTCAATTTTAAAGCCTTGAAGATAAGAAATTTGAGATTGACATATGTATAGATTAGGACGTGTTTGAGCGAGTCACTTTTTTCTATCAAGTTTAAGATTTTCTTAGCCTAGGAGCATGGTATTGTTTCTTTGAGATAATTGTGCCCGCATATTGGGAGCTAACACTTAAGGTGTGCTCCACTTTCCTTGTGTAAAATGGCCTCACAATTGGAACTGATCAAATATGATCTAGCTTTAGATGTTGGTGAGATGATTGGGATGAGCTATATAGAGTTCTCCATGATGATGGAGCTTTACGAGCAAGACCTTATGGAGACTCAAGATTACTTAGATCTTTGCACAGATTTTCTGTATAGGATGGACTCTTGACATTAATGGCGCACCATCAACATGGAGAAGGATTACGACCCCAATAAATCCAAAGCATCTACATTAAGTACATTCATGCCATTCTTAGCCATACCTAAAGTGGGTGGGGTGATAGCTTCGACTTCATTGAGAACATAGACATGTTGTACTTACAGAGCATGAGTAAGCAAATGCTGATCCATTTGGGGTATGTCTTAGCCCAGTACGTTTGGCATCAGTGTGAGAATAATAAATGGGGATGATATGCCTTAGGCCCTGTATGGCTCAATTGGCGAAGAGGATGTGATTATTCAGTAGATTACTATCAATTAGGCTATTCGGCATCGTGGTATCCCTAAACTTCCTACTGATGACTATTCAACATCATTGATAAGTAGAAATTATAGCATATTTTACACCATTTACATAGCACATTTGGGTTAAATTGATTCATTTGCTTAAATTATTAAATTTATTAAATTTTATATTTTAATTTTATAAAGGTTTTAAATTGTACTAAATATTTTCTTGTAAGGTTGGTTGACTTAAGGAAATGAATCTAGAAAAACAATTAGCCTAAAATGAAGTTTAACTAAAAAGAAAGTCCAAAAATCAACAATATATTAGAATAAACAAACCAACCCACTTCACTAATAGAAATATGTTGGATAAAATGATGCAGTAGCAGTAACTAGAAGAAAATGCAATGCAACAGCAGAGGAGAGGAAGCAAAATGCAACACCCCAAAAGAAAAAAAGTAACAAAATGACATAACGTAGAAGAAGTAACCATACTACCTAAAACGCAGCACAAACAGGACATTTGGATAAAAATCCAAAATGTAGCAGAAGAAAAGATAGGAGCAAAACACAACAGTCAGGAGAACATTCTAGCATCCAAAACAAAACACAATATTAGAGGAGAAAAATAACAATAATAAAACAAGTAGCATCATGTGGGAAAAGAAGTCATACCTACCCAACATTATCTACATCAAATCTCTTCAAAATGGAAGAGATAAGAAGAAGCCTATCACATATCTAGTAATGTACAGCTCTTGGTGATTTTTTGTGAGCCTATAAAAATGACGGAGCAGTAAGGAAGAGAGCAGCAAGCAGTCAAGAAAGGTTGAGAGGTCTGAGAGGTTTTATCAACCATTTAAGGTGGGTTAAAGCTAGAAGCTATTGTAATGAGCGTATTGGTTAAAAAGACAGTCAAATCCCACTTGTTTTGAGCTAGTTTGTGATTGATGGAGGAAGAAATTCCAGATCTTTAGGGCTAGTCCAAAGTCTTTGAAGTCAAAAAAATTGAATGAGTTTTCCTAAAACCCTATTCTCTTTGTTTTTACTTTCCTTTGCTTAATTTATTCTTGGTTGTTAAATTTTATTCTAGATATGCAATTTTGATTATTTAGGATATTATTTGATTTAATTCCATTGATTATCGAGTGGATTTGATAGTGTATAATTTCCAGAATTTTTGATTATGTTTATTCATGTTCTTATTTGATTGGATAAATCCTTGATTATTTGACTAAGAAAAGTAGAATTAGTGATTCATTTGGAATTTTATAGGTTGGAGTTTGGACATTTGCCTGAAACTTTTTAGTTGTTCATTGTGTTTCCTTGTGCTTAACATGTTTTGATTAAGTTAGTTCAATTTCTAAGAGTGAAAAGGAACAAATAGAAACCATCTGGTTGGTTTTCTACATCCAACTTGTTAACTATCTGAATTATCAAGATATTTCAAAATTGCAAGAGTAAACTAAATTTTAAAACATGTTTGTTCGTTTATGATATTAGATTAGTTTATGTTTTATTTCTTTGATTTTTAGGCTTGATTTGAATCACAACCTCGTTCCCCCTATTATATATATATGTAACAGATTAGTTAAGTTCATAAGTCTCATTATTACAATTGTTTTAGTTACAACAGGGCCTGTCCAACTAAAAATTGTTAGGATTTGCATAATTTGGTTTCTGCTAGGTGTAGATTGCATTTTATTTTTATAGGTAATTTGATATGTGCTTAGTGGTTAATTTGATTGTTTATTGTGTTTTTAGCTTAAGAATTGTGTTAGTTCATAAACAATTGTGCTTTAAGTGTTCTTTGGGTGAGAGTATGTTTTTAAGCTTCAATTTTACATATATAAGGTGCCGTGATGAATTTGTTAGTGTTTTAGGGCATTCGAAAGAGTTTTGGAGAAGAACCGAACCAAACACAAGGCCGTAATCATGTGGGACCTGCCACGTTCATGACAGAAGCACCAACATAGGTCCACTATCATGAAAAATATGCCACAATTGTGATAGAAGCTTAAGCATAGGGCCACGATCGTGGGGGATCTACTACGATCCTGAGAGAGAGCAGATAACCAGGCCATGACTGTGCACTATGGGCGATGATCATGGCCTGCATGCAGATAGATGCAGAGTCTTTTTCAGATTTGAGTTTTCGAGAGACATTTTGGACCTCAGAAAGACACTAGGGTTATCTTAATTGGAAAAGACTATAAAAGGACAAAGTTCGAGCCCTAGAGAGGAGTCGTCATTCTGCCTTCATTTCGAAACCCAAAAGAGAGAGAGAGAAAAAAGACAGGGAGAAAAGAAGAAGAGGAAGAACAGGAGGGCTCTAACATCGAAGCTTCCCAGAATAGGTGGTCTCTTAACGCTACTGCTCTCTTGAATAATCCAACCTGAGTTTCATTTCCTCCCCAATTACTTTTTTATTCATTTAATGTGTAAGATTGAGATGGGATGTATGGATATATATTTTGAATTGTTTATGATTTTCTAACTTTTCCTTTGGAATTTTGCTTATTTTTAATGTTAATCAAGTTGATTTATGTTTACTTGAGTTTGGTGTTGTGATTGACTGATGTATTTATATATTTCAGTAATAAACCAAGAGGATAAACCAGATAAAAATGATTAGATTGGATTAATCAGTGTTAGGTGATCTAATTGACCACTTAATCAAACTAGTGGGTAATTTCAACGAGAGAGATCTCGTACGAGACCCAATTGTTTCTTAGAGAGTTTTAAAACTAATTAGAATTATGGGTAATTTTTTAATTGAGAGATTGCAAATCCATAATTCGATTAGGGTTTACAACGTAAGGAATGATTACAACTTGAGAGAAAGTAACCAACCCTATGATCGTCTAGAACTGACACCCCAAATGCACATAAAGGCTAGATTAGCATTATTGATAGATGAAATCCCCTCCCATAACTTGATTAATTCTCTTTACGAAATTCCATTATTACATTATTTGATTATTGCTAGTTTGTTTTGAATTAGTTTACTTTTTAATTATTATTCAAATTTTATTCTTAAACAAAGCACAACCTTAATTAAATGGTACCGAAGCACGATCTCTATGGGGCGATATTTACTTTTTACTATAATTAATGACCTGTATACTTATGGTTTGTAGTGTAAAATAAGTTATTGGTTTTGTAATCAACAAGTTTTTGGCATCGTTGCCAAGGATTGCTTTTTTTAACATCTTATTTAGTTTAGGTGACTTTGATTTACGAGTGTTTGATACTTTTCCTTGAGTTTTTGCAGGTACATGAACACAAGGAGCATAAGAAGGTTTAATGAACTTAGTGAAAAAGAAATTTCAAATATTACAAGGCACGAAAGAGAGCTAAGAAGAGCTAGACATCAAGAAAAAATAAAAAGGAATATGGCAGAAGAAGGAGAGCAAGGAGGAGCTGAGACGACATTAATGAATTTTATGAGGTCAGGTTTCAGTTCTCAAAGAGTTGCAAGGCCAGTGATTCAGGCCAATAATTTTGAGATCAAGCCCGCACTCCTCAATATATTTGAAAGCATTGTTCAATTTTATGGGCTATCCAACGAAGATACTAACGCCCATCTTGTAAATTTCTTTTAGATTTTTCATACCTTTAGGTTTAATGGGATGTCGGATAATGCCATGAGGTTAAGATTGTTTTCTTTTACCTTCAGAGATTGGGCAAAGGCATGGTATAATTCATTCAGTGTAAGCCAAATCACTTCTTGGAAGTAGCTAGCCCAAGCTTTCCTAACTAAGTACTTCCCTTTGACTAAGATAGCAAGAATCATCAAAGAGATCAACAACTTTAAACAAAGTGATGGGGAGTCATTTTATGAAGCTTGGGAGAGATTCAAGGAATGATAAAGGAGCTACCCCTAACACAACTTTCCGAGGGAATTTCTTTTGTAGACATTCTACAATGGTGTAACTCTGAATGCAAGGGGAATAATAGATGCAGCTTGCAAGAGGGTCTTTGATGAGGAAAACTATTGATGCATCTCATGATCTTTTCGAATAGTTGGCGAGTAACAATTATATATGGTCAAATGAAAGAAGTAAATAAAGGTCCAACGAGCAAAAAGGAATGATTCCACTTGACTCGATGACAACCTTGCAAGGACAAATTGTTGCCCTCACTAAGCAGTTGAACAACATGCAAAGAACTTCTTCATCCACAGTCAAGACCATGTGGTTACAATGTGAATTATATGGGCAGAACAATCATGGCATAGTTGAATGCTTCTTGATGGGAGTGAGTGGTACAGAACAAGTAAATTACTTAGGTGAGCCGCAACAATGTAACAATCCATTCTCTAATACTTACAATCCTGGGTGGAAAAACCACCCAAATTTTTCGTTGAGCCCTAACAATGTGGGTGGCCAAATGAGAGCACAACGACCTTTCAGATTTTAACATGATCATCTTGGGGCTTTAGAGAACAAAATCGACAAGTTAATGGACATATTGGGTTCAAAGTTCTCAATCCAAGGGGAAGGTCAAAGAAGACCAAAAGAGAGTCAAAAGAGAATGGAGGCAAAGTTTGACCAGATTGCTAAGAACCACGCTTCATCCATCTATAACTTGGGAGTACAGGTAGGTCAACTTGCTAATGCTTTGTCTTCTAGGAATGCAAGAAGCTTACCAAGCAACACTGAGGCCAATCTAAAGGAACAACTTAAGGCGATCACACTTAAGAGTGACAAGCAATTGGAGGAACAAAGTGTTCAAAAAGATAGTCAAGAAAAGGAAAATGTAGAAGAGAAAGAAGAAGAGAAGCCATATATACCACCACTACCCTATAAGTCTAAGATTCCATATCCACAGAGGGTGAGAGAAAATCAAGCCAACACTCAATTCTCCAAATTTTTTGAGAAGTTGAAGAAACTTCAGAATAATTTTTCTTTGGTGAAAGCATTGGAGTGTATGCCCAAGTATGCAAAGTTTTGTGAGAATATATTAACAAATAAGCGCACTTAGGAGGACAATCAGACAGTGACCTTAACGGTTGAAATTAATATGACTAATTCTTTGAAGAAACTGATAGATGGAAGTATTTGTATAAAGATTGATGTTGTGGATGATTGTGTGAAGGAGGTTGAAATAGAAAGTGAAAAGGAAGTTGAGAGAGTTACTGACGTGCATAAGGATGAGAGTGTGAGTGAGGAGGATTTGTGTGAGGAGAATAAGAAAGAGAAGTTAGAGAGAGGGGATGTGCCCACACCACCTTCCATCGTAAAGCCTCCTACTGTAGATGTAAAACCCTTACCTTCCTACCTGAGATGCACCTTTCTAAATGCGCCACCTCCACTGACCCCACCACTTTAAGCCCATCTTGCCCTTAATCTCTTCTATTATTCTTTTTGTTCTTTTTTGTTTTATTTTTTATTGTGTTGTTTATTGGTTTTCGATGTTCTCCTTTTCACATTGAGGACAATGTTTTGTTCAAGTGTAGGGAGCTAGTCTTTACTTTTATGTTTGCATTTTTTAATGTCATGTACATGTTAGGTTGTTAGTATTAGGAGTGTCACTTCCCTTACATTTGAATCTTTGTGATGAATGTGTTGCCATAAGATTCTATCATTCTAGTTGGAATTAGATTAAATGCATGCATGAACTTAAATTAGGCTACTTCAGTATAGAGTGAACCATGTGGAGTGTTGAAAGTAGTTTTTCGCATAAGGTTGCTCAGAACCTGACACTTGAATAATGAGGTAATGTAAAGAAGCGTAATGGATTTTCATTTGAACCTACGTGAGGAATTGATCCTTTATGACTCCATTCTAAATTTATTTCATTTACTTGTTTGTGTGATGATTCCTTAGGTAATTACCTTCAGAATTTGCTTTAAATCGATTTAAATCTACTCGATACATGCTAGATATAAATGATTAAGGCCTTCTTGCTTTAACTTTTATCTTAAATCACCCACCTTTTATTATTCCTTTCTAGCCCTACTGAGCCTTTAGCCTTTTGTTTCTTAAAACCACCCAATTTAAAAAATTTTAAACCCACAAACCCTATTGGCTTACCCAATCACAAGTTAATAGAGTTTTAAGTGATACTTGAGTGTGGAATCACAAGTTAAGAGCACATAGCATATAGTTGTTATTTTCTATTCATTGTTTCGTTTTTATGAAAAAAAAGAAAAAAGGAAGAGAAAAAAACAAAATAAAATAAAAAAGAGAAAAATGGAAAAGAAAAAGGAATAACACGTAGTAGCTTCAATAAGTATGGGTAAGTATTGCATGTCTTAGAAGTTTATCTTTGTCATCCCTTTGTACAATTAGTAGTTGATAAATGCTTTTGATAAACCCCTAAAACCTGTTCAACCCAGCTTAACCCTAGCCACATTACAACCCGAAACAAAGCCCTTTTGATTTATCCATGTAATCATTATGGAGAAGAATTGGTGTCTTAGCAAACTTATGATAATATAGTTTCCTATAAGAAGTTTGAGCAAAACATTAACCATCAAACACTTGAGAGAAATGGGTGAAATTTGTAAGCAAGGTCCATTTTGAATTTATACATATCTTTGAGTGATGGCTTTATGGGTTAAGTTTGCTTATGTGCACCAATGAAAATTAGTCATGTTGTGTGTAGTAGTTTGACATTTGAGTTGGCCAAAGTTTGAGTGATTGCATGCTTTAATCTTTGTGAAAATGAAGTGATAGAATTTTATTAGTTGTATTTGATCTTTGCTTGACAACAAGCAACAATTTAAGTGTGAGGATGTTGATAGGTGTAGACTGCATTGTATTTTTATAGGTAACTTGATATATGTTTAGTGGTTAAGTTGATTGTTTAGTGTGTGTTTAGCTTAAGAATTGTGTTAGTTCACAAACATTTGTGTTTTAAGTGTTGTTTGGGTGAAACATGTTTTTGAGCTTCAATTATATATATATATGAGGTGTCGTGATGAATTTGTTAGTGTTTTGGGGCATTTAGAAGAGTGTCGAAGGAGACCAGAACTAAAACACTGGGCCACTATCCTAGGGGATCTGCCACGATCGTGACAGAAGCTTAAGCATAGGGCCACAATCGTGGGGCATCTGTCACGATCGTGACATAGAGTAAATAATTAGGCCATTATAGGCCACAATTGTGGCCTTCACATAAATAGACATGGATTCACTTTCGGATTCAAATTTTTGAGGGTCATTTCAGACATTTTCGACCCCAAAAAGACACTAGGGTTAGCTTAATTGGAAAAGACTATAAAAGGATAATGATGGAACCCTAGAAGGGAGTCTACATTCTGCCTACATTTGGAAACCCAAAAGAGAGAGAGAAAAGAAGAAGAGGAAGAAGAGGAGGGTTTCAACACCAAAGCCTCCCAAAATAGGTGATATCCCAACAATGCTGCTCTCCCAAATCATCTAACTTGAGTTTCATTTCCTCCCTATTTATATTTTTATTCATTTAACATTTAAGACTGAGATGGTTGTATGGATATGAATTTTGAATTGTTTATGATGTTCTAACTTTTCCTTTAGGATTTTGCTTATTTTTAATGTTAATTTAGTTGATTTATGTTTACTTGAGTTAGGTGTTATGATTGATCGATATATTTGTATATTTCGGCAATACACCAAAAGGGTGAACGGATAAAAATGATTAGATTGGATTAAGGAGAGTTAGGAGATCTAATTGACCACTTAATTAATCTAGTCGGTAATTTCACGAAGAGAGATCTCATGTGAGACCCGATTGTTTTTTAGAGAGCTTTAGAACTAACTAGAATTATGGGTAATTTGTGAATTGAGAGATTGCAAGTCCATAATTCGATTAGGGTTTATAATTTACGGAATGATTA
>JANZXP010000195.1:21555452-21567101 GCA_027576715.1 Erythroxylum flavicans | reverse complement strand
CCAGATTTTGGCAAAGAAGAGAAGGAGTCTTTCTATTCAATTTTCTGTCATTTTAATCTCTTCTATTCTTTGTAAAATTGGATTATTTGAATGTTGATGATGCTATAGAGACCATGTTAGGCTGATTTTATTTTAGGGATTGCTTTTGGAACTATTATGTTGAACTCATATTTTATTGAATTGCATGCAATTGTCTTTGTTGATTGTTATTTTTAATTGTCATCTTGCAACAAATAGAAAGAGTGAATAAGATGAAATTCATGTAGGATTGTACAACTAGTGTTGGCGACCTGTGGACTAGCAATCATCATGTTAATTAATAGTTAGAAGAGAGATCTCAACTAGTCAATTGATCACCCAGAAGATAGTTTGATAACTAATTGAATCAGTAAAGTCATTGGTAGGTTGAGAGATCGTCCAATTGATTTCTATTAATTCGATTAGGTATTAATAGTTACACCTTAAGAGAGGGTAATTAGTACATTAAAAAATCTAGGGTGAGTCATAATTCAATCGATAAAATAAGAGGGAGACAAAATAGGAAAAAAAAGTAATCTCTAGTATTTAGATTATTAAATTCAAATTTTCCGCAATTTCAATATTATCCATTATTTACATTAGTTTTTTAATTTTAATTTAATTTTTCAGATTATTTGCATTTCACAATTTAGTTTCTTATACAAAGTTATGTCTAAATTAAGTGATGTATAGGTATCAATCCCTATGGGATCGATATCTGCTCTTTTTACAAAAAGCCACGACCCGTTCACTTGCAGTTGTTTAGCATAAAACAAGTAGATAGGTTTTACCATCAACAAGCGTTCAGATATTACAAGGCATGAAAGAGAGCTAAAAAGAGCTATACGTTAAGAACGAATACAAAGGAATACGATAGAAGAAGGAGAGCAAGGAGGAGTTGAGAAGACAATGATGGATTTTATAAGGTTAGGTTTCAGTCCTCATGGAGTTGCAAGGCCAGCGATTCTGGCCAATAATTTTGAGATCAAGCTGACACTCCTTAATACACTTCAGAGTAGTTTGCATTTTTATAGGTTGTCTAGTGAAGAACCCAACGCCCATCTTACAAATTTCTTGGAGATTTGTGATACCTTTAGGTTTAATGGGATGTCGAATGATGTCGTGAGGTTGAGATTGTTTTTGTTTACCTTGAGGGATTGAGTAAAGGCATGGTACAATTCACTCACTACATGCCAAATCACTACTTAGGAGTAGCTAGCCTAAGCTTTCTTAACTAAGTACTTTCCTTTGACCAAGACAATAAGAACCATCAAAAAGATGACGAACTTTCAAAAAAGTGATGGGGAGTCGTTGTATGAAGCTTGGGAGAGATTCAAGGAATTACAAAGGAGTTGCCACCACCACAACCTTACAAGGGAATTTCTTTTGTAGACATTCTACAATGGTGTGACTTAGAGCATAAGAGGAACAATAGATGCAGCTGCAAGAGGGTTTTGATGAGGAAAATAATTGATGCAGCTTATAATATTTTGGAAGAGTTGGCGAATAATAGTTGTATGTGGTCAAATGAAAGGAGTTGATAAGGGTTCAAGGAGCATACATGAATGATTCCACTCGACTCAGTGACATCATTGTACGCATAGATTGCTGCCCTCACTAAACAGTTGAGCAACATGCAAGGAGCTTCTTCATCCGTAGCCAAAACCATGCAAATACAATATGAATTATATGGACAAGACAACCATAACACAACTGAATGTTTCTTACTGGGAGCAAGTGGTATAGAACAAGTAAATTACTTAAGTCAGTCAGAATAAGGTAGTAATCTATACTCTAGCACTTAAAATCCTAGCTGAAAAAATGACCTAATTTTTTTATAGAGTACTAGCAATACAAGTGACCGAGTGAGAACACAAGGACCTCCCAAATTTTAGTAAGACTGACTTAGATCTTTAAAGAAAAAAATGAACAAATTAATGGACGTATTGGGTTTCAGGTTCTCGAGCCAAGAGGAAGGTCCAAGAAGACAAGAAGAGAGTCAGAAGAGAATAGAGGAAAAGTTTGACCAGATTGTTAAGAACCATGCTTCATCATTCCATAACTTGGAGGTACAGGTAGGTTAACTTTCTAATGCTTTGTCTTCTAGGAATGCAGGAAGTTTACCAAGCAACACTGAGGCCAATCTAAAGGAATAACTCAAGGTGATTACACCTAGGAGTGGCAAGCAATTAGAGGAGCCAAGTGTTCAAAAAGATAGCCAACAAAAGGAATATATGGAAGAAGAAGAAGAAAACAAGACATATGTACAACCACTACCCTATAAGTCTAAGATTCCATATCCACAGAGGGTAAAACAACATCAAATCAACACTCAATTCTCCAAATTTTTTGAGAAGTTGAAGAAACTTTAGATTAATTTGTCTTTGGTGGAAGCATTGGAGTGTATACCCAAGTATGCAAAGTTTCTTAAGGATATATTGACACACAAACTCACTTTGGAGGATGACCAGATGGTGACCTTGACAAAAAATTATAGTTCCATCATCACAAAAATAATATCTTCAAAACTAGAAGATCCAGGGAGTTTTACTATCCCATGTGTTGTTAGTGATTTTGAATTTTCTAAATCCTTATATGATATAAGTGCAAGTATTAACTTGACGCCTTTGTCTATTTTTAGGAAATTATGGCTATGAGATGTTAAACTAACATCCATGCTTATCCAACTTGCGGATCAATCCACCAAAAGTCCATTTGGGCTATTAGAAGATGTTCTAGTAAAGGTGGATAAATTTATAATTCCTATTGATTTTGTTGTGTTAGATTTGAAGAAGATATAAATTGTCTATTAATTTTAGGTAGGCCTTTTATGAATACTGGTGCGGCATTAGCTAATGTGCATGAAGGAAATTTGATTTTGAAAATTGGTGATGAGACGGTTGAATTCAATATGACTAAATCTTTGAAGAAACTAGTAGATGGAAGTGCTTACATGAAAATTGATGTTGTGGATGATTGTGTAACAATAGTTGAAAAGGAAATTGAAAAGGAAGTTGTTGAAGTGTATGGGGATAAAAGTGTGAATGAAGAGGATTTGTGCAAGCAAGAGAAGTTAGGGAGAGCAAATGCACCCACACTACCCTCCATTGTAAAGCCCCCTACTATAGAACTAAAACCCTTACCTTCCCACCTGAGATACGGATTTCTAAATGCACCACCTCCATCGGCACCACCACCATTAGCCCATCTTTGCTTTAAACTCTTTTATTATTCTTTTTGTGTTTTGTGTTTTGTGTTTTGTTTTTCATGGTGTTGTTTGTTGGTTTTGGATGTTCTCTTCTGCACATTGAGGACAATGTTTTGTTTAAGTATAGGGAGGTAGTCTTTGCATTTATGTTTGCAATTTTTCATGTCATTTAGGATGCATGTTAGGTTGTTAGTATTAGTTGTGTCATTTTCCCTACATTTGAAACTTTGTGATGAGTGTGTTGCCATGAGATTCTATCATGCTAGTTGGAATGAGATTAAATGCATGCGTGAACTTAAATTAGGCTACTTGAGTGGAAAATGAATTATGTGCAGTGATGAAAGTAGTTGGCTATATAAGCTTACTCAAAACTTGACACTTGAATAATAAGGTAATGTATAGAAGCATAATGGATTTTCATTTGAGTCTATGTGAGGGATTGAGCCTTTATGACTCCACTCTATAGTCATTTCATTTCCTTGTTTTTTTAATGCTTCCTTAGGTAATTACCTTCAGAACTTTCTTTGAAACGGTTTAAATCTACTGGATGCATGCTAGATAGAAATGATTAAGGTTTTTTTCTTTAACCCTTGGCTTAAATGACCTACCCTTTTGTTATCCCTTACTAGCCCCATTGAGCTTTAACCATTTGTTTCTTGAAATCACCCAATTTTAAAACCCATAAACCCTATTAGCTTACCCAATCACAAGTTAATAGAGTGTTGAGTGATACTTGAATGTGGAGTCACAAGTTAGGAGCACATTGCATATAGTTTTTGTTTTCTATTCATTGTTTCTTTATTATAAAAAAAGGGAAGAGAAAAAAAGAAAAATGAAAAAAATTTGGTAAAGAGAAGAAAAAGGAATAACATATGGTAGCTTCAATAAGTGTAGAGAAGTAGTCTTATCTATGTGCATATCTTAGAAGTTTATCTTTGTCATCCCTTTGTGCACTTAGTAATTTATAAATTCTTGTGAAAAACCCCTAAAACCTATTTAACCCACCTTAACATTAGCCGCATTACAATCCGAAACAAAGTCCTTTTGATCTATCCTAGCATGTA
The DNA here is from genome assembly GCA_027576715.1 of Erythroxylum flavicans. Classification (NCBI taxonomy): domain Eukaryota; kingdom Viridiplantae; phylum Streptophyta; class Magnoliopsida; order Malpighiales; family Erythroxylaceae; genus Erythroxylum; species Erythroxylum flavicans. The sequence goes on along the minus strand of JANZXP010000195.1, from coordinate 21,562,811 downwards.
ATCAATGTGGTGAAGAATTGGTGTGTTAGGAAGCCTATGATAGTGTGGTTTCCTATAGGAAGTTTGAGCGAAACTCTAACCATCAAACACTTGTGAGAAATAAGTGAAATTTGCAAGGAAGGTCCATTGGGAATTTATAATTATCTTTGAGTGATGGTTTCATAGGTTGAGTTTGCTTATGTGCACCAATGAAAATTAGTCATAATGTGTGTAGTAGCTTGACATTTGAGTTGGCTAAAGTTTGAAAGATTGCATGCTTTAATCTTTGTGAAAATGAAGTGATAGAACCTTATTGGTTGTATTTGATCTTTTCTTGAGGACAACCAAAAGTTTAAGTGTGAGGATGTTGATGGTGTAGATTGCACTATATTCTATAGGTAATTTAATATGTGTTTAATGGTTCATTTGATTTTTTAGTGTATGCTTAGGTTAAGAATTATGTTAGTTCATAAATATTTATGTTTTAACTGTTATTTGGGTGAGAACATGTTTTTTAAGCATCAATTATATATATATGAGGTGTTGTGATGAGTTTATTAGTGTTTTAGGGCATTCAGAAGAGTTTCGGAGGAGACCCAAACCAAAACATAAGGCCATAATTATGGGGGATCTACCATGATCATGATAGAAGCGCCAACATAGGGCATATGCCATGATCGTGACAGAAACATAAGGCCACGATCTTGGGGGATCTACCACGATCATTATAGAGAATGAGATGAATCAGCCACGATCGTACACCAAGGGCCACAATTGTGGCCTGCGCGTAGACAAACACGAGGTCATTTTTAGATTCAAGTTTTCGAGGGACATTTTAGACATTTCGAACCTGGAAAGATACTAGGATTACCTTAATTGGTAAAGACTATAAAATGATTATGATGGAACCTTAAGAGGAGCCTACATTTTGCCAACATTTGGAAACCTAAAGGAGAGAGAGAAAGAAGAGAGATAGAAAAGAAGAAGAGGGTTTCGATGTCAAAGCTTCCTGGAATAGGTGATCTCTAGAAAATGTTGCTTTCCTAAATCATCCAACCTGAGTTTCATTTCCTCCTATTTAACTTTTTATTCGTTTAATGTGTAAGATTGAGATGGGTTGTATGGATATGGATTTTGAATTGCTCATGATGTTCTAAGTTTTCCTTTGGGATTTTACTTATCTCTATTATTAATCTAGTTGATATGTGTCTGCTTGAGTTGGGTGTTATGATTTATTGATGTATTTGATATTTTAGTAATAAACTGAGAAGGTGAACTAGATAAAAATGATTAGATTAGATTAACGAGAGTTAGGCAATCTAATTGACCACATAATCAATCTAGTCGGTAATTTCATTGAGAAAGATCCTGTGCGAGACCCGATTGCTTATAAGAGAGCTTTAGAACTAATTAGAATTGTAGGTAATTTGTGAATTGAGAGATTACAAGTGTCATAATTAAATTAAGGTTTATAATTACTCGAGAGAGAGTAATCAACCCTACGATAGTCTAGAACCGACGTCCCATAAACACATAAAAGGCTAGATTAGCATTAACGATAGGTAAAATCCCCTCTCCCATTATTTGGTTAATTCTCTCCCATAACTTAATTAATTATATTATTCAATTTTTTCTAGTTTGTTTAATTTAGTTTACTTTCTAGTTTAATATTCGAATTTGAGTCTTAAAAAAAGTACAACTTGAATTAAGTGGTGCCTAAGCATAATCTCTGTGGGACGATATCTGCTTTTTACTACAAGTAATAACCTGTATACTTGGGATGTTATTTTATGTCTTATTATTGAAATTCCTATGTTGATGTAGCTTATTTTAACTTTTATAAGAGAAAAGAAAAGAAAGGAAGAAAAGAGAAAAAGAAAAAAGAAAAAATGTTTAAATAAATGTATTAAGGAGGAATTGTATATATGTTTAAAAATTGTTTATGATTAATACATCCTCCTAAAGTTGTAATGAATATGTTATTGGAGTATATTGAGTATGAGGTAAATGTTGGCTTGGAAGGTTACTCTTTCGTGGCTTCAATGTATTATAATCAATTACATGAGTGATTCCTTTAGATTGGCTTATGCTTCATGTGATTTATGTGTGAGAGATGAATTGGGTGGTGAAATATAAATCTTACATTCGTCACAGCTGACAGTACCTAGTTTTTGATGAATTTTCACTTGTGCACTTAATGTCACATTGAGTGTTTTGTTTTTCACTAGCTTAATCGCTTTCAAGTTATTTGACCTAAATATATCTCACCTTACCTTTACCCATATTACAACCATGAAAAGTCCTTTGATTTATGATTTTGCATGGGAATTTTAGTGGTGGAGAAATGAAATGATGTGCGAAGTTGTGAATTGTCATAATCATGAATGGTGTTGAGTATACTTGTGTATATATTATAGTTAAACACATTTTTCGAGTCTACCATTAGATTGCTCAGTTTTTGACGATGATTGTTGATTGATCATGAGTAAAATCTTGGATTGTTGACTTCTTGCTATGATTTTTAAAAGTCATTCATATTTGCTTATGATTATATATTCTTGGAATATATGGGAATTGAGTAAACATTTTTAGGTCTTTAAGCTTAATTTTAATGTTTTTATGGGGAAATTGATAAGTTCTTAATTGATTATTTAATTATTTCATAACACTTAGCAGTTAAGGACATGAAATTGCTTAAGATACTCATTTTGACTTATATGTGATTTTAGGCACAATTAGGAAGTAAAAAAGTTAAAGTGAGTTGAAAGTACGATATTTGAACCATTTTTTGAAGATTAATATTCACTTATCTACATGGAGCAAGAAGAAGAAAATTAAAAGACAAAAGGAAGGACACGAAAAATGGAACTAAAAGATGAAGAATTAAAGAAAGCATGTAGCACATGCATGTTCTTGCCAAGCAATAAATCAGAAAATAGAATAGAACAGTAACGCAAAGGGTAGAAAAGAGAGGGAAGCACTGTAAAGGGGGTCTTCGGCTAGTGTTTTTCCTTAGGGATGAAGCAAATCTTTTTCGGAGCTCTTGATTTTAATAAAGATAAGGGGTAAAGCTCTCAGTCGAGAGAGACCCCTCGAGGGCTAGACGTCCCGTCAATAGTTTGGAGGTGACCTGGGTTAAGTGTATCTCACTATTTTTGTTGTTTCTTTCTCTCATTATGAATTGATCATGTTATCTTATGTTGATTGAATTGGGTATTGTGAAAAGATGATTTTAATGCATTCATTGAATCATTTATTTGCAAAGCCATTGCTAGAATTTTGATATAATATTTAACTAGTATGTTGAACTTTATATGCAGTGACTAATGATTCGTAATCATTAGGGATAACATAACTTATGTTAAATGATGCATCGTATGTGGTTATTTCCTTGATTAATTGGTTTTCCTAATTCATAATGCTATTTCCTAATTAAATCTAGAGATTGTATCCTAAGTTATTTGGTGGTTAGATTTAATTAACGATCGTATCTTGATTAAAAACTACCTAAAGGAAAACTCGGGTTAATTATTAACCCACGATTAATAGTTGCTAGGAAAGGCTTAAAAACAACAAATCAATGAACTATTGTTAATTAGGTTGATAGTTGTGTATTAGTGTGTGTTTTTCTAAGTATTTGGGATATGTTTCTTACATAATAGGTTGTTATTATCGTGTTTTAAGACTTATTTTATATGTTTTTATTTAGTTTGATCTTCATGACTGTTCTTTTATGTTTGATGTTGGTTTATGGTAAGAATTGATCATTTTAGTGTAGGAATGGAGGGTGGCCACCTTTTTGATTGAGCTAAAGACCACAGGGGAGAAGAAAAGTGGAGGAGGTGTAAAACAAGAACCCATGATAGAAGGATTAATGTTAATTTCCACGATTGTAGGAACTGAAGTCAAAAAAGCACACAGGTTTCACTCATTTTTAAGTTTTTGTGGCTTGTCATATGAGATAGACGGGCATAAATCCCTAGAGCTGAGGGAGTGATGGGAGAACCTGCCTCCTTGAGCTACAAAATAGATTTAAAGCGTAGAGAGAGGTGGAGAATCAAAACTTCCATTTTAAATTGGGCAAAGAGCACACCAACTCCAGATTTTCCAGATTTGGGCAAAGAAGGGGAGGAGCTTGCTTCACTATTTCTTATTTCTTTTTCTCTTATAGGATCTTTATTATAGATTTTTTGGTTATTGGGGATGCTAATGACATTATGAGGGGTTGAGTTATTTGTAGAGATTACTTTTGAACTATTTGTTGAACTCATATTTTGTTGATTTGAATGAATGATGCTTTTGATAAATGTTAAGCTTATAACTTGCAATATATTGAGAAATTGAGTTAGGTAAATTGTGTAGGGCTGTACATTGAGAATTGGCACTCTATAGACCTACATTCATCAATTTAATTGATTAGTTAGAGTGAGATCTTGGCTATTTAATTGATTACCCATAAGATAACTTTGTAACTAGTTAAATTGGTATACTGATTTTGTAGATTGAGAGATTGCTTAATCATTTCCATTTAATTTGGCTAGGGACAATTAATTACACCTTGAGACAGGGTAGTTAATAAATTAGGATATCTTAGGTGAGACATAATTCAATTAACAAGGAAGGAGGGAGATAGGATAGGGAAAAAGTGATCGCTAATTGTTAAATCTTGAATTCCAAGTTTCTGCACTTTTGCTTTATCATTTGTTCAGTGTTAGTTATTTGATTAGTTTTTTTTTAGTTTATATTCATTAAAATTGGTTCTCAAACAAAGTAGCCTGAATTAAGTAATATCTAAACACAATCTTTGAGGGATTTATATCTATTCTTTATTACAAGTCGCACCCCATATACTTGCATTTTTTTAGTCTAAAACTAGTGAATTGGTTTTGCAATTAATATAGGCCAGATTTAACTAAAGAACTGAGTCCCTACCTAATTCCCCATTTTTATCTTTTTTGCATGTTTCCTTTAATTTGTTTTTATTAGTTTAGTTTCATTTTATTTTCTTATTTCTAAAATCAACCCCCCCTCCGTTAAACCTAAACACCAGTTGCTTTCATTTCAACAACTTTACACACACTCTCTGTGGGGTCGACTTAGACTCACCATTGCTATAGTAGTAGTCTTGTTATTTTTTTGAATGGCGTAACGATGAGCTACCAATTTTGGCACCGTTGCTGAAGAGTGTAGTGTTTTATTTTTTGTTTGTCATTTAATTGTTGTTTTGTACATATTTTTCGTAATTAGTTTCTTTTCAGTTATTTCGTGATCCTTTCTTTATTATGTTTTGTGTTTGTGATTTATTAAAAAAAATTGTTAATGGAAGAAATTTTTCTTTAACTCTTATTCTCAATCTTATAACCAAGGTTAAACTAATCAACCTAACTTAGTTATGGATGGGATAGCAATCAGAATTACATCTATGATAGTTAGCAGGACATACAACAATTCCTATGTAGACTAGAAGCTTCTTTTCAAAACTCAGGTATATCTCTAGAAGAAATGATGAATGTTGTGATTCTTAAAAATCTTCAATTTCAGAAGGGTATTTAGTAGCTTCGTGAGAGTATGTAGCAGAATATGATACATGATTTAGCTCGGAGGAAAGTATTGAGTCCATAATTATTTTCTAGACAAAACCTTCACCTTTATCTAACAGGCTGGAAAAATTAAACGAAGAAGAAAAAGATGATGAGTCTTTTGAATTATTTTAAGAGAGCAAAGACTCAGTTAAAATAAAGAATCTGAAGATAGAGAGGATGCTGGAGGTGAACAATTATCAATCAAGGTCCTATCCGGAAGAACCTCACGTGGGGGAATCGCATGTGCCATCAAAAATTCATAATTTTGTCATACGAGGAGAAGTATGGAGTCTAGCTAGCGACCTTAAACAAAGGCATTGATTGGGAGGCAACCCAAGGGAAGTAAATTTCTTATTACTTTTTATATGCATATACATTTTTGAATTTGTTTCTTTTACTGGTTTTAAGTTTTTAATCAAAATGATAAAGAGAATAAAACAACAAAACAAACATTTTCTCTTTTTTGTTGATTATAGGACTATATAGTCATGATTAGAATGTGAATTGGCTAGATAATTTTGTAGCAACTTTAGCATGTACTTTTACTTTTGTGATTGATCAAGGTGCATTATCTTTAGAAGAGTAATGACTAGTGGTAGACAAAGCAAGTGAGATTTTGAGTGTTATTTGACTGACACCTTCATATTAGTTTGATTGTCTTTTGATATTATATGACCATTATGACATGTACATCCTGATTTTGCCTTGATTTCTATTCGACACCACATTTTTATCATATGCATTAACATAAATATGATAAGGCATTCTTTGCTTTTCTAAGATACATTAGCCAAATAGGCTACCCATTATATGACTTTCCTTTTTGATAAGCCCCCTTGAGCTTTATTTGCCTTTTCTTTATGTATTAGCCATATTACATGCTTTAATCTAACCAAATGTCATTCCCAAGCCTTGAAGCAAGTGGAAGATATGTTGATTTTTGAGTTTGTGGAAGTTCAAAATTCTAAGTGCGGGGGTATGCATATATATGGATTGGTTATAATGATGGGTGTTATTTTACGCCTTATTATTGAAATTTCCATGTTGACGTAGTTTATTTTAACTTTGATAAGAGAAAAGAAAAGAAATAAAGAAAAGAAAATGAAAAAGAAAAAAGAAAAATGTTTAAATAAATGTATCAAGCAGGAATTGCTTATGTGTTGAAAAGTTGTTTATGATTAATGCATCCTCCTAAAGTTATAATGAATGTGTTATTAGATTATGTTGAATATGAGGTAGATGTTGGCTTAGAAGGTTAACTATTTTGTGATTTCAATTTATTGTAATCAATCATATGAGTGATTCCGTCATATTGGTATATAATTTATGTGGTTTGTGTGTGAGAGCTAAATTGGGTGGCAAAATATAAATGATGCATTCGTCATAGCTAACGGTACCCAGTTTTTGATGAGTGTTAACTTATGCACTTAATGTCACATTAAGTGTTGCTTTGTTTCACTAACCTAATGGCGTTTAATTTACTTGACCCAAATACATCTCACCTTACCTTTACCCACATTACAACCTCAAAAAGTCCTTTGATTTATGATTTTGCATGTAAATTTAGTGGTGGAGAAATGAAATGATATGTGAAGTTATGGATTGTCTGTTAGAGTTATGTAAATATAGTGCCCTAGAAAGCAAGTGTATTTACATATACCTTAATCTTCTTCAATTATAGTTTTGTAATGGAAATATTTATTATTAATAAAATAAAATAATTTGGTTTTAATGAGCATTATATATCTAGTCATAAGGTACCAAGATTCTTTTGTAAGTAATATACATATACATAGAG
>JANZXP010000195.1:21541404-21552886 GCA_027576715.1 Erythroxylum flavicans | reverse complement strand
TTTAATTTAATTTTCTAGATTAATTGCATTAAACAATTTTATTTCTTAAACAAAGTCTTTTCTAAATTAAGTGGTGTCTGGGCATCAATCCCTGTGGGATCGATATCTGCTCTTTCTAACTATAAGTCACGACCTGTTCACTTGCAGTTTTTTGAACGTAAAACAAGTAGATAGGTTTTACAATCTATCAACACACACCAAACGTTTTCTAACATACTTTGCAATATCCTTCCTCATTCCTCTCCATTAGAAGTGTTCTTTTAAATCTTTATTCATTCTGGTACTCCCTGGATGCATTGCATATAGAGCATTATGCGTCTCATTAAGAATTTCATCCTTTAACTCTTGCACAGCCGGAATACATAATCTGTTACCTACCACCATCAATCCATCTTCTCTTACTTTTATTTCTGAAGGCTTACCATTTTTAATTTCTTCTCTGAGCTTGCCCAAGTACTTATCTTGTTCCTGCAATTTCTTAATTTTCTAATTCAATACTGGCGTTATTCTAAAATTGGCCAATATACCACCATATTCGACTTGCCTCAATGTCACCTTTAATTTGGCTAATTCCTTCAATAAAGAAGATATATCATCTTCACATGCACCATATTAGACTTCCTACTCAGTGCATCTGCTACTACATTGGCTTTTGGTAGTCTATCATTAAGTCATAGGCTTTCAATAATTCTAACCATCTCCTTTATCTCAAATTTAACTCTTTTTGGCTCATCAAATATTTAAGACTCTTGTGGTTTGTAAATACCTTGGTAGTGACTCTATATAAATAATGTCTCCATATTTTTAATGCAGAGACTATAGCAACTAATTCCAAGTCATGCGTAGGATAATTCATTTCATAGGGTTTTAATTACCTGGAGGCATAAGCAATTACTTTATCTCCTTGCATCAACACACACCCTAATCCTTTCCTTGAAGCATCACTATACACTGTATATCCATCACTGCCAAAAGTCAAAGTCAGAATTGGTGGGGTTGTAAGCTTCTTCTTCAATTTCTCAAAGCTTCGCTGACATTCTTCTGTCCACACAAACTTCTATCTCTTCCTTGTCAATTTGGTGAGTGCAGTTGCTATCATAGAAAAGCCTTCCACAAATCGTCTGTAATAACCAATCAATCCTAAGAAACTCCTCACTTCTGCCACATTCTTGGGTGCTTCCCATTTAATTACAACTTTTATTTTCCTTGGATCCATATGTACTCCTTTTTTTTGAAATCACATGTCCAAGAAACACCACTTCCTTTAGCCAAAACTCACTTTTATCAAATTTGGCATATAACTCTTTCTCCCTCAATGTCTTCAAGGCAATCCTTAAATGTTCCTTATCGCTTTTGGAATAAACCAATATATCATCAATAAAGACTATGATAAATTGGTCTAGGAAAGGCTTGAAGATTCTATTTATGAGGTCCATAAAGGCTGCAGGGGCATTGGTTAACCCAAAAGGCATAACTAAATACTCAAAATGCCCATATCGTGTTTTGAAAGTAGTATTTGACACATCAGACTCTTTTATTTGCAATTAATGATAACCTGATCTCAAGTTTATCTTGGAGAAGACTTTTGCTCCGTACAGTTGATCAGACAGATCATCTATGCATGGAAGGGGGTATCTATTCTTGATAGTGACAAGATTGAGCTTCCCGTAGTCCACACACATCCCCAAGGCGAAGAGCTAGGCCTAATAAAACCTTTCTCCAACAGCTCTTCTAACTGCTCATTAACCTTTTTCAATTCTGCGGCAGCCATCCTATAGGGTGGAATCGATATGGATGCCATGCCTAGAAGAAGCTCTATGGTGAACATGATTTCTCTAGGTGGTGGTAGTCCTGGTAGTTCTTCTGGAAAAAACATCTAAACATTCCCTTACCATAGGAATATTTTCTAATTTCTCTTCATCCACCTTCATGTCTAACACATATGCCAAGAGTTCTTTATGCTCTTTCTTCATCATTTTCCCCACTGTCAGTACTGAAATAAGTTCAGGTGGGCTTATCTTCCTGTCTCCCACAAATATCACCTTTTCACCTTTATCTAGTACAAACTCTATCGTCTTCTGTCTCCAATTTAAATTGGCACTATATTTTTCTAAAGTGTCCATGCCCAAAATCACATCCAATCCTTTCACCTCCAATGGCATTAAATTCACCACTAATTTTACCTAACCAATGCATATTTCACACCCTCGATAAACATGAGTAATAATAACATACTGGCCAATCAGGGTGCTAACCATCAAATAACTATCAAGTAGACTCAAATCTCTATAATGCAAAATCATACTTGTAGAAATAAATGAGTAGGTAGATCCCCGGTTCAATCAAAACAATAATATCATCATGAAATAATTTAACCATACCAGTAACAACCTCTGGAGCTGCTTCTGCTTCCTTCCTGGTCATCATGAATACCCTAGCTAGTGCTTGTCCCCTCGGTCTTCCAAGTGGATTTACTTTCTTGGCTCCACTAAAACTACCCACTTCAGTTGCAAACTTAACTTCCATGGTCTCAGCCCTCTTTGAATCTTGCATTTGAGTTCTCGCCTGTCTAGCATACTGTGGACACTCTCTAGCTATGTGCCCTTTCTCTACACACTTGAAATAGGCACCAGTCAATTTATAACATTCCCCTTTATGGAATTTGCCGCAATGATCACATTTGGGAAAAGATGTTTTTCCCCCCTCTCCTCTTCCCCTACCTCCAACAATCGAGGCTTGAAGGGAAGTAGTTCTTAGTAGTCTGGGTCGGCTTGCGCCACTGCTCCTAATATCAAATTCTGTAGGGAAGGTCCTGGTACTCCTTTCTGACATAGAAGCACTGCTACTACCTCCTCTTCTAAGCTATTCTCTTCCTTTCCTCTTTTCGTTTACTGCATTCTTTATGTTCTCTATGTTCTCCACCCTTAATGCAGCTTCTACCAGTTGTTGAAAGTCGCAAAAATTTTGCACGACCACTTTTTCTCTTATGGCCAAATGCAATCCTACTTCAAATCTTTGACACTTAACTGCTTCGCTCATCATTAACTCGGCTGCATATCTAGATAATTGTTTGAATCTGTGCTTATACTCACTCATAGTCCTTCTGGGTGAGACTCAGAAACTCCCTCTGCTTCTCTTAGATATACACCTCAGAAAGATATTTCTTCTTATAGGCAGCTTGGAAATCTTTCTAAGTTAACACTATCGGCTTTAACTAGCTCCCTGTTACACTTTCCCACTAATGCAGGGCATCTCCCTGTAGCAAGCTCGTAGCATGCACAATCTTTTCCTCATTTTCACAATCCATCTATTCCAATATTCTCTTTGTCTTCCTCAACCAAGTCTCAGCTTCCTCAGGATCAATTGTTCCATAAAAGTCCACTGCGCCATATTTTCTCAACTTATCAAATTGTCTTCCTTTCTTAGATGGGGCTAGAATAGACGTGGATGGCATCTTGCCCATCGCCTATACAAAAGCCTGAGCAAAGGCTTGAAACACTCTAGGATCAAACGAATTAGGTACTTGTGTTTGAGGAAGGGATGGCTTGGGCATTTGAGGTTTAAAGGGCTCATTATCCTTCCCTACAGTTGCCTCAACAATCGTTGGAGCTTCGGACTCGTTAGTACCCTCTTCTCTTGGTGGAGAATCAGGTGTAGCAGATCCTTGCAAAACTCCTCGTGTTCTTCGATGAGGTGGCATTTTACTCCTTCAATAACATATCATCATTTAGCTTACATTTTATTTTAATCCTATTTCCTATATGTATGCATGAGATGCATGTCACTTAATGCAATCAATAAATTTAACAAAATAACAATTAATCACATATCATAATAATTCATAGTATAACATATTCTAAGCCTAGGAATTCTTAGAAATTGTGGGCTCTGATACCAAAGATGTTGGCCCCGGGTCTTGGTTCCTATTTCATGGCATTAAGGCACCAAAATTGGAGTATTCTTAAAATAAAAATAATTATAAATAAAATTAATTTCAAAATAAAAAGAATTTAAGTCCTTGCTGGGAGCAAAAACAAATACATAAACAATTAAAATAAATAGCCTAGAATAAATTTGACATGAAAATAAATTAAAAGAAATCATGAAGGGACCCTTTTTAATATAAACAATTAATAATAAAATAAAATAATAAAATGAGAAGTCAAAAAATGAGGAGTAAAACAAATAAATCAACTTATGAATTATTGAATAAAAAGAAGAATGTAGAAGAGGGAAAGTCGTGGGTGTGAGAAAAATTTCTCACGGCTGTGACAGATACCGATAAAGGGGAGTCATGATCGTGCATAGGTGAGCAGTAGCGATTTTAAAGGGATTGTCAAGATCGTGCTTAAGCACGATCGCGACTTTCCAGTCGCACACATCAACTTTAAATCTTCATATTTTTCAATCCCAAAGTCCAAACTTTACAAACTTTATATCATTGGAAAGATAGAAGAAAGATCTACAACTTTCATGCAGACAATTTCGTCAAATTCTGTCTAAATCAATATAGTTTATTTCCTTGAAGTTTCAGATCACATTTTATCCCTTTTTCTCCCTTTTCTTTCTACTGTCAAAATATATAATATTAACAATAACCAAAAGACCCGAATCTAATATTTAAAATCATACATACAAAATTCCCAACTTACACAATTTCCTCAGAAAAATCTATCTAAAGGTCTTCCAACATCCAACAATTTTATTACCAACACAATACCATCTTTACAGAAGAGAAATCTTGACATAGACAAAGAGAATTTCTGCAACTTTTGCATCAATTCTCAACAAAACAGAGTTGGTGCACAACTTCATATTACATATCAGAAGCCACATCAGTGGCATAATACAAAAATTACAATCTCGAATGCTTATGCATGATACACTTCTAAGTACCAAAAGTTTCTAAACTAACTAGTTACAAAAGTCTGAAATTCTTGGAGTTGCCAAATTTTGCAAAGGTTCAGTGATCTGCTTTGTTTGTACCTGAAGAGTGAAAAAGTTGGGGCAAGCTGGGAAGCTTAGTGACTAATATTATTATAGCTATTGGTGATATATATATATATATATATATATATATAATATATTATTTGTTTGATTGTTCTGTGAGTGGTTCGTCACGAATAGATATATATATACAAATTCACTTCGCATAACAGATACTTAAAATTTCAACCAAACACAACATTCACATTCTAAATTTGAGAATTTTACATAAACATGAACACTTCATCTCACAAATCATATCATAAAATCAATTAATAATCAAGTCATAAAACTCAATTATGCTTTATACTCAACAATTCAAGATGTAATGCACAAACATAATGGCTCGAGAGAATCCCGTAGAATGAAAAGGAGAAATCGAAGTTTACACCATGAACGAAATGAGTTCATCTTTCAGAGCTCATATGCCCCAAGCGGGCAGCCGGGAGAAGGCTTTAAGTCAACGTGCATGTGACAAACGAAATGGTAACTCTCTTGCCCACATAAGCAAAGTTTCAGATGCATATATATTTCATAACATATTCATATTTTCATGCTTCTTAAATTTTCTGCTTTGCATCAATACTAAATTGTAGTTTCTTTCAAAGTAAACATGATAACAAATTCATAGGATATTTTTCCCACATTCACAACGAGTAAAAGCAAGCATTTATACACATACAAACAAATAATTTCAGCTTATCATCACAAAAACTATAAACATATTACCCACCTCTTTACTTATAAATCCAAGCTCAAAACTTGTCTTTCCTTTTGTTCTTGCCTTTGAATTTCTTGCTCCCTTCAAGCAACCATATTTTCATTTAATCATTATACACGACTATAGCTTCCATAAATCTCTACTTTTCAAAAATGAGCTTAGACTTAATCTATCTTGATTTATCTAACTAGAAGAACTAAGATCTAGTTAAGGTTCATAAAAATCTAAAAACATCAATCTCTTGTTTCTCTTTTTTCTTCATCTTTATTTCAACTCATGAAAACCTAGTTTCTCTACTTTTTTTCTATCAAAAGAAGAAAAGAAGATAGGGGTTACCAAAAACGTAGCTGAATCTTCTTCTTCTTCTTCTTATCTTCCTTTTCTTTCTTTCCTTCTTCTTCTTTTATGTTTCAGTTTCTGCTTCTCTTTTTCCTTTCTTATTTTACACGACTCTCTTTCTTTTTCCTAACCTCTCAAACACGTGTCTCCCTTTCTCTTATTCTTACACGACTCTCTTCCTTTTCTCTAATTTCTTCTAGGTTCTTCTACGACTTCTCTCTTTCTTTCTTTCTTACACGAACACGTCCCTTTCTTTCTTATTCTTATTTTATTTTTCCAGAACTTCACTCACGCACCTTAGTTTGTTCTTCTCTTATTAGTCTAAAAACTACTCTAATCTTCCAATCTTACCCTTCCATATTTAATCTAATGCCTTCTAACTCCTTGACTTAATTCTAACACTTCTATTTAATCCATGCAACCATATGTAATTAAAAATATATAATAATATTCATAAAGTCCATAAATTTCTAAATTCAAAAATTCTAATTTTTACTCATGACTAAATGCCAACAAATCCTCATTTAATAATTCTAATTTTTGAGAAAAGCTCGGGGTCTAACATCAGCTTCCTTTTTCCTTTTTTAGCTGGCACTCTCACCTTTATTATTATAAAAAATAGTTTAAAAACTGTGTGAGTTGAAACTTAACGTAAGAGAAGGTGAGTCATCTAGCTACTCCACTTGCTTCCAAACCGAAGGAGACAAAAATGAAGGAGCTATCTTTATTTTATTCACTCTCAATTTTTTCACTCACCACCAGCCTCCATTCTTTTTCAACTATAGCCGACATCTTGCTTCTCTTTTATTTATTCAGTAGCTACCTTCAAGACTCATGAGGTAGCTAGGTTAAAATTAGGTAAAATGGAAAGGTGTTGTGTTTCCTAAGCCTCCAATTGTAACTCTTCCACATTTTTATTCTACCACCTTTTAGCAACCCTTACACACTCACGTTTTTTACTCTAGCTGAAACACCCCAATATCTCTTTGTTTTTTTGTACTTTAAACATGGAATGACAGCTGGTAACTAACGTGATACATATATAGTCCCATGCAATCTATGCAGTTGTGAGTGAGAGCCCTCCAAATGTGTAGTTGTCTAATTTTTTGTTTTATTATCCAAGTTGTCATGCTACAACGACACCATTTAAACTTTGTCTTTTTACCAACCATCTTCACGCCACATTTCTTTATTTTTCTAGCCTCTCTTTATGCCACACACATGTATTCTTTATGCTTTAAACGTTTGTAGCATTAAAGTACTGCATAACCGTGAGTTACAATGCAATATTCTTCTTTGTGTTTTCATTTTATTCTCTTCTTCTTGCTCTAATATTTTTCTTCTTTGTATTTCCAGTTTATGTCTCATCTTTCTTGGCATTTAATTGTGTTCTCTTACTTTCAATCATCTTCTTCTTCGTGCTCCATGAATTAAAAGAATATAGAAATTGAGAAGATGGCTTCAATGGATATGCTCTCAAGTCACTTTAGCTCCTTCATTTACGAAACGTACCTAAGATCAAATATGAGCTCAAGTGAGTATTCTAGGCATTTCTAAGGCATTAATCACTAAGTGTAGTATATCAAATGAATTAACATTTAAACACATATCAAGTTATGAATGAAGTTAGGCTTGGAAATATTGTATAGTTCATCATTAATAAGGATTTTGCTTATGAAGCAACTAGAAAAAGGTTGCAAAGCAAGTTTAACTCTTTTTTATTGAACTCCTTGTATTGCACATTATATTGACCTAATGTTGAAAAATATAGGAGATGATAGATAGTTTCCTATCATTGATAACACTATACAAAAAACAAGAAAAGTAACTAAGCTCATTTAACATCTAGCATAGGTCTTGAATTTGATGAGATAGGATTCACCAATGGTAGGAATTTGTGTCATCTTTCTATTACATGATTTGCAACTAGTTTCTCATCACTTTATTTTTTTTGAAGGAGTTGGAACAAATGTTTATAAGTGATAAGTGAGTTACATCTCAGTATACTAGATTTAATGTTAGATGGGAGGTTTCTAGAATTATACTTGAAGATAACGACTTTTGGTCATAATATCAATTTGTCATCCAAGTTTATGAGCATTTAGTGAAAGTACTTCATTTGGATGATAGTAGTGAGAAGGAAACAATAAGTTATTTTTATGATTCCATGTAATAAATTCTTGATTGACTATATATTTACTCCCTAATTCTTAGTAATTAAAGTTATGATGTGCTTAAAATATTTATTTTGGTTCATATTTTTTTTAGGTACAATTTAGAAGAACAAGAACCAAAATGAGCTAAAAATGTATCCTTGTAGTTGTCCTATTGATTTTTAATCTTATTTACCTTTGAGGAACAAGAAAGAGATGAATTAGAATGAAGATGGGACAAAGAATGAAAGAAATGAAGTTATAACAACTTACACAGTCATGTATGAGACTGAGTAACTTATTAGAAGCATGTAGGAGCGTAAAAATGTAGTTTCAAACTCTTCTGTAACCTACACGACTGTGTGTGGACTTACACGACAGTGTAAGTGAGCTACATGACTATGTAAGTGGATGCGTAATTGACCAAGACCATGTCATGTCTAACTGACCAAGATCACGTAAAACTTATAGTTACACATCCACTTACATAGATTTCACGAAATTAGGAAACAAATGACACACATGATCACTTATATGCCCATGTTTGACCATATGTTCTGTAGAACCTTAATTTTTAGTATAAAAGGACATTTAAGTGGTAAAAGGAAAGAGAGAAGAGTTTAGAGACACAAAAGTGGGTAGATTTCTTATTTTTTGGAGTGTTGTAAAGAGCTAACCTTCATCCTTCTGGTTCAAAGGGGATATCGAAGTTGATGAACATATTTGGGCGTTTCTTAATCTAGTATTACGTTTCTCATTCTCCTTTGGAATTGGCTGTGTTATTCTTTATTTAATTTTTTGGGATTCATGTATCAATGATTAATGTTCTCACTCTCAAATAGATTATTCATGTATAAACTTATTGTAGGATCTAGATAGCAATATGTAATCATTGTATCCTAAATCACTTGTGGTAAACTAATGGTTGTGCATCATTAAGGTTAACATAACATAGGTTAAATGACCTGAGATTGTATGGTTGTTGCCTAGATTAACCTATTTTCCTATTACATAATGCAACTGTCATATTAAATCTAGAGACCTTATTCTAAGTTATCTGATAGCTAGACTTGATTAAATAGTTTACTTTGATTAGATATGAACTAAGGGAAAACTGAGGTTAACAGAGCTTATTGTTAATTTATGATTTATAGTTTTGAGGAGAGGTATGAGAACAACATGATGATTAATTATTCTCACTCAAGTGAAGGTTGAGATTGAGCCACAAACTGGAATTGAAACCCATCAGTTAATTCTATCCCACCCCTTGGTTAATTTTATCTCTTTTGTACTGTTTGATTTGATTTAAATTCAATAGTTTAGTTTTACGTTATTTTATTTATCGATTTCAACCATATCATCCAAGCCTAAATATTGGTTTATTCATTTCAAAAGCTAAACACACTCTCCATGGATATGATCCCTACTCATCACTACTATAAATTTAGTTGTGCAGAGTTAAGTTTTATTTTTTGGTGTGTTCAATCCATAGTAAGAATTTTGGCATCGTCGTCGATGAGTGAAGTGATTTAATTTTTACTTTTGATTTTAATTGGTGTTTTGTATATATATTTGATTATAATTAGTTTTTATAGTTATTTCTTGATCTTTCTATATTTATTAGTGATTATATATAGTAGTGATGAGATCTCATCAACAAGATCTCCACAATTTGATTCTGAGATCAAAAGGATAATATGAAGGGAGTATGTCAATATTATTAGGGGAATTTTTTCCCATAGCCTATATTCCCAATCCTATAACCTAAGTTAGAGAGATCACCCAAACCTAAGTTATGGAAGGAATAGGTAACAAAATTGCTTCCCAAATAGGCTATAACGTGTACAACAATTCCCATATAGACCATAAGCCTCTTATTCCAATTCAGGTACATCTTTAGAAGATATAGTTAAGTCTCTTACCACTAATACTCTACAATTCCAATAGGATGTAAAGCAATTTCTGTAAGAGACGAGATCTCAATTCTAAGATACAAAGTCTAGCATCCAGAATTTAAAGAGCTAGACGGGTTAGATGGTGGTAGCCATTAACCACTTAGAATCATAAAGTAGATGAAAGTTATCATCCCAACCCGAGGTAAATCCAACGAATGTTAGCGTGGTGACCTTAACCAGTGGTAAGAAGCGTGAGGATCCTAGGAGGACTGCTCAAAAGATGGCTAATGAAGAAGAAATTGAGAAGAAGCTTGAAGGAGAAAAGGATATATTATCTAGTTTGAAGGTAAATGTTGAATCCCGAATTATTGTTAGAACTAACCATTAACCTTTCCTTAGTAGGTTAGCAAAATCGAGCAAGGAGGAAAAGGGTAAAGAGATATTGGAGACTTTTTGAGAGGTATAAGTGAATATATCTTTACTAACTACAATTAAACAATTGCCAAGAAAGAAAATACCTATGAAGTGTAGGAATCTAGTAGACATTAAGAATTTGAAAATAAGGAAGACAGTGAATGTGAGTGATCATTGAATCAAGCCTTATCCAGAAGAATTTCAAATGGAAAATGCAGAATCAGTGACACCTAAAGACCATAATTTTGTCAGATGTTGAGGAAAACATAAAGTCGAGCTAACGACAATAAACAAAGGCGCTACTTGGGAGACAACCCAAGGGAAGTTTCCTCCTTTTCCTTTACATTTTCATATATGTTGTTTGTGTTGAATGCTCCATTTCTTATATTTAATGTTACACTCAAGACAATGAAATTTTTAAGTGTGAGGTTAGGGACCTTATTTATTATGTGTGCTTTTAAATTTATTTTTTAGTTATTTTGCTTGTAAAAAACATTATCTCCTTTTCTATTGCTTTTAAGGATTTATATATATAATTAGAAAGTATAATTAACTAGAAAAAGTTCATGGCAACTTAGGCATGTATTTTTACTCTTATGATTGGTCAATGTAACACCCCTACATGGAACCTACAACCATCCACATACATGGCAACCAAATTCTTGTAAAAATATTCACGACATATTTCTATTCATTTGTAAGGACTCTCACCACACATCTTTCTATTCAATGCTATACATATACTGTTGGCCCCCGAAATTTTTCGTTAAATTAAGCATAATAGTTTATAGAATAAGCATGATAATTGAATTTTTACCTTAGAAAAATTTTTGGGATCATGATAGAATCATTTTTGGAGATTAATTATTTATTACAATGTGAGTAAAATTTTATTTTGCTAGTTAGTGAAATAAATGCATAAGAATGAATTGAGGGCATTTTTGGCATGTAACTTAAGTATCAAAAGAGCCTAA
>JANZXP010000195.1:21518430-21541304 GCA_027576715.1 Erythroxylum flavicans | reverse complement strand
CTTCTTCTGTGTTACTGTTCACAGAGTTCGTCTGTGATACTGTACACAGATTCCTCTGTGTTACTGTTCACAGACTTCGTCTGTGTTACTGTTCGCAACTTCTTCTATGTTACTATTCACAGTTTATCTTCTGCCCTATTTTCGACCCTTCAGAAGATAGAATTGGTCTTTGAGGTCTTCCTAAAAGTTGTAGCTCTTGAAGTCCTCTATCAATCTATCTAAAGAAATCCTAGATTGGATGTCTGTAGAAAAATTTATACTAATAACCCCGAAGTATGTACATATGTAAAGTGTGGACTCACCAACGCTATTCCTTGAGGTATTTGGGTTGAAATGGAGCATTAAACAAGTCGACTACTTAGCTGTAAGTCGACCATTAACAATCAGAGCAAGAAGATGAACCGATAATGATTAAGGTGTTCTCTTATGGGAAATAGCTCAAGTATTATGATTTTCTACAAGAGTTGGACTTCGGAAACGGGGTCTAACAGTTGTTGGTATCAGAGCAAGCATGAAAGTTAGACTCCGAAATCAGGGTCCAACATATACATATTCAAAATTTCATATCATTTAACATTATCATCGAAAAGTAGTATTACATCTTTGTATTTACCTGTTAATCCAAAAGAAAAACATACAATTTCCTTTATTACATATATAACCATTCCTTAATCAAAAGACAGATCCAAATGTACTTTTACTCCTAGTTATTGGCCTTGGCCCCTGCAAATATTCACTGTACCTCACTCCTATGACCTTGACCTACACAGATTAACACACGTACTAAGCTTGAAAGCTGAGTGGGGAAAACACTTAGTTTTTGATGACCACTCATAACAGTCATCCACTAAGTACATACATTCAGAAATATCATAAACTCATGTATCATAAATTCATATTCATAATCCAAACATTAATATTAACGCTCATGTAAACAATGATGGCATACCTAAGTAAAGTACATAATAGAAATATGCTTTAATATATTATCCATATATCAAAAATGTACATTTATAAGCCAAATATTGATATTCAATGCTTATTGATACAAATTATCAATACAAATACAAATGCTCATTAATACTAGTTATTTATGTTGTCATATTGTATTTCTTATTTATAATCATTTACTTTACTTTTTGTGTTAGGCCTGCACATTCCTATGGGGATAATGGGAGCTATGGATATTCGACGATATTAGAATTATGGATACTTAAAAGTATCAAACTGTATATACCTGAAGATATCAAACTGTAGAGACATTATAGTCTCAAAAGGAAGAAACTATCAGTTTCAAACTGTAGCAACTGCACTGTAACCCTATAGGCATGCCTATCTATCCACTACCAGGGCAACAGAGCAGGCACTGTAACATTTCCTTTAACCATTTGTCAATTTTACAATTCATATATTGACAAATCACATGATATATATTTCAAGTCATAAAATCTGTATTTGTGTTCATACATGCAAGTCATAACCTGCCACCATTAGAATCATGTCAAAATCACACTTGTATAATCATTCTATATACATATGAATGACAAATATGCATACAAATCATTTATATACATGTAAATTTTCTTTAGTTGTGCTCACTCTTAAATTCCAATGTTCAATCATCCATTTCACATAAGGAAAATCCTATTTCTTTTATTTCTAGGTGTTTGAAAAGTTTCATATACATTAAAAAAGGTTTGGATAAGATTCGGTAAAAATCTGAAATGAAGAAAAAATCAAAATAGTGCAATTTGGGACAAGCCTATGGTGGTAAAAAAAATAAGCAATCAATCACTCCAGAAGCAAATCACATGACGGGCTCTAGTTGTTCCTTAATATGAATATGGAAAATGTTTGAATTAGGGCTTTAAGTCTTCTATAAATTTGTTTCCCTATGTCTCTAGACTCTATATGACTAACAATCAGATCATTTGGACTTTTAAATCATGAGATAAAAACGAAATATAACAAGTTGCTCCAAAATAGGGGCAGCATCAAGTTACTATTTTCAAACCCAATTTCCAATATCATAAAGCCATAATTAAGTCAGAGTCTCTCCTAGAGATTTTTATTTCTATGTCTTATGTTTCATATTCAACTAAAATAACCCAATTTAGAGGTATTTAGGTTGAGTTATAACTCAAACAATGTGACTTATTCAAATAAACCCTAGATATAATTCCATTACTCACTACGCTCTTATCATATTCAACCAATCCTATGTAAGGTATCACTAAAATAGAACCAAAGCATCATCCCAGCAACCATTCCATATCCAAATGAATCTTTGTATCCATTAAAAATTACACACAAAAAGAATTTAAACCAAGTGTATTCGCAAACCTTAAAATTGGCAAAGTAGTTCTTCTAATGCCTTTCCTTCCCTTCCTCTTTGGCTTTGATTGACTCACCAAATGAAAAATGATGTGATGAAGAAGGTGAAATGGAGAGGAGAAAATTTTGAAGATAAAACCCCCCAAGTTCCATCCATCTCCCCTTTCCATATGCCTTTTCGTGAATTTTCTAGTCTTAGACATATGTTTTAGTCCCATTAAACCATATGTTACAATCCTATTGGACCATATGTTACAATCATATAGGGCCACATGTTATAATTATATTGGATCACGTGTTACAATTCTATTGGAACATATATTACAATTTTATTATAACATGTGTTACAATTCTATTAGACACACACAAGCTTTAATCTTATTGGTCACACATGCTTTACACAAATTGGTCCTTGTGTTAACTTTAGAAAAATTCACATGTTGGTCCTTCTTCTTCCTTTAATTCCCAAATTGGCCGATAATCTTATCAATTAATTTCATGACTATATGTCTTAAGTTTCTAATGGCATAAATTTTATGCAATTTGGTTAATTATATCAGGAGTTATACCTAAAAAACTACAAACTATTTGAAAAAACAAACAACAACCAAAACTTAACTTCAAATCAAAATTCAAAAAGCTTAGAGGTAGAATAAAATTTTGGTTCCTTCATAAAAGTTTTATAACTATGTCTCTAGTTTAATATCCAATTGAAATTATCCAATTTGAGGTCTACAGACCAAGATATGACCAAATTATAGAAGTCTGTTCAGTGGAACCTATCTATCCAGCGAGGTACATATTCTAAATCAACCAACTTCAGTCTTATCATGCAAGAGTAATACAAAAACACATCCAATTTAACCAACAACATCCCATTTGCTTATGGAATACATCTTTTATCCATTCCCCTCACTTCAAGCTCATAAATCCAAGCAAAAATATCAAAAATTCCCATCCATATTTCATGTCTAAGTTTGTATGTCCATGTCGAAACTAATGCCCATTTACCCATGTCTTTTACATTAAGTGCCATTATGTTGCTTATTAAGATGCACTTAATTTATTATGTTCACTTCTTAATACACCACATACATGCTATAATACTTCTAAAGTATATGTTAGGGCCTTACAGTTAATGTATTTTAGCTTTATAAGAGTAGTAACTAGTGGGTAGATATAAGCAAGTGAGATTTTGGGCCTTTTTAGACTGACACATCTATATTAGTCTCATAATCTTTTGTTCATGTATGGTCTTCATAACATGTACATCCTGACTTTTCCTTGATTTTCAATTTGAGACCACATTTTTAACACAAGCATTAACACTCAAATGATATAGACATTCTTCATTTTACGAGCTATATTAGCTAAATAGCCTACTTAATGATATGATTTTTTTCTTTTGTTAAGCCCCTTTGAGCTTTAATAACCTTTTTTTGTGCTAATTACATTTCAAGCCTTTAACCTAACCAAATGTCTTACCCAAGCCTTAAAGCTAGTGGAACATTTATGATTGTTGATGTTTGTGGATGTATATGAGCGTAACTCTGAGGTGTGCATATATACGGGTTGGTTATAATTGATAGAATGTGATTTTAAATCTTATCAATGAATTCCATTATTGATATAGTTTCTTTCAATTCTTGTTTTAGAAAAATAAAAATAAAATAGAAAATAAAAAATATAATAAAAGAAAAAAATTTATAGAAGAAAATCATTTATTTTGAAAAGCAATTCTTATTAATCCTTCCTCCTAAAGTTGTATGAAATGGGTGAATTATTGTGAAGGATCACTCCTTATGGTTATAATGTATTGTTTATCACTAATTTTTGTGAGTAATTCCTTTTAATTCCTTAAGCTTCATATGGTTTGTGGTGTGAAGGCTTGAATATAAGCAACAAAATAGATTTTTTTTTCATTCATCATAACTGATGGTACCCAGTTCTGAGTAGATGTAAGTTTTTGCACTTGATACTCTATTGAGTGTTTTTCCTGCTTCACTAGTTTTGATGACTTTTAAACTATATGATCCAAATACTTTTCACCTTAACTTTTTCCCCTGTTACAACTGCAAAAATTACTTTGATTTATGATTATGCATATGAACCTTTAGTGGTGGAGAACTAAAATTATATGCAAAGGCATGGAATGCCTTCATCATAAAAGGTGTTTGAGTGTACCTGTAGAATTATCTTATTGTTTAACATAACTTTTCAAGATCTACCCATAGATTGCTTAGTTTCTGAAGGGAATGGTTGTTGATTGATCATCAGTAAAAGCATTGAATGTTTAGTTCTTTTTATGATTTGAAAGTTGTTTATCTTTTCTTATGACTTTTTATTCTTAGGAAATATGTTTTAAAAGAAAGTGTTTGGATTTTGTTTTTGATTTTTATTTTGTTGAAGGACGGTCAAAAGCTAAATGTGGGAGAATTTGATAAGTGCTTGATTTATAATATACTTACTCCCTAATGCTTAGTAATTAATGTTATGATGTGCTTAAGATATTTATTTTGGTTCATATTTTGTTTTAGGTACAAGTTGGAAGAATAAGAACCAAAATGTGCTAAAAACATATCCTTGGAGTCGTCCTATTATTTTCAATCTTATTTACCTTTGTGGAAAAAGAAGGAGATGAATTAGGGTGAAAAGAATGAAAGAAATGAATTCATTGCAACTTACACCGTCGTGTATGAGACCGTGTAATTCATTAGAAGCATGTAGGAGAGAAAAAATGTAGTTTCAACCTCTCCTGCAACCTACATGGCCATGTGTGGACTTCCACGACAATTAAAGGGCTGCATAGCTCACCAAGACTATGTAACTTCACAAAATTGGGAAAAAATGACACGCACGGTTACGTATACTCCTATATAGTTGACTATGTGTCTTATAGAGCCCTAATTTTTAGTATAAAAGGACATTTAGTGATAAAATGAAAGAGAAAAGGATTTAAAGACATAAAAGAGGGCCGATTTCTTATATCTTGGAGAGCTATGAGGAGCTAACCTTCATCCTTCCGGGTCAAAGGGGATATCGAGATCGATGAACATGTTTGGACATTACTTAATCTAATATTATTTTTCTCACTCTCTTTTGGAATTGATTGTGTTATTTTTTATTTAATGTTTTAGGATTCATGTATGAATGATTAATGTTCTCACTCTCAAATAGATTATTCATGTATGAACACATTGCTATAATCTAGATTACAATACGTAATTGTTGTAACTCTAATTCACTTGTGGTAAACTAATGATTATGAGATAATATAACATAGATTAAATGACCCAAGCTTGTATGGTTATTGCCTAAATTAACCCGTTTTCTTATTATGTAATGCAGTTGTCACACTAAATCTAGAGTGCTTAGTCTAGGTTACCTGATAGCTAGACCTAATTAAAGATATTATTTAGGTTAATTATGGCCTAAGGAAAAAATGAGGTTAATAGAGTCTATTGTTAATATATGGTTAATAGTTTTGAGGAGAGGTACAAGAAAATATGATGATAAATTGTGCTCATTCGTGTAAAGGTTGAGATTGAACCGCAAATTGGAATTGATCCCCATTGGTTAATTCTAGGAATTGATCCCCATTGGTTAATTCTATCACTTTTGTATTGTTTAATTTGATTTATCATTAATAGTTTAGTTTTATTTTGTTTTGTTTATCAATTTCATCCAAACTCCCCAAGCCTAAACACTAGTTTATTCATTTCCAATGTTAAACACACACGCTATGTGATACGATCCATACTCATCACTACTACAAATTCAATTGTGTAGAGTTAAGTTTTATTTTCTTGTGTATTCAAAGCACATCACTATAAAGAGGGTGAAGGAAGCAATAAAAAAATACAAAATAGTTCTTCCTTATATACACCTCATGATTACAATCATCAGTGAAAGATAAGATATGCACTTTTACTCTACATTGTTTATAGTTAGGGAATTTTTTAATCATAGTGTCTATTTGAGACCAAGTTTTACAAAGAAAGATGAAGTTAATAGGCGAATGTTATTAAGTATTATAACAATTGTAACTCATAAGATAAAGTAAGATCTTCTAAGCTAAAAAATGAAGGTTTGTTATGTTGCTTCTAGTGATTTTAGGACGCCCATTGTAATTCGTCAAAAAGAAAATTTTAATCCAGGTATATATTTCTTCACTTTTGTTACTTGTTAGAAATTAATCATCACTTTAAATTGTTTATAAGGTTATTTGTGTTGTCTTACAGTTGCTTGGTAGGACTAATTTAAAAGTGAAATTCCAAAATTGCAAAGATTTGTAATTTGAATTATGAGTCAATGTGTGAGTGTAATAGGGCGTATAAGGAACTAGAGCATATTTGCTTCTATTCCAAGAAAATTAATAGATTGGGACGTAAAAGATTGAACAATTTTGTCTTTGTTAGATAAAATTTAAAGCTTCAAGAAATATATGTTATCAATTTAAAGCTTTGAGAAATATATGTTATTATCATTATTAAGTTGATTATAATTTCTTGTAGTTTTTAATAAATTAATTTTATTTGTTTATTTGGACTTTTAATAGAATGAGTAATTCTATGAATCCATTTTGCCTTGATCATATCAATCTTTCAGTAAATCAGGTTTCTAAAGAATCAAGTTTGATATATGAGAGTGATTTGTAAGAGAATTATAGATCATAAAGTGTTGGCATGATATTTGATAAAATGAATTTGAACGATAATGATGACGATGATGATAAGACTTTTTTAAATGATGAGTATTTAAGGTCAATGTAATTTGAGCAAATATTTGATTAAACAAAGTTCCAGTTTTTCATTTCTTCTCTTTTCTTTTGGTTTCACTTGTATTTGATGCATACGTTAAATTCTGTATATATAATATAAACATAAAACTTTTATCTGTAAATATTTTTATTTCATATTTCACTTCTATTTAGTTATGTTCCTCAGCACGAACTTTTATTGTAATATTATAGAATTATAGACCATTATTATTCTTACTATATACTGTTTTGATGTAATTATTTTTCATTATATGATATAAATTGCAAAATTTTAAGTACTTTGTATTATTCTTAGTTATATATATATAATGATTAAACGATCCTTTTTAATATTAATTATGATTATTATTTATATGTGAAATATGTGAAAAGTAATATTAACAGAAATAAAGAGACATTGTTATTTTAAATTTATAATATTATGATTTTTAAAGACAAAATTGATGTAAAATTAAAAAAATTATATAACACAATATATTCCATGATTATTTTACAATTTTAAAGAATTCAAGAAATATTATATATATTTTAAAAAATTACCCGGAATAATATTATGTATTAACTGGTGTTGGTATCATATTATACTAAAACCAACTTTCTTATTGGTACTATTAAGATATTCGTACATCAAAGAAGAGATGCGATTAAGTCTCCTGAAATAGTAAAAAATTTTATAAATTGAAAAGAAATTTAAAAATATTAAAACCTAAAACAAAATCATACCCTCTCATCTCATCTGCCAGCAATCTATAGTGGGTGATCAAAAGTCAACTACGTGTCTAGCTTAGAAGTCATCCACCACCCAAAGACTATATATTTGGTAACCTCAAACACTGTTATCATGTAAACTGCGGCTTTGCTTTGACTCTTTCCTCTCCGTCTCATGGATTCCCCAGAAAATCATGACCTTTGATAGTTTCCTTATCTAGTATATGTAGCTTTTACGGGTTTTCGCTTATTGAGATCTTAAACGGAACTGGGTCACCATAGAAACTTTTAAAGGTAACTTTCATCCACAGCGATTCACCCCTTGTTTTCATTTGGATGCAAAGAGCGTTTCACTTCATTTTGTGAAAGTCGTTATCCCAATATTTGAATCGTAAGCTGTTCAAAACTGGCAAAAAGCTCGAACTTTTTATTTTTTAACTGCAGTGATTGTTCCTAATTTCTCAATTGTTGCAACTCTAAAAAGTTGGGGCCTTGATGGTCTGGGCAGGTTTGGTTTGCAGGATTGACTGATTTGATGCCGATTACTTTTCAAGTGGTTTGTTGCACTGTTGAAGCATGTCCCTTTGGTTAATGTGGTTGGCGGTTGCTTATTGAATGCTTACGATTTATGGAAAATTGAGTGGGGTTTAATATGAGTAGGGTGCGGAAGAAGTTTAGTGTTTGTGATGATGAAAGTGAAGGCACTTCATCTTGTGGGAATCAGGGATCGAAGGAGAATTCTGGTCATCTTGATCATGAGATTGCTCAGCTTACAAAACTTAGGTCAGTACCGCATGCACTTTTGGGTCAGGACATGCCTGGCAAGCTCAAGCTGCCTGTCTCAACTGTGAAGATGTTGGTTGGTCGAGAGGGAAATTACTCTGGAAGAGGGAGATTCTCCTCGGCGGATAGTTGTCATGTATTGAGTAGATATTTGCCTGTCAGCGGTCCTTGGAAGGTTGATCAAATGAAAAGTCGGGCTTATGTTTCTCAGTTTTCTGCTGATGGTACTCTTTTGATTGCAGGATTTCAGGTATGTTTCTCTCATATTTGAACTATACGAATCCAGACTCTAAAGCAAAATTAGTTGCTCATAGATATACTGGATTCGTTGAATTGGGAAGACTGCTTGGGTATTATTTTCTGATTGATATAATATTCATATTATTTGAAAACAGAGAGGCCAGATTAGGATATATAATGTGGAAAAGGGATGGCAACTTCAGAAGAACATTTTAGCCAGAGGTGTGGGATGGACTATCACTGATACATGTCTTTCACCAGATCAGCGTTATCTTGTAAGTTTGTGATCAAATTTTGAAAGAAAGGTATGTGCCATAAAAGAAGTCAGTTTGAAAAAAAATGATAAGCAAACTAGTAAATGGCACCAGAATAATTATTTTGCTATTCAATGAATTTGGAGAACTTTTATCATTCAATTGAGATTCTTTTTGATTTAGTTTATGATACAAAGTCCATAACTTTTGAGATCTTGCTCAATGACATGATCAGTTTCAGTTTTAAAGTTTTGTTTAACCTCTATTTGTGATAAAGATAATGTCACTTAGATTTGCTAGCTATATGGGACTTTAAAATTAATATGTAAATTGAAGGTGGCATCTTGTTTTGGGTCCTTTTTTGATATTAAAAAGTTTCTCAGGATTTCACTTGCTCTGTAGCTTATACTTGTTTTATCTGCCAAATATCACTGAGACATACTATGATCTTTATCTTTGTTCATTTTGGAAAACTCTGGTTCAATAATTTCTCTGTCTTGACTCCATTTCATGTGATTGTAAATGGTGCAGGTGTATTCTAGTATGTCACCCATTGTCCATATAGTGACTGTTGGGTCTGCTGTGACAGATTCGTTGGCAAATATAACAGTATGTGCTGCAACTGATTTTGTGAATGCTCCTTTCAAAGATGTAGAGAATTATGTTGTCACTATGTTCCAAATAATTCACTTTCCATCATTTGATATGTTGGAGATCTTTTTGCTGTCTTATTTTTGTGTCCTTTAATTACACTACGTTACAGATATATTGGAGTCTTTTGCAATTGATCTACCTAACACTTCGTGTGAATTATAAAGAATCTTGTGCAATTCATCTACCTATTACTTAGTGTGAACTATAGTCCATTTGATGTTGGCCATCTATATCTTCTCTATGATGCTTTAGTTCCAGTAATTTGGTACTGATACCCAATACATGTGATGTTGATATCATATTGTTGGTACTGATACCCAATACATGTGATGTTGATATCATATTGTTCGCTATATATGAGGGGTTGACTATGTGATTGCACATCTCTGTGTTGTGTGTCTCAACCCAGTTCCATGCCTCACTGAGTTGTCATTTTGTTGTAATAAAACGTGTCATTTTATCTGTGGACTTATAGTCTGATTCAACCTCAGAGTTAAGGTATATGTATATATAAAAATATTTATTTGTATAGAACGACATTGTTAGTCACTGGCTGGCCATTTGAAATTGACTTCAAGTCTTGTAATGCAGGAAATTCATAATGGTTTGGACTTCACTGACCATGATGATGATGATGATGAGTTTGGGATCTTCTCCTTGAAGTTTTCAACTGATGGGCGTGAACTTGTCGCTGCAAGTAGTGATAATTCAATTTATGTTTATGATCTTGAAGCTAACAGGCGAAGCCTCCGAATACCTGCACATAAGGTACTAGTATTGGCAATTGTTGAAAACAACTTTTTACATGTTTCAGGTGTTCAAAAGAACCATTTCCAGGGTGAAATACAGTTCAGCTTGGAAAGTTGGAGTTGTTTGGTGTCCAATTGTTACCTGCATAAGTACCATGTATCCATAATGCAACAGGTTTAAGTACAAGTGTTCAGTACTTGAATCTCTTTTGTCGTATATAAAATAGATTTTCCACTTTGGAAACAAGATGTAAAGTCTTCACCGGCTGACTATTGCTAGGATATAGCTTGCTTAAACTATCCTATATGTTCATAAATAGGGGCTACATATCCTCCTTGAGGGATCCATTCGGTAAAATCAAATTATCTGTGCCTCTCTTCCTCTAATCCACTATCCTCTTTTAACCATATTTATCTTTTCTTGTTTTCCATCACTTTCTCCCTAAATTTATATGCTATTCTTCATTTCAATAAAGTGGTTTCATTTTAGGTTTAGTTTTACTCTCTAATCATTTCTTGAACTTTTGCAGTTGGGTTTATCATGCATAAGATACTAAAACCTGATTTCCATTTTCTTCCAGTATGACGTCAATACAGTGTGTTTTGCGGATGAAACTGGCCATCTCATTTATTCTGGAAGTGATGATAACCTTTGTAAGGTACATTTGTCCGTTTGCCTTCTAGAATCTTGGATAATCTTTAACTATAATCGTAGTTGAGGTTTTTTATGGTATCCTTGTCCACAGATAGCTTGCTCTAGGCTGGACCACCATTTTTACTTTGTTGGCTCAATTAATGTAACTTGGAATATTTGGATTCATAATAGCTATATAATGTAGTTTAAAAATATGAAAGTTTTCAGCTTTCTATCAATTTTCTATGTTTGTCGATGTATGCAGGTGTGGGATAGGCGTTGCTTTATTACAAAAGGACAAGCCGCAGGAGTATTGATGGGACATCTTGAAGGCATTACATTTCTAGACAGTCGTGGAGATGGCCGTTACTTCATTTCAAATGGGAAAGATCAGACCACGAAACTATGGGATATAAGAAGGATGGGCTACAATACTGCATAGTACTACCAACACTATTGTTTTCATGTCCTTATTTCCACTAAATAAAAATGCACACCTCGCCCTATAGCTTTTTTTTAAGTTTCTAC
This sequence comes from Erythroxylum flavicans, assembly GCA_027576715.1. NCBI lineage: Eukaryota > Viridiplantae > Streptophyta > Magnoliopsida > Malpighiales > Erythroxylaceae > Erythroxylum > Erythroxylum flavicans. The sequence goes on along the minus strand of JANZXP010000195.1, from coordinate 21,529,640 downwards.
GTATCTGATTCTTTCTTGACCTATTCTTGATATTAGTTGATCATTTCAATTGCATATAGCTTTGAGTTACATGGTAGTAATTGTTATTCTCAAGAATGATACTTGGCCTAATTTTTTTCCCCAACAGATGCTTGTGCTAAGCAGTATTTAGTAATGCACTCATCTCAAATTGTTATGGGCTCTATAAACTTATCCTTCACCTTCCCTTTTATACCTTGGCTAAATTTATTTTTCTTTGAAAACATAAACATTTAAGAGGCTCATATTGATCTAAGAGACAAACTTGGTTTGAGAACCATGTATAGATTTTTTGTGACAAAGTAAGTTTGACCTTGTACAAATGAGCTGTTTTGTTGTATTGAAAAGAGGAAGATCATTTTAGTTGCGCATTAAAGCAGTCTGTTCCTTTAACTCATTCGTAATACTGACAGTGTTTGCATGCACGTATTTTAGGTGCATATTCTGAGGACAGTTTGGATGATAGATGAAATCTAGTTATATTTGTACTCAGTTCAATGATACATGAAATCTTGTTATATTTTTACTCAGTTCAAGTCCAACTTGTTACACTTGTTTAACTTGAATCTCCTATGCATTGCTTTTACAAGGTTTTGTAAGAAAACTCCTCTTGCACTATACGTACTATTTGTTTTATTTGGTTCCAGAAGCTAAATGAGAAAAAGTTACACTTTTTGACTCATCATAGTTCCTGCTATGGTCACACGACATTGTCACTAAACTTTTTCTTCTGAACCAGCAATACAAGGCTTAGAGATTTTGAATGGGATTACAGGTGGATGGAATATCCACCCCATGCTAGGAACTTGAAACATCCTCGTGATCAGTCATTGGCCACATACAAGGGTCATTCAGTCTTGCGCACTCTGATTCGCTGTCACTTCTCTCCAGAATATAGGTACTTGTCACTTCTACCAAATGCATCGCTTGCATCTCTTGGTTCAATTGTTACCGCGTTTTTGAAAGCTAGAGTATGTGCCGGCTTTACCCATGACACTAGATAAATAAATGTTGGTGATCAATCAGGTAGTTGATAGGCAGACTACTGGTTAAGTTGAAACGATTCATCAGTTCGGGGGATTTGCTTATAGCATGATCATTACATCTTTTAAAATGGATTTGGTTAAGCTTTAAAAATCTTTGACCCTTAATTTGGTGAATAACTTGTTGCAGCACGGGTCAGCGGTACATCTACACTGGATCTAGCGATGCATCTGTTTATATTTATGATCTGGTACGTGTATAAGTTTTCCATTCATCATCAGATTCAAGGTTATACATCACTAGCAATATTTTACTGTAGTCAATAGCACGAGAACCGGAGGAAATTGTTAAAGAAGGCAGTGATGGATTAAATTTTGGATCGGTTTGACATAGCAATATGACGTTATTATCAAACATACAAGTGGTTTTAGTGGGTATTGGATATCGGTTGCAATGATGACTAATGTCCAGAGGCTGGAGACGTGTTCTATGAGTGGTTATTTTCTTTCAATCATATTGGGCTTTTATATTGAGTTGATCTCTAATATAAACGTTTTTACAGGTCACCGGAGCTGAGGTTGCAAGACTTGATTTTCATGATGCTCCTGTGAGGGATTGTAATTGGCATCCTTACTACCCTATTCTTGTTAGTTCTTCCTGGGATGGTATGATTGCTAGATGGGAATTTCCAGGGTGTGGTGAAGCACCTGTTCCAGTGAGGCACAGATGAAGTTACTGAAAATTGCCTTTATGGTTTCACACTTCGTTTGTATAATTTAGTTTATTACATATACGATATATGTGAAAAATATATTGTTAATATATGAAACTACAGGTCCCTACTTTATTTTGGTATTAATACTTGTTTTACTTCAAACAAATTAATAATATATGTTTCCTTTTATTTGTTTGGTATTTATATTCTGATGGCTGTGGTTGGTAGCATGAGTGAGGAATCAATTTCAATGTGTATTTATTATTTATATGGGATATTATAAGGATGACATATATTATGATGTTTTGTTCATGGATATTGGTCATGTTGTTTTAGGTCATCCTTGCTTTATGACTTTATTATTATCAAATTTAGTAGAGATAACCCTTATTCTTTTGAGCATAAGAAATTAATTTTAAGACTTGCTAAGCCTGAAGAAAATAAGCATAAACGTAACATATCTCAAATTCATCAAAGTAATTTGTATATTTTGAGACCCATTAAGCCTAAAGAAAAAAAGCTTTTATAACTGGTTGTTGAGATCGGGAGAAATGTTATATTAAACAATGAAAATATCTTTTTTTTTCTGGTGTGTATCATAGATTCACGAAAATTAATATTAAGAATTGTGTTATAGTTCGCATTTTTTCTGAGAGGATTCTAAGACAATTTTAAGAAACAAATTATTATATTTGAGCCATTGGCTCTCACACTATCATTCTTAAACTTGGATATAATGCATATCTTCTAGATTTTCCTATTCATATAGATATTAGCCTTATTTTCAATATCAAGAATATCAAACGTTACCGAACACTTTCGAGCCTCTTACTTTTCCTACTAGTGTTTTGACGTACAAAATTGGCAAAGTACACCTTTAGTACCTTATCTATTGTATCTTTAAAAAGTGGCTAAGACCACTCTTGGTGATGAATTTGTATTTGAAAAAAGTTGGTTTTTGTTTCTTTCTTATTAAATAGAGTGGTCATCTTAATTATGATGCTTCTTGAGTTAAATATCAAGAACTTACCATTTGGATTTGTCCTTATTGGACTTATAAATTCCATCTCACTCTTTGAAGCCTAGTTCGGACAATAATAGAGAATGGAAATGACTTACTTCAAATCATAGACAAAACAAGAAGTCCAACTTTAATAGCGCCTATCTTTATTTTAATTACTTTGTTAATAAGACTTATATTAGTATTAGAAGTCTATTATAATATTTTATTAAACTATTTTAGTTTAATTAGGACTTGAAATTGATTGCTCTCAAAATTTTTGTTCTATATTTATTTTATATGAGTGTGTCCAAACTACACTTTTTCTTGGATTAATTAGTTTCCTTCGTACCAAATTTATGAATTGAAAGACAAAAAGTTAGATGAACATGACTCTTTGAGTCTCTTTAAAAAATAAACAATTTGTAAAGGATATATTAAGGTTGTGTAGTTTGTCTTTTATCTTAACTTTTCTCTATTACTAGCTAGAGGGAAAACTAGCCTTAGGGATGCAAACATTAACCTACACCGAGTTATGTCATTTCTAGATAGGATTTGGATGTCTGGTGATATAGGAGTTATTTATTTGTGAAGTTACAGGAAGAATGAGCTAACCAAATAGCTTTATCTTCTTTGGAGGGATTGAGTTTGTGCTTTCAATAACCTTATCAAAATTGGCAATAATTGCAATTGCATATATTATACTATCATTAAAGAGAAATTTGTCAAGAGGACTCAAAGAAGGTCAATTGCCAAATTAAAAAAAAAATCCTTTCCATGATCAATTATAGGTTGAATGGAGAACTTAAATTCATTCTTGATTTTTAATAGTTTCATCCAACTCCATGAGGTTTTTGGATTAGGTTTATATTGCTAAACGATCTTCCTTTTCTAAAAATTAAATATTATGTCATATATAATTTTTTTAAAAATTATTTACCTGTGAAAAATATTAAAGTTCTCATACTTTGAAGAATTCTATTAGTTAGCTTGTTTGGATGAATGCTAAGGCCTCCTTCTAAATTAAGATTACAAAGTTAGATTTATCTTTTTATTTAAAGCTATTTTTATGAATTCCTATCTATAGAAAGTTCTTAAGTATTTAAATGTAAAATTTAGTATAATGTCTAAAGTGGCATGACTACTTATTGAATTATGATATAAAGGATTTTATTTTACATAAATTTTAAACATAATAAGTTATTGCACACTTTTGTGTTAAACTGATTAGATTATTAAGTATTCATTATATTTATTAAAAATTTTAAAAAATTGTTAAGAATTTGTGGCATTATTATACAATATCCAGACCAGCTTTTAATATGAAATAAACTAAAAGCATCCAGCACTTTAATTATAGACCAGTTGTTGCTCATATAATGCCTTGGGTAAGACCACTGTAACTTTTCACCTAACCCCTAAATCTTTTGTATGGATAAGCCATTACATTATCATCATTCAACTCTTCTAATTGCTTTAGTGAACCCTTGATAAATTTCTTACACTCTACTTTCTCTTTGCATGCTTTATTTAGTGAGTCTCTTATCATCCTTTCCTACTTTCTCAATCTACATTTCATCTTAGACCTTCATTCTTTATGTCTCTTTCTCAAGCCTCATTCCTAAAATGGGTATCTTTAACTATTGTTGGAGTTTTTATAGTTAAGCAACGATCGCCTTTAGTATGGAAAGGCTTCTTCCTGACTTGATTTGTGTTTCCTCTAACTATTCTTGTAATTTATCACCTTTGTCCTCTTCCTTGTTATGATTGGTAGCAACTTGATACATGAAAATGCTATTCAAATTATAAACATATGCCTGATTATTTTGCTAGCATAGGCTTCATAAATCTTTTATTTGCTAACTACATGTTATATCAATTTCCCTTAACAATAGTTGCATTTGGATGGACTAGATGATGTTGTGTTGTAGTTCCTTCTTTTTTTGTTTTTAGCCCCTAAAAGAAATGCTTGTTTTTCTCTTTCCACAACTCATACATGCAGGCTCCTATATTGGTTATATATATAAGGACACTACCACCTTTAAGCCTTCTTCTTCCTTATATTCATTTCATTAACTCTACATATGTAAATTTGGAGTTTTGTACATAGTATAATGCTTGTATACTTCCTCATATATCCAGAGAATAGGGACATCTAAGAAATAAATGTTCATGGCTTTCCTAGTCCTACTTGCACAACACATGTTATCTTGATATGTTAAGAAATTTAATGTCTATGGTTGGCGGTCTTTGCAATACCACCATTCGTAAGCTAAAAGACTCTTTAAGGATTAATAATGTATACCAAACCACCTTTTTCCACCCAATTACTGCTCTTTTAGGCATTAGGATCTCTTTGCAGTAACTATTACTGAACTCCTCTTTATTGTTCTCTAGCTAGATATAGTGTGTCTTCTCTCTTTGCACTTAGATTATATTTAAGTAAGGTTATAATCAAAGCTAAAGGGACATTACTCCATTAGTCATTATTAATCCACCTGTTCTCCCTTATAATTCTTGGAAAATCCTATAAATGGTTCAACATTGTGGATTCTATTAAAGGGCCAATATTATTATAATTTTAATAGAATAGTGATGTTTTCTCCCTATTTCCTATCATACATTTGATGTAGGTTGTCAAATTTCCTCTCAATTTCAATAGTTGGAACATAAAGAATGAATATGAAGGCCTTAGCTTAATTTCCTATATAATTCTTCCTTTTATGAATAAGCATTGATCCACCTTGTCTATAATGACCTTTTGTTCTATACCATTCTCTATAGCTTTTTCCATATTAATGTCTTATTACTCAAGCTTATAAAAGTTATCCCTAGTCATCCTTCTTGTGTTGGTTTATTTACCTTCTTCCATTTCACCTTTGCAAGATATTTCCCATTGCTCCTACCCCTCTATAGGAATTCCTTTATTAACCTTTCTAAGGATTTGATTAAACTCTTCGATAAAAGATATGTGATGTCTAATAAATATGTAGGGAGTTCAAAATTATCTTTGTTAATTATCCTCTACCTCCATATAATAAGTCTTTATTGCATAAATTTCCTAGTCTTCTTTGATTTTTCTCCACTAATAGGATACATTCTCTTAAATTAAGTCTTTTTGAAGTCGAGAGACTTCCAAGGTACATGATAGGAAGCTTGTGAGTTTTAATTCATGTTATATCTAGTAGCCTAGATTCCAAAGCTTGAGCCTGAAAACAAGATTAATTGACTATTCTCTTCATTTATTTTCAACTTTGATAACCCCCTAAACTGGTGAACGGTGTTCATTTGTAGCCTTAAAGACTTCTCCTAAGCTCTTATGAACATTATTAAGTCATCTGTAAAAAATAAATCAACTAAGTCGACTTTCTTACATCTAATATGGAATTCGAAACCTAGTTCTATAGTTATTTTGTGTTTGGACAATCTATACTAGGCTTCCATATATATGAAGAAGATATAGAAAAAATTGTGTCTCCCTACCTTTACCTTTTGCTCAATTTGAAGATTTTTATAGGCTACCTGTTGGCTAAAACACTAAAGGAAGTTATGATTAAGCACTATCTTAGCTATAATTTAGACTTTCTAGGGAAGACATAAGCTTTAAGTTGATTTAGTATGAACTCCTAGCTTATAGGGTCACAGGCCTTTTTGAAGTCAACTTTTATGGAATAATTGTAAGACCATTTTTCCTTGTGTATCCTTTTAGGAGCTCCTGAGCTAACACATTATCCCCTATTGTTTGCTTCTAGAAAGCCCCTTGTGTCTCTCCTATTATTAATTTCAAAACTTCCCTTAACCTTGATACCAAGATCTTAGAGATAGTCTTTTATAAGAAGTTGCAATAGGAGGTAATCCTATACTCACTGGGCATATATACTACTAGTTTCAAGAAAAGGAAGGTTTTGTTTATTTCCTTCAATAGCTTCTGTTTCTCTTTAAAAAAAAACTCCTTCACTTCTTTTGTTACCATATTCCCTATTAATGGCCAAGCCCTCTAGCAGAAAAAACCATTGAGCCCTTCAAGACTAAGTGCCTTATAAAAAATTCCTTATTGATATCTTGAGTTGTTAAATGCCTGTTTAAGATATCCCTATCCTCATTATTCATTTAATAACATAAAAAGGATTTGAGAATAAGTACGCTTGAACTAATAGGATCTTTCTTTTTTAATGTGCCTTTAAAGAAGTTAATAGCTTCTTATTTAAGATCACGATGAGCTGAGTCTTGAAGTTTAATTTAAACTTATTTATACCGTAAGTATACGGATTGTATCTTATCACATAAAAAGTATCATTTCGATGAGGATTGTATTAGTCACATAATAATTCTTATACACTTTTTTCAAGGTCAACAATATGATAAAATAATTAGAAAATAAACTAAAAAAAATGATAATCGAACAATTAAACAAGCAATGAATTTGTTGATTAATTAATGATGAAAATTTAGAAATTACTTATATTATTGTTTTGTCTCACTTTAGCTTCTTGATTTAATAATACTCATCCTTAGATATCCAATAGTTTAGCTAAGTAATCCCAATTAAAATAGATGAGAATTAAATTCTAACCTTTCAATTTATCAAAGTTCTTCCAACTATAATTGTATTTAGAGCAATCCTAAGGGTACCAGCTTTCTCTGTACAACACAATAGAGATAATTCAATCTAACCTCTCAATTAAGATCAAATATAAAATAATAAATACCACAAGTTATACCTCTATTAAATAAAAAAATGTAAAGTTTAATAAACAACTGAATAGTAATCTGTAAAATAAGTTTAGCAATCCATAAATGAAACTATATATCCCAATGGCTTCATCATTAATATTAAATAATAATAAGGAAAGAAAAGAAAAGAAAAGAAGCTTGAATTCTAGATGTTTTCTCTTTCTTTGTCCTTGAATTGGAAAAGTCTGCAACTTATGTTCTTCAAAAATTTTCTCTCTTTGTTCTCTTATGTTTCTATCTACCTCTTTTATGTTTGTCTTTTCCTTTTATTCTTCTTGATCCTTCTAGGATTCTTTTTAGGGTTTCTTGCATATCAAAAGAAGATTTATATATTCACTTTTATTTAAAACACCTTATATTTTATATTTTATTTAACAATCACCTAGTCTTTTAACGTGAAGGTAAATACATTGTCATGAACGTCCTTTTGTTGCTCAACTAGGTTATGTTTTATCACGCTTGATTGGAGTGTCATTATAGATTTTTAACATAAAGGCAAACATTTTATCATGAATATCCCCTGATTACTCAGTTATACCACAACTTATAACTGGATATTAGCTCTATTCTTAATCTACATTTTTTAAAAAGGTCCAACAGAGTAGGAAATTTATTAACATATTTATTCAACTTTATATATATACTAACCTATATCATTTCTTCCTAGTCAATATATTTTCATGAAAAGCTACTAATGATGCCTACCAAATTAAATTCATTCACTCATAGGTGCACCTAAAAAAGAATCATAAAATGAAAGTATAGGTACAATATTCTAATCAACAATCATATTCACCTCAAAGTTACTTGAAACACAACCTTCACAAGCAATGTAAGTGATCGTGTTCATAAATAAGCTAATTCCTTCTAATTTCATGCCATTGACAAATTCACACAAAAGCACACATTGCAACATCATGCAACAAAATTTTACATAATGCTAACACAAACAAAAATTAAAAAAAAGTGGAAATGTAAAGTCACACACAATTGATATGCAATTGTATATATGTCCCAAACTTAAACAACACATTATTCTCAATATAGAAAATAGTACAAAATAAATAAATGTAACTAATGTAATAAACAAAAACAAACATAAAAATTAATAAAAGAAAAGGACAAGAATACTTATGAGGATTATGGTGGTGAAGGAACTTAGACACCTTGTATCATAAAATACTTTATTAATTACTTCATCTGGTAGTGCCTGTTGTCTCAGTACATGCATTAACTGTGCTTCCATGGTGTCCATTATTCCTTCTACTCTCTTATTGTTTTCCTCCATTTTATTTAGCATCCTTTCATAGCCTTTTTGCTCTTTATCAAATTCTCCACTTGACATTTTCTAATGTTGTTGCTGTTGCATTGTTGAACTAGATCCCACTTATCCTCTCTTGTGTTTAAGTGTAGATTGAGAGCTTGGATCCTGAAGTTCATACTATAGGGCTCCAGGATTTTTGTCCTCCTGAAGAGTGTATTATTAAAAAACTCAGGAGCAATAAAGGTTAGTCCAGAAATAGTAATATCATAGTATTGAGCCAATGCAGTGACCAAGAATCCCATACCTAAATAGCTACTCTTTTTAGTGATTGAAGTAACTATTGTGTGGAAGATGTGTGTAGAAGTGTAGACCTTAACTTTGTTGTGCATGCACCAAAGTAAAAATAAATCCTTTTTATAACATATTGCTTTGACTTTTCATAAAAATAATATGACACATGAATTTATGCATCAACAAATGTTCCAAACTCCTAATTACATTATTTAGTGCATTGTGATGGTCAAACACTTCTCCGTTAGTCAATTTCTTCCAATATGTGCTTGTTTAAAAATCTTGATCAGGTTAAACAATATTGGTTTTGGGGAATCCAAATATTTCCTTCATAACATACTAATCCAAGTTGAATGGTTCCCCCTTTAGCCTAATCCAAAAATTGTCTAATTTGTTTATAACTAGGAGTAATGTAGTTCTTTATACACAACATAATCGTAATGAAAAAAAATTTCCTAGTTAATTCGAATACTCAAAGATTCCACTTTTTCTTTAAACCTTAATTTTTCAAAAATTTAGAAATTAAAATAAAAAGGAATAAAAATTTTAGAGCAAAGTTTCTAAAATTTCTCGCCTACTTCTTATGAGAAACTCAGGAATGGGGCTCTAAAATTTACAGCCAAATTATATATACCACTACCAAATACCTTTGCTTTTCCTTTGGGTTTAGAACTTCTTGAGAGTTGATTCACACTTAGCACCATCTTATATGTGAAAACCTCCAAAATAACAACATAAAACATAAAAAAGGAAATAAAAGTTATAGAAATATATGCTCTTCATCACCAAAAAAATGATTTCTAGTGTAAAATTCACTAGATCTATAGGTAAGATGGGTGAAAAATGGAAGAAAGTGGAAGAAATGTGAGAAGTTTACTTGAAAATTGAGTGAAATTAAGGGAAAAGGTGGTAGGGCTACAGCTAGAGAGAAAAGCATGTATGGAGGAAGAAAGAAGAAAGAAACATTTAAATAGGATAGGGTTTGGGAGTTTTAAAATCCATGCTTGCAAGATCATGCAAGCTTTTTGTGAAATATTTCTTATCGTGGGCATGCTTATATAGAATATTATCTGTTGATAGATGGATAATTCAACAGATTTTTACACCATATTTAATATGTTTTTGCTTGATATTTTATACTTTTTTTGTATAATTGGTACTTATTTTGCTTTAAGTGTGTTTACACAACATAATTACCTTCATGGGCTAAAAGGAGAAGAATTTGGACGAGATCATTGCAAAAATTGAAGATTTGAACTATAGAAAGGATGTATGTTCGTACAATTCCCTAAGCTCGTGCATCTTTAGGATTCTTATAATTTTTAGTTATGCATCATGCATCAAATCGTGTGTCTCCTTAGAAACCTAAATTTTAATATAAAGGACAAGTTTGAAGGCAAAAAGAGGTGAACAGTCGGGGAGCAGATGTGGGGAGGCGATTCTAGATGTGGAACTCATTCTCCAGGGGCAATTTTGGTCCAGAAAAAGAGGGAAACACAAAGATTTCATCGAAATATCCATCAAAATGCAAGATCAAACCTTTACATCTCAAAAATACTCAATTGAAAACAATAAAGGAGATTTAGAATTATGAATTTTTTTTCTTTCAGTTTATGGTCAATTTTGTGTTTCACTATATGTAATTAAGCGTCTAGTTAGTACTTGGGTTAGATGATGCTTTGATATGCTTTGATTCTTTCATTAATGCAATTGGTTTGGTTGTCTTATTGTGATTCGATTACGTGTTTATCTACGTTCTAATAAACCTGGGAATATTATATCATAAATTGGTTTCATAAGTAGAGAATGAGAAATCCTAGGTTTGAATATATCTACCGTAATTTAAAGGATTTGATTGTAACCCTAGAGACAGGATGACATAAATCTTATAGATTAGGTTCAAACCCAATAGAGGGATACACAAATCGGTAAAGCAATCCTATAAACTTTAACCTGAGTAATTCGATTGAAAACCTTAGGATTAGTTATTAGAAGACTTAAGGTGTAACACCCCACCTCCGCCGAACCCGAACCCGATATCGACAGTGATACCCGGATCCGTGCCCCGCGAGGTTGGCGTGTCACATCACTTAACACATCACTTAACAAAACTCGGTACACTTTTTTTTTTTTTTTTGAAACACTTTACACTTATCACATATGTGTACTCACTTTTTAAAACACTTTATCTGTTGAAAACAGAA
>JANZXP010000195.1:21505809-21518330 GCA_027576715.1 Erythroxylum flavicans | reverse complement strand
AATTGAAATTGTTATATTTCTGGAATATTCAATAAAATATGAATTTTAGGTTAAAATATGTCACCAAAGAGAAAACAGGATATGATACGACTAAGATTCAGCCTACGATTTGGAACCAATTACTTTCCAAATGAAGCATCACATTCCACAGCTGCAACATAATCAGATATTGTACCTCCAGCTACTACACATGCAGATGAGGCATTACCTTCTGTACCTACTGCTACACCATCCAACAGCTTTACACCATCCACCACCCCTATACCGACAGAGATATCAGGGGTAAACATTGCAGATGAAGGAGGCAACCTCCAACCTAGAGCTGAGGGAGTTGATGAAAGAACTTACATCACAATTGTTAACAATCTATAAGTGAAAATACATGAAACACCATATGTTTATAATTAAATTATAGGTTTAAATTTAAAAAAGATATAAATTTGTTTTTATATTAGGTTGATTTTGTCTGGACCGTGCTTAAGAAATATGACATCCAAGTTCAAGGAGAAGATTGATCTTGAGGGTTATATATGGAAGAATATGTCTCAAGCGACAAAGGATTTTTATTATCAAAAGTTTGAGGAACAAAAAATATATTTTTTGTATTTTTTTTAATTAATTTTTATACATTAATTAGATAAATATTATAGGCTATAAGTACTTATCGTGTTTACTTTTTTTATAGAGAATTTTTTTAAGATTCTAAATTTGACACGATTATTTATAAAGTATAAGAGAAACAAACTCGTACATATTATGGAGACTTTGTTGGTGTGATACCCAAGACTGGTATACGACTTCCTTATATTTCTGAAGAAATATAGTCATTAGCAGCAGTATTGGACATCACTCAAGGTAATGTCTATTTCAGAGCATAATTCTACCAGCAGATGTGGAAGACCGAGCAGAGAGTCTTCCCGTACACACTAGAGGATCTATTACCTACCACGAGCATGCAGAGAGACTTGTAAGTATCTAAACTTTACACTTATATTCTGATTGTTTTACTTTGATGTATTTCAATTTAATTTAATGTGTGAATTTTGGAATGAAAATATGTGTATTATGAAGAATGATAATGTTATAAATGTCTGGTACCATATATGATTGTGTTGTTGAGTTACTTTCTTTGTTTAACAGGGAATAAATATCATAAAAATAAAGGAAATTCTGCCAAAATTTTTGTAAATTGTAGTTCACTTATAACACTTTATTCTGATGTAGGAAAAGCTTATGGGACAGGAAGCCTACACCTCGTCAGCTCTTTTTGCGCACTCACACTTAGAAGCATGATGGTGTGACCTTTGTCAACACCAAATATATAGAACTAAATGTATGTGAAATTTATGCTTTAATATTAATGCTTAATGATTATCACTTATAACATAAACATTGCCTTTTGATAGGACCAAATAGAAGAAAACATTCAACGACAGTCTCAATAGTCTAAAGATCTTGATGAGAGTCAAACATATCTTCATGCAGTGGATGGTATGCACCATCGTGGAAGGATCTTCAGCTTAGGTTCATTTGCGAGCACCTGTTATTCGCAATCCTTAACATCCATTACAGCAGCATCTTGTAGACGATCCACATCCAATGAAGTCCATGAGCTTCAGAGCACAATACAGGTACTGGCACTTCAGTTGCAACAGTTGAAATATTACATAGCCCAACTCCGTAATGAGATGGATGAGATGAAGGGGAAGGCAGCACCTCATTGTAACATTCAGAGCATCCGCATTTACCAAATGAATAACATAGTTGTAGTCATTTTGTATGAATTAAATACTTCTTGTTGTTGATAACAATTTTTATTATCAATTAAGATAATTTTTACTTTATATCATCAATCAACTTTCTATTTTAACAAGTTAAATGTAGAAACAAATCGAAATATTATCAATAGATAACTGATAACTGTATAAATTATACATCAATCATAAGATTATCAAATAAAATTAAATGCAAGAAAAATTAAAAAAAACAGTATCAATGAATTTACCGACAAAAAACAAAATCCTTCGGTGAAATATGAATTTACCGACAGAAAATCAAAATTTGTCAGTATAGTGCAGTGAATTTACGAATGGACCACTAAAATCTATCGATAAAATTAGTCGTGAGTTTACCGTCAAATTTGGGAAAACCATCGGTAAAGAGGAGCCTTGTCTATCACTATATTTACCGATTAAAACAAACCTTCCGTTGCTAAATTTAGCGACATCACAAAAATTATCCTCGCTAAATATAGCGACGGAACAAAAAATATCTGTTGATAAACTAGTGATGAAAAATTTGTACTCCGTTGCCAATTATTACCTTTGGCCATTTCTCCAACGACTCATTTCATCGATAAATTCTGTCGCTAACTTAGCTTACCGATGAAAAATCTTCACATTTCGTCGGTAATTTCTGTCCCTAAACTTCATTTTTTTTGTAGTAATCGTCGTTGACCTTCGTAGATACTCATACGTGCGGTGTGAAACTCTTAGCAATATAGAAGGCCACAATGTGATCTATCTAGCTAACAGGAAATCAGTTCGTTATCTACTAACAGCACCATAGATAGTTTAGGTGTAGCTGACCTATGCTTTCATTGAAAAAGTGGAACCCCAAACTACTACTGGTAGGCAAAAGGGGATGGATCTAATAGGGAATTCAAGTGATGGGTCCGACAGAAATTAAACTTGGAGAAATGTCTCTCATCCCCTTTTTCCTATGTCCACGTTCACCGTCTTAATATTCTCACTCCAAATTCAAGGTCCAGGATGTCCTTGACATGTTTGAACGTCATCAGAAAAGTCTGCAGGAGCGGATTGCGCTTTTCAATGTTTGTTCACGGGGAGAACCAAATGCTGAAGTTGCACTTCATAAAAGTTTTTTAATGCAAAATCTTTTCGAAGTCTTAGGACATATGTATCATGATTTGTGAACACCCCTTCAAGTATTGGAATGTCTGAAGTAAACAATGACTTTCTCAGCCAAGTGAAGAGTCCGATCAAACCTGTCTGATGAAGCTGTAGATATGACCAACCTTTAGTACCACCTCACATCTACTGTTGCAACTTTGCTCTGCGATTCCAACGCATTTATACCATGTCTAATGCATATTTGCATAAAACTTGGTATATATATGCGTTGCACTTGCACATATGTATGTAGAATACACATGAACGTACTGTTTTCCATTGTACACACGCGTGCGTGCGCACACACCCACATATATATGTGAAATAATCAACCATGATAGACAAAATCCGTAAAGAGTATATAAAGGTTGCGTTTATCGCAAGGAGATTACATTGTCCATGTTCTTAGCTATATCATGCTATTATTAGTCTGTGGAACACAATTTCTCCTAAATAATCCAAGTTGAATAAACTTTTCCAAACTAAGAAGTGCTTTCTATGATGAGCCGTGTCCCGCGTATCACACGTGCGTTGAGAAGATTCTGTATCTGTAGCAGTAGAAGTGATGACTATCGTGCTTAAATAAATAGAAATAAACCAAATTTGGTGAGAAAGTAAGCCTAAATATTGACTGAGATTTTAATTACATCCATATTGATAGGAAATAATAAAGGACGTTGACGAGTCTACCTTTTACAATTTGAATACAATTCAACACACGTTAGGCAATTCTAGCAAATTAGTGGCGTTGGATATTTTCTTATGAGATGAAAACAATTAATTACATTTTAGAGATTTTGATAAATTTATGATTAAGCGAATCGTATTTGATAAGGATAAAGATAATAAAGTAACCTAATAAAGGATATGAATTAATGGGTTGAAGTCCAGCGAGAAAAATGAACTCTGATCAGTGTGGACTGGACTTGTATTGAGCTTGTGATGGAGAGGTCCGATATGAATGTTATATATAAAAAATTAAGATCTCCTGTAGCTGTTGATAAAAATCGTGAATGTACGACTACTCTGACCCATTCAGAGATTCACGTATTCAGAAAGCTATAGAAAAATTTTACGGCATTGCAGCGAGCAACTCTTATGAAGGTCGGTAGATTCGCACTCGTTTTGACTTTAGAAATCTCGTTTAAAGTTATGAAATTGAAATTAAGTATTTTCTGCATTTCTTCATTTTTTTTCTTTTATGTTCAATCTGAGATACGTAAGTAAGGCTCCTTTTACGCAGTACAAGTGAAGCATAGACAAAGTATCCAAATTCAATCTCTTTTAGGATGGCCCATGATATTGATGTTGTGCTTGCGAGTTTAGAACTCTGCTAGTCAGCTATAGTGATCCATCAAGAAGCGACCAAGATAGGGCCTCTAGTCGCTGCGATTCCATATTTCACTGTGAAACTATAGACTGAGAGGGTTGGAATTTATCGAATAATTCAACCCAGAAGATTATTATTTAATTTTGTTCCATTATCTCAAAAGTTCAACCCTCACTCCAAAGAGTCTTGACTTTGATATTAGTCTCATGATTATGTTTTACAAGGGACCAGTAGCCAAACTTGATCAGTCTCGTGCCATATGTGATTACCAATTAGTTTTATTGGTTGTGCAATGGTGACATGGAGTTTTCTTCCCCTTACTCTTTTATATAAGCATCAAAGAAAGAGATTGAAAGACCTGCTATTCCCAGTTTTCCCTTAATTTTGTGCTCAAAAGTTTTCCTTTATATGTATATTATCTTTCATCAATTGATCAAAAGCAAGTACACTAATTATCCCAGTTTTCCCTTTAAAAGTATGTATTTTGCATCAAAACGTCCAACTCTAATTTGGCTCAGAGCCTCGAGCCTCATATTGAATTTCACTCTCAATATCAACTTTCTAATTACTTGGGATATCTGAAATAATAAAAAAGTATTGTAATTTTTATCGTCTAAGAAATTCCAACTTCAGCTAATTGTAGAAAATCCTGGAATGTATATCATTCGAATTTTTTGTTGGAACACTTTAGATAATTGTAAGTTGATCACACTTAGTGAATTATAAGACTTGCGCAATTTCATATCCGAGCCACCAATTCCAAAGCATTACAAAAAAAGCGAATCCACGTGGTGACTTTGTCTGATGTACAATTTTATTTTTCTTGCTGGTTTAAGGTGATATAGATGTGTCTAAATCACGATGAGTGTTGGTTTTAGGGTCAAAATGCATTAGATCAAGCATTTTTTAAAAAAAGAAAAAACATAGGAATTGCTAATGGGGCAGCCTTTATCTTACTCATATTTGAAAACTAAATGGATTACTTTTTCTAAATACACTTTGTGGTAGGCTATTATTTCTATGATGTTTGGTAACAAGTACGAATCAAGAATCCTCACGCCTTCTGCTGGTACTCATGATCCTATTAGCTTGTCGAAAACCCAATTATTGAGGGATTAAATTAGATTTCACTAAAGGAATAATAAATTAAAGTTATTGGTGGCAAAAAGCTACGTACCTTTTGTTACACACCATTGCAAGGAAATAGTTGGTCTTCAATGTTCTTTTAATTAAATATTCCTATGACCCTTTTTCTGCTTTTCCTTTTGATCCTTTTATATAAACTCTGTTGGATTTTTTTTTGGGTGGACTTACATATATGTACAATTAAATTTTATGGGCTATTATAAGGTATGACTCAAATAAAAGTGGTTTAATAAAGTTTTGGGTCATTGGGTCCAAATCGTGTAATTAAAGTATAACCCAAGATATATGTAGAAACTCCAGTGTTATATTTCTAATTTATGATGGTCAAATTGGTAATTGACACTAAACATATGAATATGTGGTTATGGTCTCCCAGAGAGGCTTAAGGATTTTTTTTCTTTAATCCCATCAAGAAAAAAGATAGACAACCTAAAGACATCTCTTGGAAGATTAACACCAACCACAACATCCTATACGTAATCACTCTAATAGATTCAGGTACGCTTTCGCTATCTAGTTACTCTTAATAATCTAATATAATAGATCTTAGTCTTGTGTTATGATTTGATTGTATCTTACAAATGGTATCAGAGTAGTTGTCATGTTAGATTATTAAGAAATATAGATTATGTGTTTTCGGTCAGGATTCGTTGGTTTCTTGCTTCAAATTTGTGTGGGTTTTGTTGTGTTGTTTGTTGGACTGAATCTAGCTGTTGCTAGTTCTCGATTTCAATTTCAGACAACAATTTTGTTCTCTTGCTTTTGCCTTGGCTTATATGCGTTTATGGACTCTAGAGTGATGCTAGTATAATGATATGCATTTTTTCGATTTCAATGCTTTGTTAAAGGCTTTTGATGTTTAATAACAATAATAAGAAAGAAAAGGAAAGGAAAACGTTTGAAGAAGAATGAATAAAGCATTGGAGTGTCTTCGGTTTTAGTGTTTTCTTGTCTTTGTCTTTATAAAGTTTGCAAAAAAAAAAGGTTGAAAAGTCAAAGCTTTTTTGTTTTATATGGCTTGTCTTAAAAGCTCTTTATAGAGTTTTGATTTGTAATTTGTTTTAAAGACTTTGTATATGCCTCAACTCTAGACACACTTGGTGGATAGATTCTGGTGCTACTACTGACATAAGTGTGTCCATGCAGGGCTACCTGAGCTGCCGAAAACCCAGTGATGGAATGACAATTAGAGTTGAGGCAATAGGGACTTTTAGGTTATCATTAAAGACTGAAAATTATTTAGATTTGAAAGAGAATTATGTTGTACCGTCTTTTAGGTGGAATTTGGTTTCTGTTTCCGTTTTAGACAACACTGGTTATTATTGTTCTTTTAGAAATGGACATTTTAGTATTTTTTAGGATTCAAAACTTATTGATTCAGGTTCTTTATCCAAAATTGATAATCTTTATTTACTTGATACAGATGTCTCTTCTAATGAATCCTTGCATGTTAATTCGCGAAGTACTAAAAGAAAATTGAAAAATGACAATTCTTCTTCATTATGGCATAAACGTTTAGGGCATATCTCTAAATAAAGAATGGAAAGGCTTATGTCAAATGGAATTCTTGATCCACTTGATATATCAAATTTTAAAGTTTGTGTTGAGTGTATTAACGGGAAGCAGACAAACATAAAGAGACTAGGTGCCAAAAGATCTTCAGACGTCTTAGAACTAATACATACAAATATTTGTGGGCCATTTCCTACACCTGTTTGGAATGATCAAATGTATTTTATTACGTTCATAGACGATTATTCACATTATGGGTACTTTTATCTCATTTATGAGAAGTCACAAGCATTGGACATATTTAAAGTTTTTAAAGCTGAAATTGAAAATCAACTTGGCAAAATGATTAAAAATGTCAACTCTGACCGTGGTGGTGAATATTACGATAGATATGATGGTTCCGGTGAACAATGACCAGGACTATTTGCCAAATACCTAGAGGAATACGGTATCGTCCTACAGTACATTATGTCAGCGAATCCTAGCATGGACGGTGTTGCTAAGAGAAGAAACAGAACACTTAAGGACATGGTAAGGAGTACGATTATTCACACTATCTTACTATATTCGCTCTGGGGAGAGGAATTAAAGACCACAACTTATATTCTTAACAGAGTTCCAACTAAGGCAACAACTAAAACCCTTTATGAATTATGGATAGGTAAAAAGCCTAATAGAAAGCATTTTTACATTTAGGGTTGTCCAATTGAGGCAAGGCCTTATAGGCAAAATGAAAGGAAACTAGACTCAAGAAAAGTTAGTAGCTACTTTGTTGGATACTCTAAACGATCAAGGGGGTATTAATTTTATGATCCCACAAATAAATCAATTTTTGAGACTGGAATTGCAAGATTCCTTGAGAGTGTTGAGTTTGAAAGGGGAGATAAGGATAAGGTTAGAGACTTTGTCTTTGAAGAGGAATTTATTTCTCTTCCTACAGTTATTATTGATCATGATCAGGATATTATTCCTGACATTGTTCAAGAAGGAACTTCAGAACAACAAGACAATGTCAAAAATCTTCCTATTCAAGATCAATTGAATATACCTAAAGGATAAACTCAACAACCTCAAGAACAAGTGCCATTAAGGAGATTCACTAGAGAAAGGAGAAGTGTAATTCTAGATGATTATATTGTCTTTCTCCAAGAACATAATATGGACATTGGCATAGTAGAAGATGATCCAAGCAAATTCCATAAAGCCATTGAAAGTTTTAATTCTTAAAAGCGGATTGATGCAATGGATGAGGAAATTAAGTCCATGAGAGACAATGAAGTTTGGGATCTTATTTCATTACCTGAAGGTGTGAAACCGATTGGTTGCAAATGGATATTTAAGACCGAAAGGGATTCAAAAGGCAATGTAGAAAGATATAAGGCTCGTCTTGTCACAAAGGGCTTTACTCAGAAAGAAGGTATCGATTATAAAGAAACTTTCTCGTCGGTATCTTTGAAAGACTCCGTTAGGATTATAATGGCACTTGTGGGACATTTTGATCTTGAGTTACACCAGATGGATGCTAAGATGACGTTTCTAAATGGAGATATTGATGAAACAATTTATATGGAGCAACCTGAAAGCTTTGTTTCCAATGATTCAAAGCAGATGGTTTGCAAATTAAAGAAATCCATCTATGGACTTAAGCAAGCTTCTCGTCAATGGTATTACAAGTTTCATCAATTGTCATCTCATTTGGTTTTGAGATGAATCTGGTTGATGATTGTGTATACCATAAGTTTAGTGGGAGTAAGAATATTTTTCTGGTTTTATATGTTGATGACATATTGGTTGCCAGCAACAATATAGGCTTATTGCATGAAACCAAGAAATTTCTATCAAAGAATTTTGAAATGAAAGATCTTGGTGAATCATCTTTTGTATTAGGAATTCAGATACATCGAGATCGCTCTCAAGGTATTCTTGGGTTATCACAAAAGAGCTATATCGAGAAGGTACTTAAGAGATTTGGCATGTAGGATTCTAAACCAGGTGATACCCCTGTAGCTAAAGGAGACAAATTTAGTCTCAATCAATGCCCCAAGAATGATTTAGAAACTAAAAAAATGCAGAAGATTCCTTATGCTTCAGCTGTAGGGAGTCTAATGTATGCTCAAGTATGTACACATCCGGATATTGTGTACATTGTTGGAATGTTAGGAAGATATTTAAGCAATCCTGGACTGGATCATTAAAAAGTTGTCAAAAGGGTTATGCTGTATCTCAAGAGAATAAAAGATTACGTGCTCATATATAAGAGATCAAATCAGTTGGAGATCATTGGGTATTCTGACTCCGATTTTGTAGGAAGCCAAGATAGTTGTATATCCACTTCAGGCTATATCTATATGCTTACTGGAGGAGCTATTTCTTGGAAGAGTGTTAAACAAACACTCATAGCATCTTCCAACATGGCAGCTGAGTTTATAGCATGTTATGAGGCATCCAATCATGACATATAGCTGCGAAATTTTGTCACTAGGTTGCGAATTATAGATGGCATTGAAAGACCATTAAAGTTATTTTGTGATAATAAATCGACAGTGCTATATTTTAATAACAACAGGAGCTCTTCAAAGTCGAAACACATCAACATCAAGTTCCTAGTTGTTAAAGAAAGAATTTAGAGTGGTTAGTTGTCTATATAATAAATTGGAACAAACTCTGTGATTGCGGATCCGCTAACTAAAGGTATACCACCCAAAGTCTTTCATGAGCACACAACTCATATAGGTGTTTTCTCATTTAATGATATGTTGATTTGGTGGGAGTTTGTATACATTTATGGTTACAGACATGTCTTACGGCTTTTGTGTGATTTGTTTTTGTGAATTTACACTCTAATTTCATTCGACTTGATCTCATTCAGGAATAAAGGAGGACCAGTTGGAAATAGGTATGTTAAAGATCACATGACATGAAATTTACATGCTACACATCCATACTTGACCCGTGTCGTTGTTTTATTGATGTATGTGACCATTGATGGGTTTAGTCACGATGATTGTGACGAAGATCCCTTTGATCCTGCATTGATATGAATAATGGACCGAATTGTTTAAAAATGATTAAACAATAATAGCAATTTTGAGCTCATAAGATTTATCATGATATATAATTATAAGAAATTATATATATGTAGTCCAAATGGGAGATTGTTGGATTTTTTTTGGTGGACTTACATATATGTATAATTAAATGTCATGGGCTATTATAAAGTTTGACCCAAATAAAAGTGGACTAATAAAGTTTTAGGTTGTTGGTTGCAAATCGTCTAATTAAAGTATAGCCCAAGATATGTGTAGAAACTCCAGTATTATATTTCTAATTTAAGATGGGCAAATTGGTAATTGACGCTAAGGTTATGAATATGTAGTTATGGTTTTTAAGAGTGGCTTAAGGTTTTTTTTTCTTTAATCCCATCAAGAAAAAAGATAGACAACCTAAAGACATCTCTTGGAATATCAACACAAACCGCAACATCTTATACGTGATTACTCCGATAGATTTCAGATACACTTCCGCTATCTAGTTACTTTTGATAATCTGACATGATAGATCTTGGTCTTGTGTTGTGATTTAATCGTATCTTACAAACTCTACTTATCCTATGTGTATTATAAGCTAGCTCTTTTCTTTTTCTTCATTAACCGTAAGCAAAATCAGAGGTACTGTGGTGCTACTCTCCACCCAATAAAGCAAATCGGCTCATTCAACGGCTTGGAGACAAAAATCTTTGTGGTGGACCTCCCTTCAACTAAACAGTAGTTTTTCAAAGGAATACGCTGGGAAAAATAAAAGACGCGATGTGGATAACATTTAAAATTCATATTTTGTGACCAAATGCAAGCATGGTTAGCTTTAGCTTTATATGTCTTGCAATCATAACTCTAATAAGTGAGCAAATATTTAAATTACAAAGTTATGTGAAAAATATTCATAAATCAAGTTGTAACTTTGAGATTGTAATTTAGCGAAAAGCGAATAAGTAAACTAAATACTTGATGACGTGCGCACAAAATCCCAACCGTCAAAAACTGAAAAACACCAGAGAGCACAAGGTCCACGTAAGAAAGTGAAAACAAATGGGGGCCTGTGTACGTAGGAACCGCACAAAGTGGCCAATCAGTGATCTTTTATTTATGGGGTCCCACATAAAAATTAAAAAAAGGATTTTGCATCCTCCTATCTTGTCTCGATACGTGTCGCATGTAGGACAACGTGGCATCGAACACATCACTTTCCTCTCCAGATCTGATCCGTTTGACAAAAGCCGAAGCAAACGGTGATCTCTTGTCTTTCCCTTTTGTCGGTCTTTTGTCTTGTCTGACCTCTGCTAGTTAGTCAATCTGACCTCCAAATTCCGCCCTCTTTATTCAAGTCCATTCAATACTTTATTATACTGTTTACTGATCTGTGACTGTATGTATATATAATTATTCAAAAAAGTACAAACATTTTAAAAAACTACCCGTAAAAAGAATTAGATAAAACATTCTTCACCTTTTCAGTGGACGATGATAATAAAAATTCTAGAAATTAGACTTATTTATGTATATGATGGGTTGGGTGGGTCTAATTAAAATTCAATTTAAAAAACCCAAATTGTCTTATCGTGAAAATCTTTTTAATTTTCTAATAATTATATGAATCAAAGTATTTAATTATTTATTAAATAAAATTAATACTTAGAAAGTTCTTTTATGGTGTGTTGTTGAAAACCATTGCAAGGAGTGATTTATTGGCTTTAACCATTCAAGGCTTTTCTCGATTGCTATCTCATTTCACGGTGACGATAAAAAGGTTCCTCCTTTTTTTTCTTTTATTTTCTACTTCATAGTTATTATAAACTTGAATTAAACATTTTTTAATCCTTTCACATAATTCAAAATTTACCCTTTTATTTGTTTTTTAATTCCAATTATTCGGTAAATTTATTTTTAGAACTCAAATAGTGACCTAGTAACAATATTGGACTTTGACTAGTTAAGGTGCACCACAGAAATGTCACTTAGGATGCTAATAAATTTAATACCACAAGTTGTTACATTAATCCATATTTAAGGCAATGGTTTGATGCATTAATTGCTTACATAAAGTTTAACATTTATTTACTCTTATTCTATATTCTAATAATCATTCCTTGTCCAATTCTAATAAATTCAATATTATATAGGATATCATATTTGTACAAATTTAATATTGTGTCAAGTTTTCTTCACTCCTATCTAAATTTCTGCTAACCGTTTATGTCATTTCAACCTCTTTTAGTGCCTGTTTGGTTGAGCTTTTGGAAAGTGAATAAGTATATTTTTTCATCGTAAAAGCTTTTTTTAAGAAAAAATGAGTGTTTGACTGTAAAATGGAAAAGTACTTTTTTAGTAGATATAGCTTTTTTGGCAGCTAAAATACAACTTTTTAAAAATCTCGAATTTAGAGTTTCTCAAAAAAGTACTTTGTTTGGTAGATTTTTCAGATCAATTAATGAGCCTATTTTTTAGTTCATTTTACCCTTATGTTTTACATATAATTCCCATAATATCTACAAACACATCTTCACATTTATTTTAAGATTTATATAATATTATTTGACTTTTTTATATGTTTTAATATTTATTTTT
>JANZXP010000195.1:21492234-21505709 GCA_027576715.1 Erythroxylum flavicans | reverse complement strand
GCAAATTTTGGGTGAGTTTTGCGAACTCAATGAGTGACCATCATCGATGGCTCACCCAGTCACATAACACATAATTCACACATCTCACATCATTTCACATTTCATATTATTCACATTCGATACACTTAATTAATTATCTTATCCCATAGATGTGTATGCATGAACATATAGAGGCATTTCTAAACACCCATGGACCACTCAAAAGTACTATTCTACCCTTCCCATCGGTGATGGGATGTTATAATAATAATAATAATAATAATAATAATAATAATAATAATAATAATAATAACTACTACTGCTACTACTAAATCAAGCTAGGTCAAAAAAAAAAAACTTAGGCTAAATTCTTAAAAGGTAAGTATTACCTATTTATAAGTTTAGACCAACTAGAAGAGGAACTACAAGAATTTCTTTACAAGGGATCATTTTATTTGAATCTTAGTACGCCAAAGTTTTTGATTATGAGTCATGTCTTCGGTAAGTTCCAATATTGTCATATCATTCTTGATCACCTTCCTTAATTTTTCTTAGGCCTCACTTTTTTCTCTAACAACCTCTTAGTACGATCTTCTCACTTCTTACTAAATTGTCCTAGTGTCTCCTCTTAATATGTTCAAACCACTTAAGTCTTGTCTTTCTTAATTTGTTAATAATATTAGCTACGTACTTTTAATATATACCTTATAATTACACTCTTGACCTTATCTCTTTTAGTAAGGATGTAAGATTAATATACTCTCGCTGCGCTCATGAATTTTGGTATGTTTGAGTGCACTTTTCTCTTGGTCAATATATTCGTATCCACTTTTTCTTGTTTTCCTTTCTTAATTATACTTGCTCATTCTTATTATGCTTTTCATTAAAAACTTTCTAGTTTTTACAATAGATATTTTATTTTGCTAATTTCTATAGATATTTTTTTTCTCATTTATTTTAATTTATTGAAAAATCTTATATTTCCATTGATAATTAGACTAATTATGATAAGTTTTGATTCTTATACTATATAGTAATATTTGTTTAAATATGTATCAGAAATTGGAGTATGTATGTTTAAGTAGCAAAGACATGATTTGTAACAACGACTTTTCCAAATAGTGTTCCAAGCGAGGAAATGCCTGTAACCAGGCAGTTTCATTGATTTATGGAGTCTCTTCAAAGCCTTCAAATAATGGATGTCTTATGTTGGGAGTCTGTTTGATTCTTTTTTTTTTTCGTTTATTTCTATTTTTGTTTTCAAATTTTTGTAAAAAATCCTGTTTGTTTAAGTTTTTGGTTTTGGTTTCATCCAATTTTGTTTATGTTTTTTTCATTATCTGTTTATTATGAATTAAATATATATTATCTAATTATTTAATATATCATTATAATTAATTTAATAATAAATAATAAATACAACTAAAGTTAAAATATCTTCAAAATATATTAATTTCATATAAAATTTTGATAATAACTAAAATATGTTTAAAATAAATATTAAATTAAAATTAAGATTTATTTTTAAAATTATTTATTTTAATAAAATAAAATAATTTATATTAATAATTTATTAATAAATATTAGAGTGAATTACCAAAAATGCCCAAACTTTTGTCAAATTTTCAATTATAGCCCGAAATTTAAAAAATAGCAATAAAATACTCAAACTTTCAATTTTTTCAATTTTAGCCCAAACTTCAAAAAGTGACAATAAAATGCTCAAACTTTTAATTTTCTTCAATTCTAGCCCGACATTATCTGTCGTTTTCCTGATGCCTTTGATATTTGTTTTCTGTTTGTTCTTCTGACGTCTCAAACTATTCTCGCATTACAACATACTACACCAATAAGCTCTTTGTTTTCAGTTCGTTCTCCCGATGTCCTTAGTTTGAGGGTGTCGGGGCTGTGTAATTTGAAAATCGAAGGGTGAGAACGTCGAGAGAACAAACTGAAAATGAAGGAAAAAACTAAAATCAAAGCATAAGGTTGTCAGGGCTACGTAATCCGATTTAGGTTATTTTTAAATCACGATATTGTTCCATTAATCTTTATTTATTATGTTAATTTTGGCTTACGTGTATTAATAGTTAAGATTCCTAAAATACGTGACAAGTCACGTCAGCAAACTTAACGGAAACATAACGTTAGCCTAGAATTGAAAAAAATTGAATGTTTGAGCATTTTATTGCCACTTTTTTAAGTTTGGGGTAGAATAGAAAAAAATTGAAAGTTTGAGCATTTTATTGCTACTTTTTAAAGTTCGGAATATAATTGAAAAATTGATGAAATTTTGGGTTTTTTGGTAATTAACCCTAAATATTATATAATAGTTTAAATAAATTTAATTAATTAAAATAAATTATCTTTAAATTATATATGTAATATGTAATCATCATCAGTAATAAAAATATGACTATCTTGACATTAACAATAAGACAGATTTGAGTTCTTATTTAAAAGAAAATATAAATTAAAAATAAAAAATAAAAACTAAAAACTACAACAGAAAAATAAAAGTGGAACTAAACGGCAATGAGTTTCCATGATTTTATAAGGACACTACATTAATAAAAACATAAGAAAATAATTATAGAAATATTATCTTGGTTGATTCCTGTAATATAGGACATGTTATACATAGAAACTTATTTTTTATTTCCTTCATTCTTAAGAGATTAGTATTGGCAACAGGGTCAGGCTCACTGGGCCTCTGGCAGAGCATTGAGCCCAATTTTTTGGCCCAAACCAGACTAGGCCAGCCCCAAGCCCAACAGGAAAGAAAAAATAAAAAGTCAGGTAATGCAATCCCATTTTATCGAGCCTAGGCAAGCCTATGGTCGGCTTGGCCCATTACCGTCCCTATAAGAGATGAGTTAATCATAATCCATGGTCTTTTATTGTGTCTAATATTGGTCTTAAGGGTATGTCAATAGTCGTTCTTGGCAACATGAGTGTTAATTGTTCAATTGCTTGAGTTATATTTCTTCTCTTTTTAGAGCTTGTCTTGTAATCTATGAAATATAAACACATAAATATGTTTATATACATGAGATAGAGTTAAATACTTTTATTTTTTAAATATTCAGGGATTGTTTATAGCTTCTTATTTTTATCTTTATTATATTTTAAAACATAGCCACACAAAATAAAGATTATATTAGTATTATGCAACTCAGGATTTTTCCACAACTGATTAAGACAAGAATTTTATATCACTAATTAATTCACAGGCAGTTATGTTGCTTGACACAAACTTAATCAGAGATGAGGTGTAGAGTTAAAAATGATTCCTGTACCAAAGAAATCATTATGTATGATTCGCAAAAATGATTCCTGTACCAAAGAAATCATTATGTATGATTCGCCAATGATGATAGATTAATGTCTTTTACTTGTACAAGATGATATTCAAATCATAATTTATACATGTTTTAAAATAATATTTGCATTATTTATGGTTCTCCAATTACTCTCTTTTTGCAATGATTTTTTAATTGTAGTTAGTGTGTATAGGGAAATACTTAACTATAAAGTCAAATTGTTTATGGTATTGACTGTACAATTGAAGTCTACATTAAACGCAACATCAATGGTGGAGTGACTTGATAAATTTGTCAGGACATTAAGATATTTTATTAGTTTGCTTACTAGAATGAGTTGAACAACTCATACTAGTTCTTTGTAATTCAAAACGAGTACAACAGCTACTTTAAGACTTTGTTAAACTATACCATGCAATCCCAAGTGTATCTTTTGCTTATGTTTAATTTCATCACGTTGGCATGCTCTTTAATATAGAATTGGAGCTTGTTGAACTTTTACTCCTATTAAAGTATCCTTGGTCATGGAGATCGTGTTTCTCACTAACTGGGCACGGAATTTAACACTTGAAAATCTAGATTCAATTTTGGTCCATGTTCACAAGGTAATTAGCATTTTTGTAGAAATAAAAGACAAGAATAATTGAAAAAGGCAAGAAGATATTGTAGGTAAAAGGTCAGGCACGGCAAGAACAAAGCTTCAACACATGGCTGTTTGTTGAACGTATATTGATGTTGATAATGATGGCTTTTGACCATCATTGTGATGCTATATACAAATATTATGCATTTTTTCCACTATTTTTTTCCCATATATGATATGAGTGTGGGGTTAAGGAAGGTCAAAGTTGGAAAACCATGGGCTCTGCTTCTGTTTAATGCAGCAGTGGAGTCAACTCAATTCTTTCTTAGTTCATATGAAAACAAGAAACAGCGATTACCATCTGATTGCTGGTTTTCTTCCAAAAGATCATCTTGTCTTGTGAATAATTTTTTATACAAAATGCAGAGAAATGTTTTTGCAGTTCTTGTTTTGGTTGTAGGAGGTGTTGGAACTAGTTTGTTCATTGTGGAAGGAAGTCCGCATCGGATACTTCTGGACACAGATGTTGATACAGATGATTTTTTTGCTCTTTTATACCTCTTGAAGCTTAACAGAGCAGAAATCGAATTGGAGGCAAGTCCTTGCTCACCTCTGAGTACCTAAAAATTTATTCAGACTACCAAAAATCTGGTTATCTTTGGCACAGGCTATCACTATCAGCACGAATGCATGGACTGATGCAGGTCATGCAGTGAACCAGATCTATGACATTCTTTACATGATGGGTCGTGATGATATCCCTGTTGGAGTAGGAGGTGACGGTGGAATACTAGAAAACGGTACCATACTCCCTAATGTTGGAGGATATCTCCCCATAATAGAACAGGTGCTCAAACTACTTTGATTTCCCCATAAATTTATTGTTTTTCTCCTACTGATTGATACATAAAAATCCTTATAATAGGGGCATACAACAGCCGGATATTGTAGGTACAGGCAAGCTATCCCTGTTGGTCGCTTCGGAGGACGACTAGACATTGATTCTAATTTTGGGATAAGGAAAGCAGTCTTGCCACAGGTAGTTCTAACGTTTTTTTTTCCTTTTGTTGTTAATTTCTGGGCAATTCTCCTCATGGTGTATCTTATATGTGGATTAATAAATTTGAATAAACTATCAAATGACATTATGGATTGGTGAAGTATGGAATATCCAATAAATATCATTCACATACAGCAGAGAATTCAATCTGTTGGGTCACAGACAAGTCCTTAGCTTCCTTCTATCTCCTGTGGAGTCTTTGTGTTGCCAATATCTGCTTATCAACTTTTATTGACAGTTCTCATATAGTTAGCACTTTTTTCTCCTGTTCTTTAATCCTATTATACTTGGCAGAGCTGATAGGTTTGTTCATTAACCAGGGGAGCAGGAAATATTCTCCTCTTCGACAACCTAATGCCCAACAAGTGCTGATAGAAAAAATATCTGCAGGTCCTATTACTATTTTCCTAACAGGAGCTCATACAAATTTGGGCATATTCCTGACGAGCAATCCACATCTAAAGAAGAACATTGAGCATATTTATGTCATGGGTGGTGGTGTAAGGTCGAGCAATCCAACTGGTTGTTGCCCACAAAATGCAAGTTCATCCTGCCAGCGAAAGCAGTGTGGTGACCGTGGTAATCTGTTCACAGACTACACCACCAATCCTTATGCTGAGTTTAACATATTTGGAGACCCTTTTGCTGCATACCAGGTACGTGAAATGTAGACAGTGATTCTTTCTTAGTACAACTTCTAAGGTAGGATTGAGAGTTCTACTTCTATCTCAGGTTGTCCATTCTGGAATTCCTGTCACTCTTGTGCCCCTTGATGCAACAAATACCATCCCAATAAGTGAGGAGTTCTTTAAGGCATTTGAGGAGAAATCAGTATACTTATGAGGCCCAATACTGCTTCAAGTCCTTGAAAATGGCTCGTGACACTTGGTTTGACAATCAGTTCTACAAGGTTATTTTCTTGACAACGCTTTTACTGATTTTCTTCCCATTTGAAAATAGGAAACTTTATGACCTATTCTGGTGAATTTTTGCAGAGTTACTTCATGTGGGATTCCTTTATGTCTGGTGTAGCGGTTTCTATAATGCAAAATTTGCAAGACAAAACTGGCAAAAATGAATTTGCTGAAATGGAGTATATGAACATAACGGTTGTGACTTCAAATGAACCTTATGGGATCTTTGATGGCTCAAATCCTTTCTTTGATGGCCGTGAAGTCCCAAGATTCAATCTAGAGAAAGGTGGAGTACACAGTGGACATGTTCAGACCCGGCTTCAAGATCCATTTTGCATAGTGCAGAATGGGAAAGGAATATGCCAGGTAAGGAATTGTTTTAATTGTCTTCTTCTAATCTCTTTAATTACTTTCCCTTGAGTCTTCTGTCTCCGTAAAGTATCATGGTAATATGTAAATTTGGTCAAAGCTGCAGAAATTATTAAATAGAAGTAAGGATTTGCACTGCTTTTTGATTTTCTAATTGTCAGTGTCACCTGCTAAACAAAAATGTACAGGATGGATATACAAAGGAGGTAAATGGTTCTGATAGAGTACGCGTCCTTGTTGCCACAAGAGCAAAACCAAATCCAAACACTACCACTGAACTTAACAGAGCCTTTTTCAAGAACTTCTTGGACGTGAGTGTATTGTACTCAACACTCAAAACATCCTCTGATCCGCCCAAATCCTAGGCTACTAACATCTCCATTTATTGCATTCAGGTTCTGAATAATCCACAACATGCAGGAAAGTTCAATTTTACAACACAGTTTCCCTATTACAGAGAAATTCTTTACAAACCAGATTTTGGACGCAGAAAACTGGGGAAACCTGTAGTCTTCGACATGGATATGAGTGCTGGAGATTTTCTAGCTTTATTTTATTTGCTTAAAGTACCTGTAGAAATGATCAATATCAAGGTAAGTGGTATTTTAAGTTCCAAGGTTCGTCAATGATACCATTGCCGCCTACGTAACTAGTTTGAGATGGATGCAGCCATTGGAAGGAATAGCTTCCTTTTTAATCGTTAACAATTGCTGAATGTCTTCACATCTCTCCCATATATGGAGATTAATATTTGCAGCCGTAAGTTTAAATGAAGATAGTAGAAGATTAAACTTGCATTTTCTTGGTCATTTTATCCAGGGAATCATAGTAAGTCCAACTGGTTGGGCAAATGCTGCAACTATAGATGTTGTTTATGATTTGCTACATATGATGGGTCGTGATGATATTCCAGTTGGCTTGGGTGAGGTATTTGCAATGAACCAGTCTGATCCAAGTTTCTCTGCTGTTGGAGATTGCAAATATGTTCAGGTGATCCCACATGGGAGTGGTGGATTGCTGGACTCGGACACTCTTTACGGGCTTGCACGTGATTTACCACGAAGTCCTAGAAGGTAATAATTGGATGGGTGGATGTTTCTCTCATTCTGTTTTTGGTACTTGTGCTTCTTTAAAAGAAAAATTTCCCTCAAAAGGTATACTGCAGAAAACTCTGTAAAATTTGGAGCTCCGCGCGACACAGATCACCCTGAACTTAGACAGCCTTTAGCGCTGGAAATTTGGGAGTCCATAGTAGAAACATTGGATCAAGGATCAAAAGTAACCATATTGACCAATGGACCCCTGACAAGTTTGGCAAGTATCATCTTATCAGCGAATAAGGCAAGCTCCCACATTAAGGTTAGAAAAGTAAACCATGCTGTGTTTGGAAGACTTCGTATACTCGTGAGCCGTGAAAAATACATTTAAATATTGCAAGTTTGAGTAGTTAATTTCCTGACTGATAAAAAGTGTATATGCGTCTTTTAGATAATGAGCCGAATGCTTGTTGCAGGACGTCTATGTAGTTGGAGGACACATGAGGAGCAGTTTTATGGACAAAGGGAATGTCCTGTCCCTTGATTTTAACAAGTATGCAGAAATGAATTTGTTTCTTGACCCGTTGGCTGCAAAGACTGTTTTTGAGTCACCACTTGACATTACACTCATTCCTCTTGGCGTCCAACATACAGTCAGTTCCTATCCTCGGGTACTACAAATGCTACGCCAGGGAAAGAAAACACCTGAGGCTATCTTTGGGCTTAGTCTGCTGTCAAGACTGCATCGATTGCAGCAAACACATCATCTATACAGTCATATGGTAAAACAGATATTATATTATTCGTGCATCTTAGTGATCTTAAACTGCCAAAGGTTTCACGGATAAAATCTTTTTCTTGTCTTTTTTGTATATCTGGACATGAATTTGCTGCAGGATACATTCTTGGGGGAGATTCTTGGTGCAGTGGTCCTGGCCGCTAGTGAATCTGAGCTGAAGCCAACCTTCCAGATTAAGCCCATCAGGGTTATCGCGGAAGGCGTCCAGTCTAAGGATGGACAGACCGTAATTGATGAAAGACATGGGAAATTGGTGAAAGTTCTGCAAACCTTAAACTCTGCAGCATATTACAAACATTTCGCAGATCAGATGAGATTTGAGAAGCAATCTGCTGTCATTGGAAGCTTTAAACAGCAGAAAAGGATTTGGCGCAGGCCACCTATCAACAAGAAACCGTTTTAACTGCCAACCGCACAAGTTTCAACAATATGCCAAATCCCATTGCAATTTGCAGCTGAAGCATTTTGGTTAATGTAGAAAGCAGTCATCATGCTATGTAATGAGCTCCATATAAGGAACAAGAAGGAAGCAGGATAACATACTATTGAAAAGTACAGTCTCTCTTTTGTTAAAGCAAATTGTTTGAAAGCCAGAAGGTACTATATCATACCAAATTAGTTTTGTATCATTTTAGAACCGTTTTATGGAGAGTGTAAGTTACAAATAAAAATATCAATGAATTGCTTTGGTTTTAGCTCTAGGAACGAGCCTTTCTCTTGACAGATAACAGGAAGGCTTTGATTTCCTGAAATCGGTTTCGTATCCCAAAACACACTGCATGGAATTTGTTTTGTTTCCCCACTACAACTTGTTATAATCCCTTGTGCAAATTTAAAAATAGCTCACATAAATAAAATTAAAAAAAACTAGGTTTATCTTTGTTTATAAACGAATGAGTGTAAATAATTTTTTATAATTTGAAAAATAAAAAGTTAAAAACAGTATAATAAAATCATAAACTAATAATTCATGATGAATTGAGATTTTATAAAAATTAAATTATCATAAATATTAAATATTACAAGTGCATATTTTATAACTCATGTTAATTGTCAAAGTTAATAAATGATTAAATTTTTATTAAATTTTTCTAAAATAATAATTGGATCTTAAAAAAATAAAATTTTAAATATATTTTATAAGCATGTGAATATAATTAAATGACGAATAGTATGGATTTTTAATACAAAAATTGATATCATCATACTTAGCATAAAAAGTTGTATCAACGAGGGAGAAGCTTGTCTCTAACTTTAGGGTGTTCATGCTTAGAAGCTTGCTTTTTGTTTTCATCCTAGTACTCTTGCTCAGGGTTTCCAAACTTTTCAACTTATAGCTCACTGTGATCATCTTGGCTCACTTCAATGTTCTTAGTCCATCATTGCCCTCCTCTTTGTTTCTTACCAAGTTTCCCCTTTTTCCTTCTCAATTTTCTCACCATCTTTTCTTTTTTTCTCAATTCACAGCCCAATATCAACCATTTTTAAGATTGTTTGTTGTTAAGTCAGGAGGACTTTACGATAATTAATTTTGATGACAATCAAATAATAATAATGTTAGAAATAAATGAACTAGTTTGATGAGTGTGTTAAGTGTGCAGAAGTACAAAACACAGAAGAAAGAAAAACACAGAAGAAGTGGAAAATACAGAAGAAAGAAAAACACAGAAGAAGTAGAGAACATAGAAGAAAGGAAAACACAGAAGAAGCAGAAAAAACAGAAGAATCAAAACATAGAAGGAAGCAAAACACAGAAGATATAGAAGAAGCAGAAGATACAGAAGAAGTAAAAACACAGAAGAAGCAGAAGATATAGAAGAAACAAAACACAGAAGAAGCGCAAAGCACAGAAGAAGTAAAGATACAGAAGAAGTAAAGATACAGAAGAAGCAAAACACAGAAGAAAGGAAAACACAGAAAAAGTGAAAAACACAGAAGGAAGCAAAACACAGAAGAAGCAGAACACAGAAGAAGCAGAAGATACAGAAGGAAACAAAACGTAGAAGAAGCGGAGAACACAGAAGAAAGGAAAACACAGAAGAAGTGGAGAACACAGAAGAAAAAAAACACAGACGATACAAAGCAGAAGATACGCTAGTACGTCGAGCAGTTAGTTAGTTAGAGTTAGTTACATAACTCAACTAAATAGCAGTTATCAAGATTCAAGAAGCGGTTATCAAGACTCAAGAAGTAGTTATCAAGAATCAAGAAGAAATTGAAGACTTGGACTATAAATACTAGTCGTAGTCGAAGATTGAACAATTTTTCAGCTGTTTCTGAAAACCTTTGAACAATTGGTGATCTTTGAGCTTTCAAGTGTTTACTTAGAAAAGAAAATTTCTATAGTGCGATACTGGAGAGCTAAACTGACTGTAACAATAGCTCACAATATCTTTCTAGTGAGAGAAAGGAAAAGGCTAAGAGCCTGGAGAGGCTAAGATAGCTGAAAGAATACTTGGTGTAAAAGACTTGAAGAGGCTCTGGAAGGGAAGAAAGAATACTTGTAAACTTGTTGAAGTATAGTAAAAACTCAGAAGAATTCTGAGGACTGGACATAGCTTACGGTTTGGGGTGAACCAGTATAAAAATCGCAGCATCTATCTTCTATCTTTCAACTTATTCTATTTTGTTTTTAAAACAAGTATATAGAAATTATTTGCGATTTATCTACATAACAATTTTCATATAACATTTGTGATATTCTTTTAACAAGTTAGAGAAGTTCTTATCAAGAAATATTAAAGATTTTGTATTCACGAAAAGAATACACAATTCAACCCCCCTTCTTGTGTATATCATATATTGTAAGCGAATTCTATATTAACGTGTGATTTACTTCAATATGCTCCTAAGTCAGAGGCAAAGGTTGTATGACATTTTACACTTATTCCTTATCTTGATAAGATATGATCAATATCCCTCAATTTATTAATCATATTTGGAATTAGCCTCAAATATATATGTATTTCATCCTCAACCTTTTTAATTAATTTATTTTTATAAATGTTAAACTTAATAGTGAGTAACCGCAATTTGATTATTAAGGTTCTATCAAAGCATGCTATTAGTGCAGACCATACATCCTTGGTATTATCGTACCCCTTGAACTCGCGCATAATGTCATCATTTATGCTACAAAAGTCAGGGGATTTCTCTTTTCTTACAAGGTATATGCTTCAAAGATTTCTTATATTGAGTCATAATGTTCTTTTTAGAAATTTTCAAAATTTCGTTTAGTGAACCGAAAGCCTTTTGCTCTCTCTATATATATACTCCAAATTTCGAAAGCGTCATCATTCAAAATTTCACCTCTATTAAATTATGCAACAATATTCTTAAATGCAATAGTTGTTTTATTTAAACAGATAGTTTCAATATCGACACATTTATTATTCAATTGTTGTCATTTTCAATTAATTTGATACAACTTTCTAAATAAAAAATATAATTACTTTTTCACAAAATTCACAAAATACACTTTAATTGTCGGGCCATGGGCCGGTGGTCAGGCTGGGCCACAGGCCAACCCATCTAGACTCGCCAGGTCAAGGCCACCATAGCTCGACCCGGTCTATTGACATCTCTACATACATTTAGGCCTAGGTTAAGCTTGCCTTGAAGTTAACAGGTTAGACCCAAGTTGATTGGGCTTTGAATTGAGCCTAGGACTGGGTTCGGGCTAGGGTTGTCTAGCCCGACCTAAGGTTGGACAACTATAAAAAATGATGTCGTATTATGTTTTTAATTAAAAATAAAATAAAATCAGGTCAGGTCGAGTCAAATTTGACTTAGGCATAGACCTGACCAAGACCAAAACCCAGTCATATGTTAGGTTGGGCCTTCTTGAGCCTTACCCATTGCCATTTCTATAAAAAAAACAACATTTTTTTAAGTTTTTAAAATTAAGTTAACCTTATATCCAAACAAATCCAATTCACGGTTTGGACTAATTTAACCTTGTACTTGAGTAAAAAAACATGTCTTGTTTAACTTGAGAAAACCTTAATCACCCTCGAGCCACCCTAGTCCATAGACATGATCTCTACCCAACCAACCAAATCCAAGACAATAGGTCAGAAGGGTGGCAACCAGACAGTGAGTCCACAAGCGGCAAGACGATGACAACGCCATCAAGGATTCACCGATCGTTGACACCATCTTGTCACTCACGCGAGTCGTAAAGACTAGTGAGTTCAAGTTGTCATGTCTGACAAGGTTGGCAACAACTCGTTGATGGCGACCATGCACGCTCGCCGTCGACCGTAGATCTCTATCAAGATCCACAGTTCCTCCATGTTGGATTGTTTTAAGATTTTAAAAAAAAAAAAGGCCCTATTGTATGGAGCATTCTTATCCAATGTTCTTCCTTAAAGCTTTGGAAGCTTTGGAAAAGACACTCAAAACACATTTGGATATGACGTCCAACCCAATGTAATCTGGTGGTAATATTAAATAAAAGACAACGAGCAGATTTCTTTCATTGTGTTTCAAAACAAGATTCAAAGACAAAACCAACCTTAGTCATGAAGGATATTACCTTTTTTATTAAAGATAAACTAATAAAAAACAAAATTTTAATATCAAATTTAGTAAATAAACATCATCAGAATGCTTATTAATAAAATGTTCTAATACTAATATTAGAGTTTTATCAAAATCACTGAAAATAAATTACTCACAAATTTAGTCTTTGTTTCACGAATTAAAGGACGGTTGCAATAATTTCTGTGTGTAATAATTTCTTTTTTCCTGATCTTCCACCTTTAACTTGGAAAACAAATACTGTTCAATATCTGGAAATTATTGAAACTAACAAATTGTAGTTAAAATATTAAGCAAGGAGATACTATTTTGTGGTTTGAACATGTCATCTTTTAATTACAAAAAAAGTAACTTTATCAGATTTTCAAAGCTTACCCTTTAATTATTAATACTTAAATCCTGGAATAATTTTCCTCCAACATATTCACTCCCACAACCAAATTTCGTCTTTCTAACATTGAAAGGCAATATTAAAATCCCACAAATGGTACCTTTGACCTTATTCATTATTCTAAACCCATCATTCCCCCATGTTTCAAGAAGTTCAAGCATATGCATAAGTGACGGAGCCAGGAATTTAAGATAAGAGGGCTCAAATAAAATATAGATTTCACAAAAATTTTCATATCAAAACTAAATAAAAAATAAAGTTTTATTAAGAATATGAAATAGTTAAAATTACAATGATCCTTGCCTACTTTTCATAGATTAAAATTTTTTCATAACAAGATCATTGTCAACATTTGCAAATATATCTCTTTCAATGTAACACACTAGACAATCATTCAATATGTCATCTCCCATTTTATTACGAAGTGAACTCTTGATAATTTTCATTGCGGAGAAAGCTCTTTCCACTGTGGCTGTAG
>JANZXP010000195.1:21469636-21488845 GCA_027576715.1 Erythroxylum flavicans | reverse complement strand
ATGACTTCTATACCCATGTCAACCAACAGCCCAGGGCATATCTTTATGATCTTATCTATCTAGATTCATAATAAATTATCCAAAGACGTGCTGGAGGAGTAACCTATTACCTTCTGGGGGAAATTGCCACAACATGGGCATTCTTCTTAGCAAGAATTATTGCAGTAGGATAATGGCCAGGAGGATTTGAAAGGCATTATGGCATTAAGATTTCCAAGGTTAGCCAACTTTTAGGAGAGACATAATTGACTGCATTGATCTCGGTAGCTACACCACCTAAGGAATTTAACGACTCTTAAAGGCACATGGGTCATATAGTCCACAGAACGCCATTCTTTCCAAGGTTATATATCCTTTTCCAACCTACCCAATGTGACTTTTTCTATTTTGACTTGCTCCCCCATCGTCGTGATCGAATGAGAATGGATAAAAGGCTTGTGGGATTGACATGGGGGGGTATGGATGGATCGGATATAACTGCATTGAATAAAAATTGCAAAGTTTTTTTTCAATCTTCTGAATGAAGTTTTTCTTCTTTTTGATCTGGAAATAAAGAAAATAGGGTAAAATAAAAAATTAATAAACTCTTATACGAGCTCTCGGTGGTTCATTCATCTGACCATAGACTAGAGCCACTTTTGATTCTACAATATTTTCTTCATTAATTACTCCAAATTCTTTCGTTTCTATGTAAAGATCATTTCCTTCACAAGTACATTCACCTACTCCTCCAAATATGGATACACCCCCATGAGCTTTCAACGGGGTTGTTGTCTAGTCTAATATAATAATTTATGAAAAGGATTATCATATTCCCATAATTGAATTCGATATGAAATTGAAAAGATATTCCTTCTCAACACCTCCCAAGGAAATCTCGAATTGGATCCCAAATTGATGGGTTAGTGTGAGCTTATCCATACGGTTATGCACTCTTTGAATTGAAATCCATTTTTTGAAAAATGATAATAAATCACGGCTATAATTCGTTAATGTTAATAAGGAATTAAATAATTAATATTCAAATAAAAAATAAAAAAAAAAAAAGAAAAAGGGCGAGTTGATCCTTTTGAGCAACCTGTTATAGTAGGAAAACCTTATATCTTGAAATTAATTTATCAAGTTGATGATAAAATACATGGTCGTTCCAGTGGACATTATGCACTTGTTACACACAACCTTTGGTTAGGTATTGGAGCAACATTACCTACTGATAAATCCTTAACTTTAGGCCTTTTTCAAATGGATTCGATTGTAAAATCAAATATTACGATAGTGTATTTAGGGAATAGTCACTTCAAAG
Source organism: Erythroxylum flavicans (assembly GCA_027576715.1). Taxonomy (NCBI): domain Eukaryota; kingdom Viridiplantae; phylum Streptophyta; class Magnoliopsida; order Malpighiales; family Erythroxylaceae; genus Erythroxylum; species Erythroxylum flavicans. The sequence continues at coordinate 21,487,542 of JANZXP010000195.1, read as the reverse complement.
TGAATTATCTTTAAATAACATCTATTTAATTAAATTATTGATTTATTTTGTGAATATCAATATTATGGTAAAAATTCAAAATTGATTTTCGTCTTTCTTTTTATGCATAGATTCGAGAAGTTTATAAATCAAAAAGGGGGTCAACCCCCCATTGTAAGCAATACATGGAGTAACTCCCAATATAACAGTAAAAGCAAGACGTGTAGGTGGATCAACTCATCAAGGTCCCTAGGATTCACATAAGGAAAAACACTTGCCATTCATTGATTATTGGGGGCATCCCAGACAGGTTGTCTAATAGCTAGCTTGTTTTAATTTGAAAAAATATAAAGGAAATTTGGGATTAATTGAGCTTATTATTAATCTATAATTAATAGTTTCAAAGAAAAGTATGAGAACAACATGATGATTGATTATGCACATTCATGTGAAGCTCAAGATTGAACCATGAATTAGATTCATAACCCATTGATTAATCCTAGCACTTTTGTATAGTTTGATTTGATTTGTCTATAATAGTTTATTTTTTCTGTATTTTGTTAATTGAATTCAACCAAACCCCACCTTTCCCCTACCCAAAATCCTAAACACTGATTTGTTCATTACAAAAGCTAATACACATTCTTTGTGGATACGATCGTTTCTCACCATTACTTCAAAAGTAGTTTTACAAAGTTATGTTTTATTTTCTAGTGTGTTTGACGAGTATTAAGAATTTTAGCACTGTTACTAGGGAGTGAAGTGATTTATTTTTTTGTTTTTGATATTAATTGGTGCTTTGTAACAATTGTAAAAATCAATTAACAATTAATATAGATATCAAAATTTTTAAAGCTTTATTATTCTTTCATGTGTGTTATTATGTATAGTAGGATAATTCTAGAACATCCTTTTATTATGCATATTAAGATCATATTTTGTTAAATTAGAAGCATTGAAGTGATAAAGACACTTAAATTCAACACTTATTTAAGCCTATTTCTTTAATAATTACCTTACTTTAATTTATCCCTTAAGAATAACCAAGTTGATCCTTAGCCATTTTCATTGTTGTAACCTTATTATTAAACTTTATCACAATTTCTTTAAAACCTTTTTATTAATTTAAACACTAAAGGTTGTTCACATTACTTGAAAATTTGAAACTTGAAATTTTGAAAGGTTTAATATTTCTTTAATTGTAGGACATGATGAATGCTCTAGTATTGTGATCAGAAAAAGAGCATAGAAAGAAGAAAAAAGTAGTATTAATGGATTTATAATGAAAGGACCTGTATATTATTAACAAGTTTCATCTAATGTTTCCTTTTTAAATTTCCTTCAAATTTATAACATTTTTATTATCCCAATCATATCTTACCTAAGCCTCATTACAACCTATAAATACCTTTTGATTTTTGTTTCTAGTTTACATACAAGTGATGGAGATGTGATAATATTGCAAGCCTATGGTAAGAGTTTTAATATACATTGATTTGAAAGTTAATACTTTTCACCCTAAACACTTGAGTACATTTAAGCAAATTCTTGGGGAGGGTGTAAAGATTCATGCTTTTGATTTTAATAAGATTGTTGATGTAATTAGTATTAATAATGACTTATGAAATTGGTTTTAGAATATATTGGTTCTAATTATATGTTAGTTTGATTAATATGGTATAATGATTTAGAATATAGATGGACAAGTTGAAATTAATAAAGGATGGATGTTGCAAAGTTGATAATTTAGATTATGATTTACTTGAGGACAAGTAAAAGCTTAAATGTAGGGATATTTGATAGATGCTAATTTAACTATAATTATACACCCATATTTGATGTATTCTACTTGATATTTTACGATTTTGTTGTATATTTGGTACTTAATTCACTCCAAGTGCATTCATAGGTTATAATTGTCTTCATGAAAAAAAAAGGAGAAGAATTCAAATGAAAATGTGGCATAAGATGAAGATTTGAAGCAACTAAAGATATACATGCCCCTGTATAAAGACAGTGTAAGTATCTATAACTTGTGAAAATTGAAGATATTTGTTTATGATCATATGGAGTTACATGCTGATGTATTTTCAGATACACAACTATGTATGTTGTCTATATAAGTCTTTGTGCCTATGTAAAATCGCAAATTTAGGTACTTTATATTATACACAATCTCTCACATACTCGTGTAAGTGACCGTGTATATATCAAAACCATAGAATTTACTATAAAAGAATGTGAGTGGATGTAATTTAAGGAGAGTTGAATTTTGCAGAAGATCTGAGACGTGAAACATCTAGAGAGGTAACAATTTTGATCAAGAGTTGAGAAAAATACGAAGTTAACATCAAAAGAGATCCGATAGAAGGCTACATCAAATACAGACTTACAAGAAGATCCAATAGAAGAGAAAGGGAGATTTATAATTATGAACTATTTTTTCTATTAGTTTTCATATAATTTTACCTTGGATTTCATTTTCTATAATTAACAACTAAACGTGTTCAGTGTCTAGGTGTGATGAACCTTAGTTTAGGATAACAATATGTTTTAATCTTTTGATTATTACGATTCAATTATGTATTTAAATCTTGTTCTAATATATCCAGAATATTAGTGCTTGATTTGATATCATATAATTGAATTAAGAAGTCTTTTTGTATGAATAGATCTACTATAATTAAAAGTAGTTGATTCCAAATCTAAAGATAGGTCGACATAAATTCTCTAGATTAAGGTCAAACCTAATAGTGAAATTCATAAATTGAGAATGCAATCCTAAGAGTTTTAATTACAAAGTTTTTTATTAACCAACCAGTGGATTAGTTTTTAATAGTCTCGAGAGAGTTATTAATATAAGATAAGAATTTTCATAGTCCAATAATCAATAATACAATTGCATGATAAAAGAATAATTATTTAATAATTTTTCTAGACACTAATTGTAACATCCCGCATGCTATATCTATAGGAGGCTTCTTCTTCTTTTTCCCATTTTCTCATAATTTTATTTTAACCCCTCCCAAAAGTTACTATTTATGATTCCCTAACTCTAACCATTCTTCACTGCCATTGACTCAAACCGATTAATGTTATATACCAATCTCTCCTCTCGACGAACCCGTCACAACTATACCCATTTCGGCCACCATTGTTGTCGGAATAGTTGCAAAAACTGAGGAGAAAAACTAATGAAAAATGCCAATTGTTGATTCGTCTCTTCCGATGGTTGTTGCCGGTCATCACCACTACCATTCGACTCATCTTAACATTAGAAACAAAATCCCCATTGACTCATCACTAGCTGTAGCCTGGATCGCTGTCGATTAACGAAAAAAGAGGTTAAGGTTTCGATTCATTTTTCTTCAATTCGTTTAAATCTGTTGAGAATCTGAGTATGTTGCTTTGGAAAAAGTTGTTCTACTCATCAAAAGCTTTCTTTGGTATAAAATCGTTGAATTTTGAGACTGAAGATTTTTCGGTGATTGGAGGGAATATTCTGGTGACATGAGGAATATTTCGGCCACTGAAGGTACTGTTTCGGTGATCATTTTGGTCACTTTTGTGAAAAAATTCTAAAAATTATATTTATCATTTTTCTCTAAAGAACTATAGTGAAGTTTTGAACGGTTTGTGAAATAAAAATCACGAAACGTTTAGGTGAGAATTAGAGAAATTTTCGAATTTCATAAATGGACTGCTTAGGTAATTCGAATGAATCTAAATTGTTATTCGAGTAAAATAACTCCTAATTAGCACTGATTGAGATATTTTCTTTTGATTTACTAGGTATAGCAGGAGCGGGACCCCATGGAAGGTTCGGACAGAAGAGGTAGTTTACCAGGTAAGTTTATATTGACTTACTGTTACCATAGTTGTACCAACCAATAAAAACTGTTCAATGTTGCTATAGATGACAATATGTAACAATGCATAACTACATTTATATGTATGTGTGTGTGTGTGTGTGTGTGTGTGTATCGATCAATATTTATATACTTATATAGCGAATGCATATATACCATAATGTGTACCCGCTTTAGGATAATCCTTTATATCGAATTAACTGAGTGGATACGTTGGGTTAGATTTTGCATACATGCATTGGTCATTGCATAATTGAATGTTTACTTGATAAATTACATGCTTAATAATTTGATATGTATTGCTATGTTCAATTGTGGGGAAGAAAAAATCTGTAGGACGTGCCACCTGATGAGTATGCATCAGGACCAGATACGCACTGGTTATGATTATGAGAGTTGTTTATTATGATATTGAGATATTTTATGGGCCGATCTTGGTTGATGTTTGACTCCAGATCGGACCCTTATTTGTGATGCTTATGATTTTGGACGCTTTGAGCGAGGGCTAGTCTGTTGGTGATGTTTGGCTCCCCGCAGCCCCTTTGGATTAAGAGAGCCTTACAGCTACATGAGTACAGGAGCATGGCTGGGCCGTTGGTGATGCATAGCTCCTTGCAGCCATTTGAGGTTTAGAGTTATAAGGGCTTACCTTTGGAGATTAGGTTCCTCTAAATATTCTCCCCTATAATTTATTTGTGTTGTTGATGTGATTGGATGTATTTTGATATTCATGCGTGACTGTGCACGTAACATTGGGTATCGTAATACAGTGTGAGCTTACTCAGTGAGATCTAACTCCCTTTAACTTTATTTTTCAGGTCAGCTACCACCAACTTCACAATAGTGACTCTTGTGACGTGTTCGCTGTGACTTACCTACGTTTGTATATGTTTTTTCTTTATTTTCATTATCTTGTATTCTAGCATCTATAGAGACATGATTTCATGAGTTGTAAAACTTCTTTCTGACGCGCACTATTGCCATTGTATTGTATGAACTTGCTGCGCTCTTAGGTTTTGAATTTATTTTGTCGCTAGTGGTAAGCTTACATGTCTCTGAGGTTTCGAACCTCAATCCCACATGCCGATCACGCACCCATTTCGGGTCGTGGCACTAATATTTAATATTGATTTTTTAAGTGATTTTCCTTCATCTTGCATTCATTATTATCTCCAATTTTAGTTTATTTGTTTAAGTTTTGTTTCTAATTAAAAATCAAACATTCAATTCTTAGGCTAGATAATAAGAGAAGAGTAACTACTAGCAATTGCAGTCTTCGTAAGGATCGACTTGTACTTGCTTGTACTAGCTACAACTATGTCATGAACTTGCGGTAATTTAATTATTAGTGTAGAATCTACCAATCAAATGTATAATATAATCATAGATCGAGAGAGTTATAACAATACAGTTCGCATAGAGTTGGTGGAGAAACTGGGGCTACCAACTATGAAACACGATAAACTATACAACATTTATTAGAGTGGTGCTAATTTCTTTTTAAATTGGAATGTATAAGGATGAGGTGTTATATGATGTGGTTCCCATTTAAACATGACACATTCTTTTAGTATATCCTTAGTAATTTAATAGGAAAGTCATGTACGATAAGTATAAAAATATATAATTCTTCTATTATGAATGGAAAATCGGACACCTTTGCTTTATTGTCACTAAAGTAATTTTATGAAAACCAATACAACATTTATTAGAGTGATCAAAGAGAGATTAATGGTGCAAAAACAAGAGTAAACATAGGAGAAAACTTTACACTATAAGCAAAGAAAAAAAGAGATAAATATGAGGGGAAAGGTTTGAGTTTGGTAGCGAGAGTGAGAGCTGCATTCTTGGTTAGGCGCCATATATTTTTCTTATTTATAAAGACTCTTTTGCAGCTAAGGTGCCATATATTTTTCTTATTTATAAAGACTAGTTTCTTTTGAAATTGATGATAATGCTAGTCTCCTTTTTAGGAATTTGATGATCTCTTTTAAGAGGATATTATAAATTGATTACCACCATTAAGAGGGATTAAGTATCAAATCATCTTCATTCCTAGAGCTCAAATTTTAAAATCGTATATAAAACAAATCTAGAAGAGATAGTATATCCAAAAATAAGTTGATGAACTTTTAGAAAAGGGCAATATGAGAGAAAGCTTAACCCTTATTCTATTCCTATTTTCCTTGTATTAAAGAAGGATGGATTAGAGAAAATGTATATAGATTATTACAACTGTAAGTATATATAACTTATCTTTAAGTTAAACGATATGCATGATGAGTTGTTTAGTTTATGTTTATTCTTTAAGATTGATTTGAAATTTGGATACAATTAAATTATGATTAGAGAAGGAAATTAATGAAAATCTACCTTTAGAACGAAACGTAGATTATATAAGTGGTTAGTGATCTTTTTGGTTTGACTAATGTACCTAACACTTTTATGAGGTTAATGAACCATATTTTATGTGACTTTTTAGGCAAGTTGTAGTTATGTACTCTGATGATATTCTTATCTATAGTAAGACCTCGAATGAGTATGTTGAACATTTTGGAAAAGTCCTATATGCGTTTGGCCAAGAAAATTTATATCCTTGAAAAGTATACTTTTTGTACTAAACATGTTATATTTCTTAGTTATGTGGTGAGTGCAAATGGAATAAAGGTAAAGGTAAGAGCTATTAGAGAGTGGCCACCATCTAAAATTATAAGTGATATTAAGAGTTTTCATAGGTTGGCTAATTTTTGTAAACAATTCAATAAAAAAATTTAGCACAATTGTTGCACTTTTGACTAAGATAGTAAAAACAAAAAGGTAGGATTTAAGTGGGATGAAAATTAAAATAGTATCTTCAACCTACTAAAAGAGAAGTTAAGTTCAAATCCTTTTTTTTTTCTCTTTACCTAATTTTTCCAACACTTTTGAGATTGAGTGTAAGACATTAAGATTAGGAATTTAAACTATTTTCACGCAAGATAGAAAATTATTAACATGCTTTAATAAGAAGCTTAGTAAGATATTTTTAAATCACCCAATTTATAATAAAGAGATGTATGCACTAGTAAGGGCCTTAAAGACTTGACAACACTACATATGGTCTAAGGAGTTTGTGATACAAAAAGATCATAAGTCATTGAATTATATCCAAGATCAAAGTATAATGAGTAATAAACATGTCAAATGGTTGGAGTTTATAGAGACTTTCCCTTACATGAAAAAAATAAGGTAAGCAAAATGAACTAATTGATGCATTATCTATGAGACATACTTTATTGAGTACTTTGCATCCTAAATTAATAAACGTTGAGCATATTTGAGAATTATATATTGATGACCATATTTTTTGTAATATGTTTAAAGCATGTGAAGATTCTACATTTGGAAAGTTTTATAGGCATTATAGATACTTCTTTAAGAAGAATCGTCTATATGTGCCTCCTAGTTCTTTGAGGGAAATGCTTTTGAGGAAGCCACATAGGGAGGCTTAATAGGACACTTTAAAGTTAAGAAGACTCTAGATATTTTGAGTGACCATTTCTTTTAGCCACATATGCGGAGAGATATTGAGAGTGTGTAACAGATGTGTTACTTACAAGCAACTTAAATATAGAATACAATCCTATAACTTACATACCCTTGTATGTATACTTGATAAACCATAGGTAGATCTTTGGATCAATTTAGTTTTGGATTATCTAGGTTTAGTAATGGTAATAATTTAGTCGTTATAACGGTGGATAAGATTTCTAAAATGGTTTTTTATGTATCATAAAACCAATGATGCATCCTACATTATTAAATAGTTTTCAAGGAAATATTTAGATTGTATAGAGTTCCTAGAACCATTGTGTTTAATAGTGATGTTAAGTTTTTAAGTTATTTTTAGAAGAATTAATAGAGAAAGTTGGGAATTAAATTATTATTTTCTATAACTTGTCATCTATAAACACATGGCTAAACTAAGGTGACTATTATAATTCTATGGGCTTTGTTGCATGAAATTGTTGGTAGGAATCTTAGGACTTGAGATGAGTCTTTACTTTTTATTGAATTTGCTTATAGCATAACTGTTTTTAGCAATGAGTTTACTCCATTTGAGATTGTTGATAGATTTAATATGTTATAGGAAAGTTTTAGTCATATGAAAAAATTCACCATCAAATTTAGCCACCAAAACTCTGAGATGGTTAAATAATTCAGTTCTGCCGTTGAACCTGCAACTCCAAAAGCAAATCTTTTGGAAATGTAAAAAGCAAACTATCATTACTAAATATAGGCTTAATTTATAATTTTTCTTTTAATCTTTAACTAAATTTTATAGAAGATGAATTCACGAAAAATATCAAATTTAAAATTTTTAATTTCTTTTCTTCCCTTTTTTTATTTTAGGTAATGACTGACTATAATTAAATTTCATAGAGCTAAAGATTTTTATTAACCCAAACAAGAATACATTTGGTTGGATTATAAGCAACCAATATATGACTAAAGGTTTAAATGAAAATAAGTTTTAAAGTACTGTCATTGAACTTAAATGAATGAAAAAGAAAATTGAAAACACTTCTCTTGTACACATGCATACTTTTTTTTGGTTCAAATCCTCTGTTCTCATTATTCTCTTCCAACCTTGAATTAAACGACGTCGTACTGGATGCGAAATATGGTTGGAATAGAGTTATTGAAAAGAAAATCTGGTTTTCATCAAATGGACAGAATTACTTAATATAGAAGTTAAGCTGCACAGAAAGTGGATATATATCCTGATAACTGTTGTCAGAATGTTACATTCAAATATTTTTTCTGCGTGTCCCCAAAACTGGAAGGCCCAAGTTCTGTTGTCATTCCTTTTAAATGCCCTCTAGCCGTCAATCTTTCCCCTTCCTTCCCAAGCTGTTGTGAATCCTGATGAGGTTGATGCTACACTGTTTCGCTACAAGCATGATCCCGGGCTTCCACAGTTCTAACATTCCTGAAAGAGTTTGCGTTTTTTTCTGCATTCTGACATAGCAGTGTCTTAGAGCTTGTAATCAAGCAATAGACATAACCTTAACATTCATTTTGCCCCAAAAGCTCCATGTGACGATTCACATCGTCTTTGTTCACGGATGAGCCATTTTCTTCAGAACTTTTATTACAGTGGCCTAAAACAACTTCCATATGTCGATTCAGGTCATTTAAGTACTTGGTTGAATTGTACTCATCTGCATCCAACAGCTCTTCAGAGTATGTTCTTTGGAGTTTCTTAGACTTCTGTTGCAACTTTACTTGCTCAAAACTATCTCCGTTTCCGTTTAGAATCTTTACAACCTGCAACAAAATGTAAATAAAAACCGTCTAAGAATCATTTAAGAGCTCTACTGTTTCTGAAATTATGACTAAGAAGAACATGCCTGGCTCATTTGAGGTCGTTCTATTGAAGATTGGTCAATACAGATAGAAGCTGTACAAATCACACGGACCATCTGTTCTGGATCATAAGCGTCTCCTAGGACAGGATCAACAAGCTCCTTAATATTGTTCCTCATGAGAAAAGGTTTTGCCTGCATCAAATTGTTCATAGATGCTTAAAAATCTGCCGCAAGTAACAAAAAGTTGCTTTGATTTAAGTAGGAGCAAATAGAAGAGTTCATACCCACATCACAAGGCTTCTTTGTGAGCTGTCTATAGCTTGCTTCCCGGTAATCAGCTCTAATAGCAGTACCCCAAATGCATAAACGTCTGTCTTCTCATCTACTATTCCATGCATGAAGAACTCAGGTGGGAGATAACTACCAGGCAACAAAAAAACAGAAGTGAATGGACTTTCTTGAAGGTTAGAAATCAATGGTGAGGAAATAATGTCAAGTTTGGATTGCAAACCCGAAAGTGCCTTCAACTTTTGATACGGTGTGATGAGTCCATTGCTCAGGTAACCACTTTGCTAGACCGAAGTCAGAGATCTGCAGAATATTAGAAGAAAGGAGCCATCAAACATAAACGAGCTGAATGACTTGTATTGGTCATTGATGCTCAGGATTATCAAAAAGTCCACCTGAGGCTCAAAATCCTCTGTAAGCAATATATTGGATGCCTTTATATCTTTGTGAATGATTCTCCTTTGACATCCCTCATGAAGATAGAAAAGGCCCTCAGCAGTTCCTACGGCCACTTTGTATCTGATTCCCCAATCCAGTTTTTCCCTCGAGCCTGTGCACAATAGGAGAATCAATGAGTTAAGTTGGTCGACATTGCACAAAAATGAAGTTGAAGGTCTTTTGAAAGGAGCATAGACTAACCATAGAGTATAGATGCCAAGCTTCCATTGACAGACAACTGAAGGACAAGCTGCATCCCTCCTTCAACACCATATCCAACTAATTTTGCAATATTTGGATGGTCAACATGCACAATAATGCCAAGCTCTGATAAGAAATCAACAGTCATCTCTTCTGGAGAACCTCTGGTCAGCCGTTTGATTGCAACCCACTTCCCATCTTCCAACTGTCCCTTATAAACTTCTGCGTAGCCACCTTCTCCGATCAAATTTTCTTCAAAAAGTGAAAAATATAGGTTGTCAACTTACTGTTTCAATGATTCCATATCAGTCAGAAAAAGAAAAGAAAAGAAATCATCGTTTCTTTTGGGTTGGATATTTAACCAGCTTTTAAACGTAGAGTATATGGCGAAACACAAACAATTTTAGATCCTGAACAAGTACGAACCACGGCTGAAGTTATTGGTTGCAGTTTGTATCTCTGACAGTGAATAGTTCTTCCAGGAAGGTTTCAAGTAGCAGAGTTCAGGATCAAGAGCAGTAATGGCAGTATTATTTACAGCTGGGACCATCGTATCTTTTATTCTTTTGCTCTTTCTTCTAGTGAGCTTTGGAACACTTTTTCTTAAGGTATGAATCTGCTTGGAACTTTCCTTGTTGAATACACGAAACAAGTCTTTCCATTTAGGGACTAACGAATTCTGATGACCGTCTGAACCTGAGGTGCTAGTCTTGGAAGAAGCTGTATCAGACTCTACACTATTGGAATAGTTTGCATTTGCAGTTGTTTCAGATTCTAAGCTAAGCGAACATGTTTCTTGATCATTCTTACTATCATTATCATTAATATGATCACGATCATGACCATGAACATCTCTTGTGGGGGCTTCTTGATCCATTTTCTCCTTGACGGCAACCTCCTTCTCTTCCCCCTCTAGAAAAGACCTCATCTCTTTGAGAGAAGAAGGTAAAGAATGAGCAGAGAAATGATTCATTTTGTCAATGTTTTTGTGTTAAAAGGAGTTAAAAATTTCAAATAGCTTACCCTCAGAAGAGAAAGAGGCAGAGAACCCAGCTCGCCTAATCCTGCTTCCGACAGGATTAACAGACCCCTCTTTGTGGTTTATTCTGGCAGATTCCTGGAAACTATGGCTACCAATGTGATCATGAATGGTCTCATTTCAATAATGTAGAGAATGTGACAAAATCCACAAGGAGTTAAGAGCTCAGTTTCAGAGAACACATCAAAGAACACGATGTACCAAACTTGGGGAAATTACTGTCAAAGGACCAATTGAAGCATTCTTTTAAACACGTTATAGGAACTAGAGGAACATCATCTGGTACCCAAAGCAAAAGACAGAAATGAAAGGGACGGAAGACCCAAATGAAAGAGACAAGATTCCAAAATATCTGCTTCTGTTATTCCTGAAATTTAAAGCATATATGCAATAAAACCAATAACACCAATGAAAAGAAAATGTCAAAAACGTAACTGGGATGCTGCATTTGGTTCCGTTGGAAACAGAAAGAGGAGCAGAGGAGGAACCAAGAATTTGAAACAGCTTTTACCATTTCGCCAAGTTCGATATTTTCTCTCCATTAACTTATAACAGAAACCATTTTTACAAAAGTCAAGGTTGGCACACAATTTTCCTGAGCTACACAAGCATCAAAACTTGATATTTAACGTAAAAATAACCGAATTTTCAGTTATAGTAGGTAAGGAGTTGGAAGTTAAACCCAAAAACATTAACAGAATTGTGATATCAAAATTCTCATAACCAGAATCTAAAAGGGTTCGTTCATATTAAAAGATAGGGAAGGAAAGTACCATAAATGAGCTGAACGTTCTCTGCTATTTTCCATGACATATCAGGACAAGAGGTGGTCAAACCATACACGGAGACAGATAGAGAGACCAAAGAGATCCAAAAGGGAAAGAAGTGAGCGTGAGTATGTTGTAGAGAAAGAGAAAGAGAGGAGGAGACATGAAAGATAGCGGTTGGTAACTTCTCCTGGTATATGATTTTTGGCAATTTACCTTATTTGATGCTTGAAAATCGGCTCTTTCTCTCGTTGACGACTCCTTATTTTTGGGAAGATATTCCTTGTAAAGGTTGTCGAGCTTAGCAACTTAGAATCAATCAATCATTCTTAAAAGGTCCAAAGTTTCAGTACATTGAAGGAATATAAGCAAGCAAGTAGAAGCTTTTCTCTCTATAGTTTATCTTTGCGACTAATTTCTAAACTTGCATGGAAACGGAAACAAAAATTTATTATTAGGCAAAAAAACCACACTGGCTCGAAGGCATGAGCTTTACATTCTGCGTTAGTCTCCGTAATTGCAGCCCGTTACACAACGTGCTGGGTGTAATTTGAAAAGTTGATAAGCATTTGAGGCACCAAACCAATGCTTAAGCAGATACATGTTAAGCACTAACTAATTGCCAGAACTGTGATGGATTATATCCTAAGTATTGTCCTGATGGAGCAGTATCAGTTGCCTCCGAATTCTTCTTCTGCGTCTACGTCCTCTTTTTCACGTAAATTATTGGATTCACCAAGGAATAATAATAATAATAAATGAAAACGTGATGATGTTTAGACGCAAACGATGTTAGTGGATAATCTACCAGAAGCGAAGTGCAAGAAGCCATTTCACCAAGAGAGATTTGATTGACGAGATGTACTGTGATTTCTGTCGTCTACAACTAAATATAAAAAGAAACCAACTTTCTGCAACACAAATTAATGTAGTAGTAGAAAGTAGAGATCATTTCTACGAAAAATTCAGACGTTAGTAGTTACGCAATAAAAAGAGAGTTTTAAAATTATGAATTAAACAGATTTTAACTGAAATACGAAATTGAAAAATAACTAATAGCAAAACAATGATAATCTAACAATCAATAGGAACAAATCTTCGTTTCCGGTCTCCTTCATTATTAAACTTGTATTGGTCATCGACACTAAAAATAACCAATTTATTAGTTAAGCATTCGTCGTAGTAAATTTATTTACTTATTTTTCTCTTAAGTTTAGTTAACCAAAACATGTATATGAATTAACCCTTATTAATCAATAACATAGATACGATCTCAGATTTAATTAATTAATAGTTTTATGAATCAAGAAAATCGATGAACTAGATGACTACGATATATATTTAGCTTAAACAATTATTTTTCCTAGAATCATGTCCTTAACGTAGTAGAAAAAATCCTAGTCGCTACTTTTGATTAAAAGAATTGAACGTCAATTTATTTAATCTAGCGATTGATTGAATAAAATCATAAAATAGTTGCACACTTAGCTGTAAAATCAAACAATCAAATAAAGACCCAAAAAAATAATTAATACTTGACTAATAAATCGATTGAAATAAAGAACGAAAGTCTCACAACATTCAGAGTTCAATAACTATGATTCAATAAACCAAGAAATAAAAGTTTAATTACCTAACATCACAATTCTTCCTAACTATTTGGGATTGTCACGAACATTATTGTGGCTTGATTTCTATTTAGAACTATCACGAATGTAGGGATTGTCACCGGCGTTGCTCTTCTTTTCTTTTCACGCTACTCCTCTTCTCTCTGTCGTTTATTCACCTCTCCTTGTTTACTATTCATCGATGGGACAATTTAACCTTAATGGACCACCTTACTATTCATGCCTAACCACTCTCTCGCAAACTCTCTTCTTCCACCTCACTTCTGCCGCCTTCCTCACTATTGCTTGATGTGACGAATAATAAATACCTCCCTCCACCTTACTATTCACTTCTTTAAAACCTATGCATAACCCCCCTCTAACGACAACGTTTTGGGCTGAGTGGTTTTATGAATTAATTCTTGGTCCCACACCCTTTAAACCCACACTTCTCTGTGCGTTTCACTCTTTTTGGTTGTTGCGTTTTCTTCTTGCTTCCTTGCCGTTTAACTCCTCTTTCTTTCAACGTTTTCATGCTGTGCCGTTTTGCTGCTTGCATGTTGGCCCAACGACTGCGTTTCCACCCACTAGGTATCATTGCACAAGGCCATGTCTAGTTAGGCTCAACGCCTAGTTCAACTCTTTTTATCCCAAAATTGTCACAGTTCTTTCTATTTAGTTCCAAAATACACCTTAACATAAAACAATATTAATTCCCATTAAGTATAAATTCAAACCTCAAGAACAAAGAAAATTAACGCACAAAAAGATAGAAAATAAAGACATTAACAAACTCCCTCACACTTAACGTTTTGCTCGCCCTCGAGAAAATTAAACAGGGCCATCAAATTCTATCAATTCTTTTTCAAAGAAACCAAGCGCATGCAATCACTCAAACTTTGGTCAATCGAATGTCAAGCTACTACACACATCATAATTGGTTTTCATTAGTGCACATAAACAAACTCAACTTATGAAACTATCATTCAAAGATAAGCATAAACTCACAATGGATTTTTCTTACTGAATTCTCTCATTTCACTCAAGTGTTTATAGGTTGTGTTTTGCTCAAAACTCCCTATAGGAAATCACACTACTATAGGCTTGCAAATACACCAATTCTCTTCTACAGTGATTACATGCTATTGGGGTTAAGGTTAAGTAAGTCAAAAGGATTTTGAGGAGTTCTTCACAAGTAGTAATAAAGCACTAAATATACAAAGAGACAACAAAATGTATTTATAAGAATTGCATATAAATAACTAACTACTTAAAATTTATTTTCGCTACTATACTTGATCATTTTCTTTTTCTTTTTCTTTTTTGTTTTTATTTTTTCTCTTTTTTTTTGAATACTAAGGAAACAATAATCAATAACAGTAACTAAATACAATGTGCTCTATGAGTAAAAATATCAGTAAACTCGTCAAAGAAAAAATATAGCCAAAAGTCCCAAAACTAGCTAACTTAGTACTTTATTAAACTTGTGAATAGGTAAGGCTAATAGGGTTTGATGTTTTAGAATGAGGTGTTTTCTTTAAAAAAACAAAAGGAGTAAAGACTCAAAGGGGTTTGCAAGGGTAAATAAGATAAATGGGTCATTTAAGTCAAGGATTACAAGAAAAGGGCCTTAATCATTTCTATCTAGCATGCAGCTAATAAATTCAAACCGGTTCAGAGCAAGTTCTGAAAGTAATCACCTAAAGAAGTATCACACACACAAAGAAATGAAATGACTTTTGAATGGAGTCATATAGGCTCAATTCTTTACATGGGCTCAATTCTTTAAAAGCAATGGACCATTGCCCTGGAAGCCAATAAAGTTACTGTTGAACCATCTTTGGGGTCTACGTCAATTTTTCTTTGGTTCTGAGTACATGTCAATTTGGATACCAGAATCTTAGTTCTCTTGATTAAGTCTTAAAGAATAAAAAGTAACCAAAAGAAGGGGAAAAAGAAAAAGGAAAGTATCTCTCACACATATCTCCGTATTAAGAGTCTCCAAATGCGTGTGACATATGTAGTGAATTATTAGTATAAACTATCTCCCTTATAAGATATAGCTTGCAGGTTGCACATGGACTATAAGTCTATCGCTTGCGGAAAAAAATAAATAAAACATGCCGGCTTGCGCACTTTGGCAAATTAAAAATTTCAGCTCATTTTCCACAGGATATTCCAGAAGTCTATACTTTCCAAGAGATCATAAATTCAACTAACAGTCATCTGTGGACAATGCACCAAGCAATTCTTGTTTCAATGTAGTACAACCTCAGAGCTCATGATTAAACCAATGCGATCATCGTAAACAAGGAGTATGGGATAAACTAAAACAGAAGAATGGTAAGAAAAGTCTTAACTACAACTGTCAATACTTTACAATAAAAAAGATGTGCAAAATACAGTACAAAGTGGTCCACACTGAGTAAATTGTGAGGACTGCTTCCGCGAATACTGCAAGTGATCACACCCTCAAATATTGCATGAAAGATCCCTGTTCTCAGGGCAGAATATCTCAGCCTTTTTGAAGGTCTCCTGAGATAGTACAACAGTGAAAATGAGTAAAAAACAGGAAATATACACAATCATGCACATATTTATTGTCTCGTGTTGCGCATATACCATATATATAGGAAGCGAGAGAGAGAGAGAGAGAGAGATAGACGCACCTCTTTTGTTTGTCTATGGGTATTCAATTCCTTGACATTTTAGAAACGCACCAAACAGCTTGTAAGATAATGGTACGAATGCATGTCGCACCATCCATGGATCTATACCTGACTTGGCGGAAGAATTCTCGATCGTGAAGTAAAGTTTGCTCTGAAACAAACAAAAAGCAATGTCATGGCAACAACTATCGTGAACAACTACAAGGCACTATATCAATAGGTTTGTGTTGTTAACATAGCATCATTACCCCATCAATGTTACTGTACCTAATCCATCTAGTTCATTATGATACAATAAAAGTAACCAAATGAGCAAGATTAGAGATTTCCAGTCAAACACTTGAACTCAGAATCAACTGGCTAGGAAGATCCATATTTTCGCAAAAGACTGAACATGGACCATGTATTTTGAAATGTCGGTATACTTTTCACACTGATCCGTTAGAGACTTGCTTCCATCTTGAAGGAAAACAAGCACCTCTAACTTGGTTAGGTCAAAGAGTAGGGAGAGAAATTGCGGGTAGCTAAATCGTTTAATACAGATCCCAAAAGCTAACAACAATAGAACTAAAGGAATTAAATGAATATTTTTGAACTAACCACTTTGCGATACCATGTTAGAGCTCGAAATTGAACCTTGATAGGTGTTCACCCCTTAACATTGCAAACTCTTTTTGCTAGCCATTGGTGAGCCTTGGCCAACATTTAGCATGGATTAGGCAGGAGGAAGGTATACCAAAGAAATTAAGGTAACTTAACTAAGTAGGATCAAGCATGGTTTGAGTTGCAGCTAGCTTTGATGGACCGTGGGGCACTGATTGGCTTAGCTATGAAAAGTTGAGCTTGCCTAAGACATCTTTGGTGAGCTTTTTGTCATGTTAGGGGGAGAATTGCAATGATCGTGGCTCCTTCCTGATGCTTCTGTTACAATCGTGGCTTCTGGGCAAGGATCGTGAGCCTGGTTGATCCTTTGAGTTTTCTTCAAATCTCCTCCGTTCTGCAATATTTGCTCTGAAATACTAGCAAACATATCAATGAACCTCAAAACATAAAATTGAAGTTTAAAAGTGTTCTCTAACCCTTAAAACATTCAAAACACAAATATCTAACTAAATAATTAAAACCTAGCCTAAACATACATTAATAATTCAATTTAACTACTAAACACGTACTAAATTACTCACTAAAACATTATATAGTCTACGACCATCAAGATTCACACAATTAAATGTTTGTTTATCCTTAAGAAAAAAACAAAATAAGCAAAACATACAACATATCAAAACACACAATCGGCAATGCAGTAATGAGATAATGACATTCGACTTTCCAAAGCTAATTTAACTTCGAATACAATCACTCAAGTTTTTCTAACTTATTAACTTACTAAACATGTTTGTTTCTACTTTTGTTTTTGGTTTTTTGTTTTTGTTTTTAAATTCAGTAAAAAAAACCATTTTTTTATTTTTAGTTTTTATTTTTAGTTTTAGTTTCTTTCAGTTTTCAAAAATTATGAAAACCATAAAAAAGTGATTTTTGTTTCTTGCTTCTGTTTCTTTTCATAATATGATTTACTATCATTTAAATATATATTATTTAATTATTTAATTATTAATAAATTTATGAATAATTTAATTCAAGATTATATATTTAATAAATTAAAATTAATTATCAATAAAAATTATGAATAATTTAATT
>JANZXP010000195.1:21451108-21462150 GCA_027576715.1 Erythroxylum flavicans | reverse complement strand
CCATAAATTTCTAATTCAAGAATTCTGATTTTTACTCATGACTAAACGCCAACAAATTCTCATTTAATAATTCTAACTTCCAAGAAAAGTTCAGGGTCCAACAACATTACAATGAGTTGCATTATCAACCTACAATTCAGCACAAGCTGAGGTTACACGACTAATTTAAAGAAGAAAATGGTAAAATATTGAAAGGTTTTAGTACTGAAGTATTACATAATATTTTTAACAGTAAAAGGCAGCAATCTACCATATAGTTTTAATTATTCTATCAAAATTTTTATACATTAAGAGTCTCATAGGAGACCATTATATTTCATGGAAACTTCAAAATCAGTACTTCTACTAAGTTATATCATTAACTCTAACTAACGTGACAATTTATGGATATGTGTTACTCGTAAAAATAACCATGCGACAAAGGTTCGTTAGGAATTAATAAACTATATAGATTATATATGTCAAAAATATTATGATGAAATATTAATTATTTTATTATAAATTAATTTTTATATTTATTAATTACTGATAATGTATTCATTATTTTTATTTTTATTTATGTCTAATAATATTAATCGATAAAATGGTTATTTTATTTTTATTTATAGTACATATTATTATAAATAATTAATAATTAATTTAACTTAATTTATTTTATTGTTAAAAATAATTACAAATTCAATACATACAACACTTTAAGTTTTTGGATATAATTTTGTGGATTCTATTATTATATACATATTAGTTTATACCTCACGGGCTCATGTTATATTTATATTTCAATCCTCTTACCATATAAATCATTCTATGCAAGTGCACATGTTGTTGTAATAGTATAGGATATTGAGTATCGGGTGTCGATCTTATAGAGACTATGATTACTAGTATTAACTATCTTTCTAATCATATTTAAATTTTAAATAATAAACTAAGGACAAGTAAAAACAATTAATAAACTAGAATGATAATTGAACTAAAGAATCAATCAATGAAATAATGATGTATAGAATTTGAATACTTATGGGATTCCTCATACAATCATGACTTTACATATTAATTTATAAATATTGTAAAAAAATATTAACAATAATGTAATTTTATTGCCATCAATTTATAAATTAAAATCTCAATTGATTCAATAAATTTGTAGGGATAATGAAAAAATTCATGCAAAGTAGGTAACACTCGTGCAATCCCAAATTGAAAGCAAAGTAGATAAAGGCACACTCTCCTTCTCTTTATTCTTTAAATGAGTCACCATATACATTATAAATTTTAAGTTACACCTCACAACATACCCTTCAGGATTCCCTATGCAGGGAAGCATGGCAATCTGTCAGCTCTAACAAGAACCAATGGCATAATTATATTTTTACAAGAAATATCATATACACAAATAACCAAATCAAAAGCCAACAATAAGGGAAAAAAAACCATGTACTCAAGTTAAGGCAAGATAGTAGGCTAAAAAACTCACAGACTAAAGAAGCGTCTATGATTCGGTTTAGAGAGAAGAAAGAGGAAAACACCTATCATATTAAATTAGAAGGGTATTGAATTCTTGGAGAAGTGGACTAGTTATTCAAGCAAGGAGTTGATTTTGATGAAACCCTTTGGTCAATATCTATATTTAAATCCATAAAGATCTCATTGGCTATAGTCGTATATCATGATTATGAAATATGAAAAATGGATGTCAAAATAGCATTTCTCATTAAGAATTTGTTAAAGAATGTGTACATGACACAACCTGAGGGTTTTGAAATCCAAGATATTTCCTAATCAAGTACGCAAGCTACAAAAGTATATTTATAACTTAAGCAAGCGTCACAGAGTATGAAACATCCATTTTGATAAGACAATTAAAGAGTTTGATTTTATCAAAAATATGGATGAACTATGTATCTATAAGAAGGTTAGTAGGAGTGTAGTCGTCTTCCTAGTACTATATGTAGATGACATATTGATAATTAGAAACGACATACCAATTCTCCAATCAATAAAGGTTTAGCTGTCCAAGAACTTCTCCAAGAAGGATATGGGATAAAAAGATTATATTCTAAGAATAAAGATCCATAAAGATAGATCAAAGAGGTTGATTAGCTTATCCTAATCCAAGTTCATAGATAAATTACTAAGGAGGTTTAGCATAAATAATTCCAAGAAGGAATTCTTATGTATGTCACAGGGAATTTCTCTCTTATAGAGTACGTGTCCTAAGACATGAGAAGAGAGAGATAAAATGGATTTTATTTCATATACCTCGACAATTAGATCAATCATGTATGTGATGCTATGTACTAGACTAGATGTCTCTTATGCTTTGAGCATAACAAGCAGCTTTTAGGCCAATCCTAGTGACAGTCACTAGATGGCCGTAAAAAACATTTTAAATTACTTAAAATAGACTGAAGATTTTTCTTAGTTTATAGAGGAGCTAAATTGAGAGTTCATGGGTATTTAAATGATAGTTTTTAGTTAGATCTAAATGATACTAGATCACAATTAAGGTACATCTTCACTTTGAATGGTGGTATGGTAAGTTAGGAAGGTTCCAACAAACTAACCATTATGGATTCTATGATTGAGGCAGAGTACATTTTAGTGTCAGAGGCAGCAAAGGAAGCGGTTTGGATTAAAAAGTTCATCACTGAACTTGGAGTAGTTCCTGGCATTGTTGAGTCTATAATATTGTATTATGACAACAATGGTGTCATAACATAGGTAAAAGAACCAAGGTCTTATCAATGATCCAAATATGTACTTAAGAAATTTCACTTGATCAAAGGGATAGTGAAGCGGAAAGACATAGCATTAAAGTGAGTTCCCACTAAAGAGAATCTTGCAAATCCTCTCACTAATCCATTTTCTTAAAAGACACATGATCTGTATATGGATGGATGTCATATTCGATACATAAGTGATTACCTTTAGTGCAAATGGGAGATTGTTATTTTATGCCCTTATAGCCAATCGATTGGTCGCAATTTTTTATATGACATTATTATTTTAATTAATAAAGGCATTATTTATCTCTATGTATTTTGTTAATTACATTTGATGTTTTAATATTAAAGATAAAATTTATGGAATAATTACCGTACAATTAAACATATGATGAGATCATAATTATGAGATTCAATTTGCATTTATGTACTATTCCTAAATTATTTCTAGATGTATTTTCAACAAGAAGAGACATTGATGAAACGATGAAACTAGTACATGTTATGTTTCTTTCTTATGAAGAAAGAAATTGACCTTATAAATTAAATTATAGAGATACTTAAACAAACATATGGGTGCTTATTAGAGAATAAGTTCATTAAATTGACCTAGTTATAAGGATTCCAAATGGAATATTATTTTTGTGTCTGTAGATTTCCTCATCATAATGGTTATATAATTGATCCTTATACTTGATAATATTAAGGTATCTCATATGAGAATTACTATATTTTGATGCTACTTATGACATATACTATTTAAGATAGCTCGGTAGGTGGTACTTGAATATAGTATGAACCCTGTAGAAGTGGTTGATGAAGTCAATAAAGGATTTGTCATTCTAAAGTAATTAGAGAAGATGTTCTATTGCTCTTTATTAGTAATAATTTAAAAATTCTTTGGCCAAAGCAAATTGACATTTAAAAAAATATTTTTAAATAGCAATTCTAAATCAATTACTAATTAGTAAAAATGAGCATGATTGGATTCAAAAAGAGTAGACAATATATTCATACTGTATGTCCAACTGGAACATTAGAAGATGAAAGGATTAAATTATAGATCATAACCATGCATTGATAGGTTAAGTCAAATCACTTTGACATTCCTAATATTTAAGTGATTATGACATGTTGCTAGACGTTAATATTGATATATGATTATAAATTATTTGATTAAACATGAATTAAAAAGGATTTTTAATTTATTTAATTCTAATTATAAATTTATAAATCATTGCCAACACATTTGGAGGTCATACATAAAGAGTAATTAAAAAGAGAAAATTTAATTTAAAATAAGTTAGACTTAATTGTGAAGTTTTAAAAACTTTATATATTTAATATGAAATATTTGATTTTATTAAAATCAAATTAAATTATAATTAAAGTTTGACTTTAATTATAATTAGAATATTTAATTTTAATAAAAAGAAAAGATAACCAATCTTAAAGTATCCAACCTTTTATGATTTTATCAATTCAGTTCCTAACCTTTTAAAATTTTTAATTGAGTGACTAATCTTTTAAAACCTTAACAATTCAGTTCAAAACATTAGTTACATTAAATATTTACTGATTTAGTTAACGAAATCTTTGTTATTCATGATATGAAGGTGTCCACTTGAAAATTTATTTTTACTCCAGTTTAACTATGGCCACTATTTTTTAGGTGGACATCTACTTGTCATGAATAATTTAAATTATGTTAGCCAAATCAGAAAATTATTAATGAAGTTGACGTTTTGAACTTAACTGTTAAAGTTTTAAAAGGTTGGTTACTCAATTGAAAATTTTAAAAACTTGAACACTTGATTAAAAAAATCCTGAAAGCTTAGGCACTTAATAAAATCCTAATGCTTTTTTTGTAGATACAAAATAACCATAAGAGAGCTAGCACTGCTACTTATAATTCCTTTAAGAAAGGTTGAGTTTCTTTTTCTCTACTATGTGGATATTGTTAAAGGATAAACGCTTGGACGACTTGTGGTTGATACATTGAAAAGTTTTCAGTAGAAATTTCGAATCAGATACATCCCAACATACTTTTCTTATCTTGTCTCTTTCCTTCAAATTTTGATTGCTACATGTTTACCATGAACCAATTTCCAAGCATATATTTTGATAATGTATGTTCTATTTTAATTCCTTTACTAAGTAATTTATTGTCAGTTTCTCTTTCAAGAGAAGTATTGAAATTTAACTGTTGATTGATTGTGATTATTAGTTGATAAAATTTTATTGATTGTATACACTTAAATCAGTTCAATAGGTCCCTGAATAGTTTGTATAGTTTAAACCGTATACTCTGGGGAATCTAAGGGTACATCAAATGATACCTTTTCCTAACTTGGTAGACCGACTTTTCCTCGATTCAGAATATTAGATTATATGCCGATGGTTTCATCGTAACTATAAAGTGTTAAAACTTTCAACTTGTCTCGATAATAAAATCAAAGTTGTTTTATATAAATCAAAATTAATAAAGAACTATAAGATAGACGTTTAAGGGAACTAAGTCAAGTGGATTCTTCTTGCAAGAAATGTTAGTTGATCTATAAAGAATAATTATCCAAATTTGAGTTAAAAATAATTTATGAAATTAATTTCACAATATTCTTTTTTTCTGTATTTATTTGGGAAGTATGAAGTCATATGAGTAAATTTTGAAATTTTAAATTTCATAAATTTGTAGATCTACTTAAAATTCTAATTCTTACATATAGAGTAAATGATTTTCAAATTTCTTATATATAAAATAATGAAGATAAATTTATTAAAATTTTATTTTAAATTTGAGATTGTTTTGATATTGCATTAAAATTTTTATTATTTTATTATGATTTTTTGTTAAATTTTAAAAAATGATTTATTATTTTATTAGACAAAAATAATTATTATCTGTACGTACAATTGCCATATCATAAGACACTCAATTTTTTTAATGAATATGTGAAATGTAGATATTGTATATATTGAACTTATTTATATAACAAAATAGTTCTTATGAAAAAAAAATCCAACCAAAGTGATGAAGTATATTTTATTTTATAATATTCATATCCTAATTTATTTATGATCGGGAATTAAGACGATTTTTTAAAACTTGTTTAATAAATTGCTATTTTCTTTATGCTCTATTTTCCACGATCATGGTCCAATTTGGAGGCTTGGAAAAATCAGCCCACGAGTTGACAGCGGGCAAAAGAGGCTGACTGCCATCTTTCTTGTTTATGTTTTCTTGTGAGATGGACTGAAAAGAGCTGAGTGGATACCAGCAGTGGGACTTCCTCACTATCCTACACTGCCGGATGGAACGACACGCTCGGCATCTTGCATGTTTCAGAAACGCGGTCCCGCTTGCGGCACCCTAGAAGACAATCTTGTATTAACAGTCCTGTCGTGATTTACACGTTCTTATTTTCTAACTTACCAGTTACCACAATTATGCCATCTAGTGGCAGTTGATGTCCTTCCAATTTAATGGGTGTATCGCTTTCTCGTGGACTGCTCTTTTCGTTTTTGATTGGATATACTTTTAGATTCTAATGTTGTTGTCCTCATCTAATTGAACGTATTTTGATTCTATTATTCTTTTCAAAATGCAACGGTTTCATAAGTTTTATATCTTCTTTTTAGAAATGTAGACAAACTTTTTCTCTAGAAATATAATTTAATCAATTTGGAAAGCAAATTAGTGAAATATAGGTCAAATAATCAAATGGACACTAACATTTTCATATAATTAAATTTAAATACAAATGTTTAAAAAGAACTATAATATTTCATAAATATTAATGTAAAACATAATTTTACTTCTCTATCTAATCTCTGTTATAAAAAGTATATTTGATATTTTTTTATTTTTGAGAGGTCTTTTGTTAGATACATATCATATATGGCAAATGAACCCTAAAAATAAAAAAAACATCAACCCTATTTTTTCTAGATGGCAACAATTAGTTTTCCCAAATGTTTTCATTTGGCTTAAGACTGTTTAACAAATTAAATCCTTCATCCCTCTTTTAAGCTTCTTCTTAGTCCCTTCTTCTTTGTTGTTGTGGCAATCTTTGAAGATTTTGGTTTATTCTTTTATGTTCCTTTAGCATCCCTGAACACTTGGCTTCTCTCTTCCTAGGTGTGATATGGCTTGTCCTCTAACGAAGGTCCCATCTATGAAAATCCTTCACTCTCTCTATTTTTTGTTGAAATCTATAGAATTATTTGTTTATTTACTTAGAACTATGTTGTTAATTAAAGCTTAATTTCATGCCATTAACATGAGTATCATTGATAATTTGATTTCATAAGAAGAGAGAATTCATTGATGATTTGATTCTTTTTAGTAATTTTAGGAGTTATATTGCCTTTTGTAATGTACAATTACATTGTATTCCCAGTGTTTCTTAAGAACATATATAAGTCAAATAAAAGAAATTATGAAATGAAAAGGATAAAGCATTTAAATGTTTATACTTGTAAAGGCACTAAAAGCATTATACTCTAGTAAAGTTGAAAATTATCCAAGAAATTTTGATCCAACGCTATCTACGACACAAGCGAGCATCTGATTCCCTTAATGCATATGTTTTAATCACCAAATAAGAACCATTAAATAGATAAGAAATGAGTTGAAGAAAAGATAAGATTTTTTTGTTTTCCTTATCACTTAGTAATTGCAAGGTATTGCTGGAAAATTTGACTAATTAAATCTCACAGGTAAAATAAGCAAAAAAATAACATGCAGAAAATTAACGTAGTTCACCCTCTAATTTAGGCTACGTCTACGGGCTAAATTCTGAATAAAACTTCCACTAATGAAAATAGCAGGTATAGAGAGTAAAAATAATACAAAAAAATAGTGGCACTCACACACAAGATGTTTCCTAAATTTACTATCCTTAGGATAATATCCTCACTATTTTGTCACTCACCTTTTTAGGTAAAACATTTCCTAAAAAATACCCAAAATCACTCTCTCATAAGACTTTAAAATACTACCACAAATGTATATAATACTCTCTTATGAAAGAAGGAAGCAGGGTTTTTATATAGACCTCTACCGCCCCTTTCATGTCAAGCATACAGCTTATTGAAAGTTGTTCACTGTGACAGCTTGCAAGCAAGTTGTCTACGCAACCTACTCTCTCTCTTTTTTTTAATTCCTATGTCAGTAATTGCCTTATAATTCTCCCCCTACTGACTATATGGTATTTATTAAAATTCTCAAGCTGTAATAACTTCTTTTCTGACACCTTTCTGATCCAGTGATATCTCACATTAATATGCTTTGATCTTGAATGGAATAAGGAATTTTTCCCAAGGTGAATAGCACTCTGGTTGTCGCAAAATAGTTGATATCTATCTTGTTGAAAACCAAGTTCATTTAAGAACTTCTTCATCTATAAGAGCTCCTTGGATGCTTCAGTTGCAGTAATAAATTTCGCTTCAGTGGTGGATAGAGCAACACATTTCTGCAATTTTGATTGTCATGACACGACTCCCCTTGCAAAGATAATTAGGCAACCTGAAATAGACTTTCTCGAGTCAACATCATTGGCTATGTCTACATCTGAGTAATCAACTAACACAGGCTTGGTAGTTCCAAAACATAAGCATATTTTGGAAGTACCACGTAGATATCTGAGAATCCACTTCATAACATTCCAATGTTCCTTACCAGGATTTGAAAGGAACCTACTCACCACTCCAACTACGTGCGCAATATCTGATTGTATACATACCATAGCGTACATCAAATTTCCAATTGCAGAAGCACAAGGAACTTTCATCATCTCTTCCTTCTCTTCATCTGTCGAAGGGCATTGCTTAGTACTCAACCTAAAGTGATTAGCAAGAGCAACTAACCACTTTAGCTTTATCCATGTTGAACCTTTGAAGTACTTTCACAATGTACTTCTCTTGTGATAACCATAATTTCTTTACACCCCTGTCTCTGATAATTGTCATGCCAAGAATCTGTTTTGCTGGCCCCAAATCTTTCACGGCAAAATACTTGCTTAACTGCTTCTTCAAACTATTAATCCTGTTGATATTTTGGCCAACAATCAACATATGATCAACATAAAGTAAAATGATAATGAAATCATCACTAGAGAATTTCTGTACAAAAACATAGTGATCTGAAGTAGTCTTCTTATAGCCTTGCTCTCCTATAACTGTTTCAAACTTCTTATACCACTGTCTTGGTGCCGGTTTTAAACCATAAAGACTTTCATCAATCTACACACATAGTCCTCTTTCCCTTTTTCCTTGAAACCCTCTGGCTGCTCCATATATATCTCTTCTTCCAAATCTCTATGAAGAAAAGTTGTCTTAACATCCAATTGCTCGATTTCTAAGTCTAGACTTGCTGCTAAATCGAGCACTGTATGGATGGATGTCATTTTAACAATTGGTGAAAATGTCTCTTCAAAATCAATACCTTTTTTTTGGTTGAATCCTTTAACAACCAATAGCTTTGAATCTTGGATGAGGATTGTGTTCATCATGTTTAATCTTGAACACCTACTTATTTTTCAAAGCTTTCTTGCCTTTCGGCAATTTCACTAACTTAAAAGTTTTATTCTCATATAAGGACTTCATCTCATCTTGCATGGCTTCAAACCAATTCATCTTATGTTCATCTATCATAGCCTTTTGAAAATTCTCAGGTTCTCCCCCATCAGTAAGTAACACATACTAATCACTGGAGTATCTAGTTGTGGCTTGTCTTACTCGCGTAGATCTCTTCATTGGAACTTGAGCAGTCTCTGGTACTAGTGGTTGATTCTGGACATCATCTTTATTAGAATCTTTACCTGATTGATTTTCAATGGGAGAATCATCATCAGCTACATTCCGCTGGCGACTTTCAATTTCATCTCCAAATTATCTTGGCACTGTTTTTGAAGGAGTTAACTCTAAATCCATTGGGTCATCATTAGTTCTTGAAGCATCCATTTTCACTTTGTCGAGATCTTCAATGGTTTGATCTAATACAAATATAGCATCACAGCTCCGAATAAACTTCTTATGGATTGGATCACAAAATCGATAACTGAATTGATCTTCTCTATAACCGATAAATATACACTGGCGAGTCTTGACGTCAAGCTTGGATCTCTCATCTTTAGGAATATGAACATAAGCTTTGCAACCAAAACCTTTAGATGATCATAGGAAACATCCTTTCTTGACTATACTTTCTTCGAAACATCAGACTGTAAAGGAATGCATGGTGAGCGATTTAATACATGAACTGCTGTGAATAGAGCCTCACCCCAAAATGTTTTCGGCAACTTTTCATGTGAGAGTAGGCATCTAACTCTCTCTATCAAAGTCATGTTCATCCTTTCAGCTAAACTATTCAATTGCGGTGT
Organism: Erythroxylum flavicans; assembly: GCA_027576715.1. Taxonomy (NCBI): domain Eukaryota; kingdom Viridiplantae; phylum Streptophyta; class Magnoliopsida; order Malpighiales; family Erythroxylaceae; genus Erythroxylum; species Erythroxylum flavicans. Next base: position 21,452,042 of record JANZXP010000195.1, on the reverse strand, counting down.
TTTTGGAGGAGTAGTCTGATGTCGAATACCATACTCCTTGCAATAGATGTCAAATGGTCCAGTGTACTCTTCACCGTTGTCTGTTCGAATGCATTTCAACTTTTTCTCAGTTTGTCTTTCAACTGAGGCATGAAATTGCTTGAAAACATCTAACAATTTATCTTTAGTCTTCAATATGTATACCCATATCTTCCTAGAATGGTCATCAATGAAAGTCACAAAGTATTGAGCGCCACCTAGTGAATTTAACATTGACCCATATAAATCTGAGTGCACCAAATCCAACACATTCTTCATTCTAGAAGGAGGGGAACTTTTAAAAGTAACTCTATTTTGCTTTCCTGTAAAACAATCAGCACACTTCTTTAAATGTACCTGATTAACTCCAAATAATGCATTCTTTTTCACCAACTAAGTCATCCCCTTCCTGCTCATATGACCGAGTTTCTTGTGCCACAATTCAATTGCATCATCTTTTTTTACTGGATTCACAATATCATTGGAGACCTTTACCTGCATCACATACAACTTTGAGCACTTCTTATCTTTGGTGATTATCAAGGAGCCTTTATTAAGTTTCTATTTGCCATATTTGAAAGTGTTGCAAAAACCTGTATGTTCATCATCACTGCTCTCATCTTTCTTGACTTCTTCGCTTTTGTTCTTTTCTTCTTTGAACTTTTGACAAAATCTTTTGATATGACCCTTCATTTTGCAGTGATGGCACTCAACATTTGCATATTTATTTGATCTTTCTCTGCTCTTATCTCTGAAATTTGGGCTCCTAGACTTGCTCCTCCCCCTAGAACCTGTGACTAGAACTTTTGACTTTGTTGAAGAGGCCGAACTCTGTGATCTCCGTCTCATCTCTTCATTCAGAATTCCACTTTTTACAGATTCCATGTTAACAACACCATCAACTGCAGAATTGGTG
>JANZXP010000195.1:21381392-21430747 GCA_027576715.1 Erythroxylum flavicans | reverse complement strand
GTCTATTTTGAAAAAGTCACTGTTTATTCACACTTACACCGGGAATATGTCATGAATGCATGTACCAATATTTTCCTGTGCAAAACTCACATTTTCACAAAAGCATGAGCACGAGATGTGTTGTCCTAACTTCTCTGATCGGTCTGCTCGTATACTCGTTTCCCTGATCCGACCCGTTATGTGGAAACGGGATGTTACAGAATGAATACCGGAATAAGGTCCGATGATGAATGTGAATATTGATATGAATGAAAAAGTAATTCTTAACTTATATGTTGAACGCCGGACTAAGGTCCGATGATATGTGAAAGTGACTGATTGATCATATGAAATTGATGCATTCAATTACATAAATGCATGAAACATAAAGGAAGTTGTGACCGGAGTAGCCACTGCAAAAGAGCTTAAAGCTTATAATGTGAAAAAGAGCTTAAAGCTCATATTGTGAAAAAAAAAAGAGCTTAAAGCTCAAAAAGTGTATACGAGCCAAAGGCTCACTGTATAAAATGAGTCCGGTATCTCCAACGGATACGGGACAGTTATCAATGAGCCCTATATCTACAATGGATACGGGATAGTTATAGGCACACAGTCACAACAAAGTAATAAATGAAAGTGAGTCTCATGCGCATTGCATTATAAGCAATATGTGTATTTTAAAAGATTGAAATGATTAATTTGAAGGCCCTAAATGTGATCCTATGTGTTAAATGAAGTGATGTAAATTATGTGAAAATATTTGAACTGTATGTGTTATGTGATTAAGTGAGCCATCAAGGATGGTCACTCATTGAGTTCACAAAACTCACCCAAAATTTGCAATATGTTTTAGGCTCAGAAGAGTTACCTCGTTAGGTTAACGGGAGTATAGCCACTGCACCCAAGTAAGAGATAGAGGTTGGGATCAGTTCGCGTCTGCATTTGTACTTTCCTATTTTTGTATCAATTTGTATATTATGCGATTTTTGTACAATGTGTATTTGAACATTTTGTTTGTAATAACTTTCCAAATGGGAAATGTTTATAAATGATTTTTTTATGTAATAACACATTAATTTAAGTGTTTTGTATGCATAATGGGCCTCAGTGACTAATGAAATTATGATGATTTGTGAAATGATTGTAACCCTTGGGATTGAAAAAGTTTATGAATAAAGTGGGCCTAATTGATTATTGACTCCGCATAAGTTTGTGCAACAAAAAAAAGTTGTACCGAGTTTCAAGTGTTTGATTGTTCTAGCATGCCACCCTTGTGGGGTATGCACTTGGACATCACTCAGGATGTCGGGTACGTGTCTTCTGAGAGTGGGGTGCTACAAACATAGCCATTACCATTGACGTCCATGTTATAGAGGAGATCGTGGATTTGTTCACCTATGGGTTTGAGGCCAAGTGATTGGAGGAGAATAGCGAGCTCTAGGTATGCGAGGCTGCTATCTGAGTCCATGTCAAAGCGCATGAAGATGGCTTCAAGCTGCTTTAATTCCTTTTGGAGGGTCCCTGACATGGCTACAATCAATCAAATGGATTGAAAATGGCTTCCTGTCATAGGAAAGTTTCGATCTTTAAAGCAAATGATTGGAAAGTTTCAATCTTGAAAGAAAATTTGTGAGAACCTTTCATATTCTTGCTATAGTAATGGTCCAAACGTTATGCATTTAGTGGGTATTCAATTCCTAATTTTATAGTAAATTTTATTGTGCTTAGTGAAAGCACATTCATATAGGTTTTTTCTTTGGCTTTGGGTCCCAAAAGCTTCTGTTCTCTTCTATTAATATACGCCATTGTATTTAGGAATTGAGAGCTTAAAAGAATTCCAAAAACGGAACTCTTCCAAAACAAACATCAATGGCAGGGGGTAATTTTGTTTTCTTCCGCATTTATTTTATTTGCTTATTCTAATGTATATTATTGTTTAATATACGTTGTGCTTACATTTGGTATCAAAGCAAGGTTAGCCTCTGTCTTGTTGACGTTTTTGAAGTATTTCACAATTCTGGAAACAAAATTTAGATTTGAATTTAGAGTTGTTTTTGGATGTTCTCTTTTGATTAAAAGTAGAAATTTTCAATTGAGTGTTTTAGGAGTGTTTCTACTTTAAAAATGCATTTTTTGTGGTGTTTTTTGGTCTGGTTTTGTGGAGCATCCAATGGGTAGTGACTTAGGTCGGTTTGACCCTGCTGAAGGTTAAAGAAGACCCATATGGATTAAACTATGTCGTTTTGTATGTGTTTTGAAATCCAAATCAGATACTGGACTGCATTGTTTTATCTGTTGGTGTTGACTGCGTCTTTTTATGTGGTTTTCTCTGCATTTTGTTACCAATCATATATATTTTTAGCTATGTTGTGAGTTGATATTCCATTTGAATTACTGTTAATCATGCAACAAATTATTCCATGGCTATTATATCTATATTTTGCCTTATGAATAACATCATGGATAAAAGGTTTTTAGTGATTAATTATTAGGGCTTAGTCACAGAAACCCTAATTATATATAAATTATATATTTATATAATTAATCACATAAAGTTTAGAGACTTTAATTATAATTAATTATTTTAGTATAAGAAATTTTATCCCACATGAATTTTTATTATATTTAAATAATTAAATAGAATGAAATATCAATTTATTTTTCTAATTTACCTGTAGGTATTAGAAATTGGTGTATAATTTGATAGTTTTATTATATAGTTAACATAAATCTGTTTGAATTAAAAATCCTGTAGGCAATTTTTATGTCATTTGATTTATAACTTTTAAGATATGTTTTACATTGGTAATACATATATATAGTTTGTTAGCCTCAATTTATTGATAAGTAGTATGTATGTTTAATTTATGCAGCTACTGTTAGTTTCTCTTATACAAGTTATGAAATTCTTGAACTAAAGGGTGAAAAATATAAGATTTGGAAGGAGATAATTCTTCTTTATTTGGGGTGGATGGACACTGATTATGTTATCCGGAAGGATGAACCACCTAAGGTAACGAAGGTCAACACTACAGTTGAAATTACACTTTACAAACGTTGGGAGTAATCTAATCGTCTAAATGTGATGTTCATTAAAACAAAAATTTCTACTGGCATTCGTGGTTCCGTAGAACAACATGACAATTTTCGTGCTCTACTAAAGGCTATTGATGAGCAATTCAAAACTTCAGACAAAGCACTTGTAAGCACCCTAATTATGAAGTTTTCACCTACAAGACTCACCGGTGTCCGAGGTGTGGGTGAGCATATCATAAAGGTGAGGGACATTGCGGCTCAGTTAAAGAAACTAAAGGTTGAGATGTCTGATTCTTTCCTCGTGCATTACATTTTGAACACCCTTCCACCACCATACGAACCCTTTAAAATCTCTTCTAATACACATAAGGATAAGTGGTCAACAAAAGAATTAATGACCATATGTGTCTAAGAGGAAGGGAGATTATCGATGGAACAGGCAGAGAGTTCGAGAGGCATATATGGTTGTTCAATGCAAGAAGAAAAATCAAGCCAAATCAAAGGGAAAAAGTCAAAAACCTATCCAATTTGACACTAAGAAGGAATCCAAGTGCTTCTTTTGCAAGAAGAAATGACACATTTTGTGTCAAAAGTAAGGAATGATTTGAAAAGAAAGGTAATATAATCTCACTAGTTTGTTTTGAATCTAATATGGCCAAAGTTTGTTATGACACATGGTGGATTGATTCTGGTTGTACAATCCATATTACAAATGTATTGTAGGATTTGCAAAACCCAAAGAAGCCAGTGGGAAGTGAGCAGTATATCTTATCCGGAAACAAGATACATTCACGTGTGGAGGCTGTTAGGGATTAAAATTTAATTTTATATACTAGTTTTATTTTAAAACTAGAAAAGACATTTTATATTCCCAATTTCTCTAGGAAATTGATTTCAGTTTCAAAACTTGTACCATTTGGATATTCTTTTCATTTTTCAGACAAATCTTTAAAGTTATATTATAAATCTAAATTTATTGGCAACGGTGCATTATTTGATGGTCTTTTCTGTTTTAATTTACAAGATAATACTTTTTACAATGCAACACATGTTCATGCTGGAACAAAACGTTGAGTCATGAATGAAAATTCGTATATATTGTAGCATCAGAGATTATTACATATCTCCATAGAAAGGATTAAAAGATTAGTGACTGACAGAGTATTTAGTACTATAAATTTTGTTGATTTTGATATTTGTGTGGACTGCATAAAGGGAAAACAAACTAACAAATCAAAGAAAGGTGCCAAGAGAAGTTTAGACATATTAGAAATCATAGATATGAATATTTATAGTCCAGATATGGACTCGTATGGTTAGAAATACTTCATCTCATTTATAGACGATTGTTCACGATATATGTATCTCTACTTGTTTCATAACAAGAATGAAGCACTAGATGCTTTTAAAATGTTCAAAGTAAAAGTAGAGAAACAATGTGATAAGCAAGTTAAGATTGTGAGATCTGATAGAGGTGGGGAAAATTATGGTAGACATACTGAAGGTGGACAAGCACCTGGTCCATTTGCGAGGTATCTTTAAGAAAATGGGATAGTAGCCCAATACACTATGCCTGGATCTCCAAAACAGAATGGTGTGGCAGAAAGAATAAACATAACATTATTGGCCGTGGTACGGAGCATATTGAGTAGCTCTAAACTTTCCAAGTCCTTGTGGACTGAAGCTCTTAAGACAACTATGTATAAATTAAATCGGGTACCAACTAAGGTTGTTCCAAAGATGTCATTTGAGTTATTTAAAGGTTGGAAACCGAGTTTGTAACATATACGCATTTGGGGATGTCCGTCTGAAGTAAGAATTTATAATCCACAAGAGAAAAAATCAGACCCAAGGACCATAAGTGGGTATTTTATTGGATATAGCAAATAGTCTAAGGGATAAAGGTTCTATTGGCCATCACATCACACTAGAATTGTGAAATCAAGAAATGCAAAATTTCTTGAGAATGACTTGATTAGTGGGAGGGATCAATTTCAAGATACAGTCTGTGATAATGATCATATGGATACTCAACCTTCCATCTCAAACAATAACGTGATTGTCATTCGTAACGATCCTCAAGTTCAAATAGACATTGTACACCTAACTGTTGAAATTCAATAGCCTACTGTAAGCATAACTGACAATCAAGAAATTTCACAAGTTGCTGATAATCTAGTAGATCTAGTTATTTAGGAATTACCTGACAACATTTAGCAACCAGTTGAACATCATACTTTACAGGAGAATGTTGGTGCAACATTAAGGAGATCTACTAGAATAAGAAAATTAGCTATTACTAGTGATTATGTTGTGTATCTACAAGAATTTGACTGCAATATAGGAGTCGAAAATGATCTTGAAACCTTTTCACAAGCCATGAGTTGCAATGAATCAAATTTATGGTACAATGCTATAAAGGAAGAAATGAATTCATGAAGAATAACAATGTTTGGGATCTTTTTGAGTTGCTTAAAGAAGCAAAGCCCATAGGTTGCAACTGGGTATTTAAGATAAAGAAAGACTCATTAGGCAACATTGAGATATACAAGACAAGACTCATTGCTAAAGGATTCATTCAAAAGGAAGGAATCGATTACACAGATACATTTTCTCCTGTGTCTAAAAAGGATTCACTTCGTATAATTTTAGCATTGGTTGCTCACTTTGATTTGGAATTGCATCAAATGGATATAAAAATGACTTTCTTAAATGGTGACCTAGAGGAAGAGGTTTATATGAAACAACTAGAAGGATTTTCCTCTACTAATGGCAAGCATTTGGTTTACAAACGTAAAAGATCCATATATGGATTGAAATAAGCATCCCGCCAGTGATATTTGAAATTCTATGATAATATCTCATCATTTGGTTTTGAAGAAAATGTCATAGATCAATGTATATACTAGAAGGTTAGTGGGAGTAAAATTTGTTTTCTTGTATTATATATGGATGACATATTACTTAGAACTAATGATAGGGTTTGTTACATGATGTGAAATAATTTCTCTCTAAAAATTTTGAAACGAAAGATATGGGTGAAGAATCTTATGTCATTGGCATTAAGATATATCGAGACAGATTCTGTGGTATTTTTGGTTTGTCTTAAGTAACCTATATTAATAAAGTTTTAGAGAGACTTCAGATGAAAGATTGTTCACGTAATGTAGCACCCATTGTGAAAGGGGATATGTTCAATTTGAACCAATGCCCTAAAAATGATTTTGAAAGAGAACAAATGAAAAACATTCCATACGCTTCTACAGTTAGAAGCTTGATGTATGCTCAGGCTTGTACAAGACCTGACATTGCATTTATTGTTGGAATGTTAGGCAGATATCAGAGTAACCCAGGATTAGATCACTAGAGAGCTACAAAGAAAGTATTGAGGTACCTTTAAGGGACCAAAGATTAAATACTTACATACAAACACACCGACAATCTGGAGGTAATAAGGTACTCAGATTCAGATTTTGTCGGGTGTGTTGATTCACGAAAATCAACATCAAGTTATATCTTTATGTTTGCCAATGGAGCCATATCTTGGAGGAGTGTTAAGCAGTCTTTGATTGCTACTTCCACCATCGAGGCTGAATTTGTTTCTTGTTTTGAGGCTACATCACATGGTGTATCGCTAAAGAGTTTCATATATAGGCTGAGACTTGTAGATTCCATTTCTAGGCCATTGAGGATATATTGTGACAATTCAACTGCTATTTTTCTAGCTAAAAACAATAAGAGTAGTAGTCAAAGTAAACACATTGACATCGAGTTTTTATCTATAAGGAAACGTGTTAAGGACAAGAAAGTGTTCATTAAACATGTTAGTACTGAATTGATGGTAGTTGATCCTTTAACAAAAGGCATGCCACCAGTGAAGTTTAAGGATCATATTGTTAGAATGTGATTGAGTTCCATTATATAGTTTTCATTGTATGGACAATGTTATTTTTATGAAACTCTTATAATATTTTCTCATATCATGGTGCACATTATTGAGTTTTGAGAAAATTGATTATTTTGGACTTGGAATAAACATAGGGTTTATTCATTAAGTAATGTTACCACATTCAGTTGATACAATTATAGTATACCGTAATATATGGAAGATAATACTCAATTATTAGAGAACCTATCGTCATGATTCATATATTATACTTGGATCAGATTAAGATATGATACCAAGTTAAACGTATGGACCAAGTGGGAGAATGTGAGAACCTTTCAAATTCTTGCTATAGTAATGGTCCAAACGTTGTACATTTAGTGGGTATTCAATTCCTGGTTTTATGGTAACTTTTATTGTGCTTGATGGAAGCACATTCATATAGGTTTTTCTTTGATTTTGGGTCTCAAAAGCTTTTGTTCTCTTATGTTAACATACATCATCGTATTTGAGAATTGAGAGTTTAGAAGAATTCCAAAAACACAGCTCTTCTAAAACAAACAACAATGGTAGGAGGTAATTTTGTTTTCTTCTGCATTTATTTTATTTGCTTATTCTAATGTATATTATTGTTGAATATATGTTAGAATGTGCTTACAAATGATTGAAAGTTTCGATCTTGAAAGAGAATGATAAAAGTTTCTGGTTCTTGTTTGTTTTTTCGTTTTGGATTGTTATATTTTTTGTTAAACGCGTGGAGTTCCAATGATATATCAATTCGAGGGTTCAATATATTCCTAATATTATAACTTCAATACAACAAAAATTTTATAATTTAAATTACTAACTTATGTTGTATTATATTTTTTATGGTCCAACTTAGATTACTGGGTTAAATTTATAATTTTAATAAATTAATAAGATATTCTTAAAAAAAGAAAATTTTCATTCTTATCTTAAATTATTGATGTCAGATTATAAATATGTGTAATCAAATTTTTTATTAAAATTAAAATTTATATAGAATACATTTTTAATTTATATATTTAATTTATAATAAATTTTTTGTTAATGAAATATATGTTTATTGAATTTTGAGTACACTTTATAAATTCATATAAAATTTATCAATTAAATGCATCAATTTATTAATATCTCTTTCAATTAATTTACATGTAAGTTGAATTTTCTAAGGTGGATTAAGGATCCATTCCTCCTTTTGAACTTCCCTTCCATGTCTAAACTAATTTAGGGGATCATACAATTTATTATGATCAACCTTAACTTAAAGTCAGCAGAATTAACTATTAGGTTAAGTTGATTGAACTTCATATTAATCTCTATCTTTTATTTATAAAAAATTTTGAATTTTAAGTTAAGCTTGAACTCGAATTTCAGAGTTCAATTTAACTCGAAACTTAATTATATTTAAAATATTGTTTTTTATTTTTTTAAAAAAATTATGTTTCATTAACAATGAAGGATATTTAAGAAAATGAGCCCAAAGCCCAATTGAGCCTGTTCCTAGTTCTTATGTTGAAAGTAAAAAGACAATAAAAAGAAAAGTGATTATACAAATAAATCATTTAGATATTTGAGTCAATCACAAAACTTACAAAGAATTAGACTTTTAGACTTAAATTTTACCCAAATAGACTTTGAAATATTTAATATTTTTATAACAATTTTAGACTTTTGAACTTGACATAAATTAAATGAAATTTGGACCATTTAATATTTCTAAAAAAAATTGAACTTTTAAACCTAACTCAACTCAATTAAACTTAACTTACCTCAATTGTGCTTTAATTAAAAGTCTAATTAGACTTGAATTTAATCCAAATTACTATAATATGATCGACCTTTGAATTGCTCAAAATCCAATTAAACTCAAACTCAGGTCAAACCTCTAAAATCCAATTAGACTTTGAACCAAAATCGGGCTTTAAAAATTTTAGGCTATTAAAGCCTAATTGGACTTGAATGTAATCCAAATTGCTAAAGTCCAATTAAGATTTGAATTGCTCAAAATCCGATCAAACTCAAACTCAGGTCAAACCTCTCAAATCCAATTCGACTTTGAATCAAAGTCGGGCTTTAAAAATTTTGGGCTAAATATGGGCTATAGGGTCCTGAACCCGGTCTGCTCCATTGCTGTTCCTTGGCTTTCTATCCAAAAATGGAACAAATTTATCTGTGTGAAATTTAAACCCTAACCTTAAAACTTTGAATCTATAATCTTACCATCGTTACAATGACACTGATACTTTCACTATGTTTATGATATATAGGGAATAGTAGTAGATATCCATAAGCTGTGGTTTTGCAGGATTTTTCTAGCTGATATACAAACATTGCCTGTCATCAAATTTCCTTTCCAGCTATTTGCAGTCTATACTCAAAACTTCCAACATTATCCAGGTCCGGTCCGGTCCGGTCCCATCCCTGAAAAACTGCAAACTCAAGATTTCTTGATACATAAAGTGCAGAGACAATGGTGGTAGATCCTATTTTAACTCAAACCAACGTGAACATGATCATCTTGAGGTACTAGGATGACCTGATCATGTATAAAGGCTACAGCCAAAACTGTTACGAAATAGGATGGAATGAGGCGAGTTCGTTAAGAAATCAATAACCCCGGAAGTGAATGTAAGATCAGGATGGAAACTTCTGAGGTTCTTAAACTGATTTCAGTAGCTGAGCTCATGATGATATGTTTAGATGCTGACGATGCTTCTAACTTTTAAATCACATACTAGCAGGATCAAAATTTAGCCTGAGCTAATCACATGGAGAAAGATACATCAACTTCTGCTATATGCAGAAGCTAAACCAATCTGGAGAAGAGTATATGAAATTGAACTAGTCTCTACGCCAAATACAGCTATAGCTCGAGCAAAAGGCTCACCTCTGTACATCTCGACCTTGTCACTCGTAATAGATTAATTTCAACCCCCATAGAACTCTACCTAAAACCCAGAAACCATGTCATTCGTTTGTACCTCTCAAATATTTACCATGTCACCTTTGAGTATTATAACTTTCTAGGCTAAAGAAGTCCGTGGTATAATTCATATTACCACCAGCCATTCTCTGAAACAATCTGATTTGTTCAGATTGTACGTCAGAGTTGAAAACCAAGCTCGACCCAACTCTCATTCCATTTGTCAGATCTGCCGAATATGAGCTTTCAAATGCTCTGAGAACCTGAGAAACATCAGTGGGTGAGAATATTATATACTTGCATCATCCTTAAATTTCTTCAATATAACAGCTGCTTGGATCTGCATAAACAGTACAAACCTGACTCATCCTAGGCCTCATAGCAGCCGAATGTCGAACACAGGCAGCAGCAGCCTTCATCATCCTCAACATTTCACTTTCAATATAGTTCTTTCCAAGCCTTGGATCTACCAAACCATCAATTCCCTCACTCTCTTGGACATCATTTAGCAAAGGTCGAGCCTGAAACAAAATTTTGCCCTTGGATGAATAAAGCATGAAGTTGAGAAATAAAGCTTTTATTCAAAATTCATAATTTTGCAAATCCCTCTACTATGTTTTATTCCTTTCACATATACGTTTGCTGTTTCCCATCAACGGTACCTTGTTTATTCAAAGTTCGCACAGGTTTGGTTTGTTCAACTCAAAAAGAATGTTTTTGATTAAAAACATAGAGCCATAAAAAGAGCAGGAAGCCCAACTTCACATTCAGTAAACAAAAACACACTTGCTATTACTAAAAATACTCCAGATAGAAGCACCTGAAGCTAGATTCTCAACAAAATCCAACAGTCTAAACAAGCAAAAGGATACTTAACTGTCAATGTCATTAACGACTGAACATATGTAGAAAAGTTTACGTGTGATTCCCAAAACAGGAAAATGCTAACTAGTAGAATAACATAATAGTTTACCCATTCAACAAGACTCTCATCTCCTAACGGCCGTGTAGTATCCACTGGTTTCCGACCAGTGATTAGCTCCAAAAGCACTACCCCAAATGAGAAAACATCTGATTTCTCCGTTAATCTGCCGGTTGATGCATACTCAGGTGCCATGTATCTGAAAACCAAGAAAAGTTTCACACTTAGGCATGGAAGAATAAATACCATCCCCAACTACCATTTTGATAGTCCAAACCTCCAAGCACATTGAAACAAACAACATATAAGCTACTTACCCAAAAGTTCCCATTACGCGTGTTGTTACATGAGTATTTGCATCAACAGCCATTTTGGCAAGCCCAAAATCTGAAACCTGAAAAGCCAAACTTATGGAAGGTTAAAGCATAACCTACTTTAAATGGCCCACAAATCTGGTAAAGGGAGTAACTTTTTATACCTTAGCTTCAAACTTGTCATCTAAAAGAATATTTGATGACTTGATATCCCTGTGAATAACACGAGGATCACCTACACGCACAACAATCAAAGAAATAAACAACACTTGCCAAAAGCTAAATCCTTACAGAACTACATATTATTTTCAGACATGACATGTTGCACCAATACGGTGACAGATTCTTTTTCTATAAAATATATGCACGCCTTAATCTGTTCAGTATGCACATATTCTAGAATCACGTAAAGCTTGCCATATATTTTTGAAGGGAGTACTCAACACTATGTTATGGATATTCAAAACTCTACTTATAGAAGACTTGGTCTTGGCAATTTGGAAACAGTGGTTTTAATTTATCTTTTCCTTGTAGCCCTTATAGGAAAGAAAGGAGAAAGAGGACTCTGTTTGATATATCTGAAGGGTCATCAAATACTAGACATCTTCCTTCTGCGAGCCTGAATTCGATCAAAGTAGAAATAAATGTACAGTGTACCTTAGATCTTATCCAGTATCCAATATCAACACAATTTGATTGCCAATAAAAGCTAGTATCTTATAATTTCAGGATACATACTAGGCTGAAGAAAAGAAACAAGCAAGAAAAGCCCTGAAGATATGACACTATGAATGCAAATATCAGATTAGCTCTCAAAATGCCAATGGTATACTTACAATCTTCATGGAGATAAGCTAGTCCACGAGCTGCACCAAGTGCAATCCTAAAGCGTGTTGCCCAGTCCAGTCCTGGCCCACCTTCCCCTACAAAAATTTAAGAATATATTGCACTAGTCTGACCAGCTACAGTTAAGTAATACTTCAAACAAGTTTTAACTAACCATGAAGATGGAAATGAAGGGTATTGTTAGGCACATAGTCATATAGAAGCAATCGTTGGCTCTCAGAAATGCAATAACCCACAAGTGAAACCAAGTGGCGGTGGTGTATGCGACTAATAATCTCAACTTCAGCTTTAAACTCCCGCTCACCCTGTCCTCCCCAAATATTAAGCTGTTTAACTGCTACCTCTCTCCCATCTGGCAAGCAACCTTTATAAACAGAACCAAATCCACCTTTCCCCAAAAGATTCTGTGATGAAAACCCATTTGTGGCTTCGACTATTTCTTCATATGTAAACCATGTCTTTGAACTGTCTAATCTGTCGGATTGTGTTGATGAAATGAATATGTCACTGCTAGAGCCACTTCCCATTAAGGGAGCAGGAGATCCCGTCTTCTTTAAATTTGAATCTGGATAGAAAGTTCCGAAGCCTTCAAACTCCAATAAATGACATTACTGAAATGAAATATGCCTAAAGAAGCTAAAACAAATTACCTACCAATAAAATGCCACTAGAATTCATAATCGCAGTTGCTTTTATTACAAGAATTTGATTATCGTAACTCTAGTCTGTCACATGCAATATCAATGGTGAAGGACATATTAGATGTTACCTATAAGGTACTTTTAAATTTTTTATTTGTTCATTAGCTAAAGCTCATACCATCAATAAGTAGCCTCATAACAGGGTAAAGAGTATTAATTCATGACTAAGCAAAACATTTACCTGATGAATAAGCAGGCATAATATAACCTCCGTTGCGTCCTGAAGCTACTTTTCTCCACTTCATGCACCAGATACCCAATCCAATCAGGATGAGAATTATTACTACAACAGACACGCTGATAGCTGCAATAACTCCAACACCTATACCATTGCTATGTCTGGATTTTGAATTTTCTTGCAGAGTGGTATTCACAAATGGAGAAGGAGAAGGTGGTGGATGAAGGAAAGAAGGAGACCCCAACCTTAATGGTGGAGGTGGCGGCAACCGTCTTGGAATAGATTTTGACGGTGAAGGAGCTGGCGGTGGATTTCTAGGAGCACGGATAGGTGGAGGAGGCGCATCCTTTGCAGGAGTTGATGGTGGGGCTGGGGGTGAATTGCTAGGTGGTTTGGAGGGTGAAGATGCAGGTGAAGCAGGTGATGGGAAATGTGTTGACGATGCAGGTGGAGGTGGACTCTTGGGTGGATCTGCTGTTGGTGGTGGAAGAGAGCTTGGTGGTGGTTCTGGTACAGGTGGTGGTGGAGCCGATGTTGGCGATGAAGGGGAGCTCTTTGGTGGATTTATTACAGGTGTTGGAGGTGAATTCTCTGGTGTTGGAGCTGATGTTGGTGGTGGAGGAGAGGTCTTTGGTGGAGAGGAAGTTTGTGGTGGTGGAGGAGAGGTCTTTGGCGGAGAAGAAGTTTGTGGTGGTGGAGGAGAGGTCTTTGGTGGAGAGGAAGTTTGTGGTGGTGGAGTAGAGGTCTTTGGCGGAGAGGAAGTTTGTGGTGGTGGAGGAGAGCTCGTTGGTGGATTTTGAACTGCCGGTGGAGGTGAATTATGTGGTGGTGGAGTCGACGTTGATGGTGGAGGAGAGCTTTGTGGTGGATTTGTTACTGATGGTGGAGGCGAAGTTCCTGGAGGAGTTGGTGGGGGCACAGGAGGAGGTTTATTCACTGGTGAACTTGCTGACATTGGGGATTGTGGTGAAATTGACGTTGATGGAGGGGCAAAACTAGGTGGTAAAAGATCTGTAGGCGCTAATGGTGGTGTTGCTGGTGGTGGGACACTAGGAGGGGGAATAGGTGCAAAAACAACTGGAGGAGGTTCAGGTGGTGGTGATGGTATTGCAGCAGGAGATGTATTTGGAGGTGTGGTTGTCATCAATACTTATCCAATCTTACTATATTTCCCTCTAAGATCATATAATTCATCAATGCAATACATGAATTTTCACAAAATTCTCAATTCATTGAACAAGCAAAAACTGTAACAATCTCAAAGATCAACCTCAAATACAAACTCAGATTTCCAAACTTCGGAATTGCAAATAAGAAAAGCACCAAACTTCACCAACCAAAGCGTAAACTTAAAAAAACATACTTCAGAACTCACTAACCCCGATGGAACCAAACCGCCGTGAATCTCGATAAACTGATTCAAGTAAGTACCCAAGTTTCTGCGCTAAACCCAGATCACCAATCCCAGTTTCAAGTAAAACCCTCGAACCATTTATCACTCTAAAACCCAGAGAAAAACGATTAGCTCCAAACCGAAACCCTACATCGACTTCCAAACTATAATCCAAGTACCACTCAGATTACTACACCAAGACTAAAACCAATAGAAGAACTTTCTATCAACAAGCCATCCAGTATCACGAGTGTACAGAACATCAGAGCATTAACACTCCCTCCTGTCGGTTAACAAATGCACCAAAATCTGTATCATCGAAAAGCAACCCAGATGCCAAAAAGACGTAAAGATTTCACCTTTCTTTTGCCACGTCTCTGGACTCTTCAAACAAATCTAACCCAGGCAAGCTCAGGTGGCTCTTATAACCTTTGACGCTCGCTTTGTTAAAAACACGGAATGTGGGTCCTCAAAGTCAAACCAGATTACGGTAGCCAGACCCAGTTTGTTGTGTTTTCAAATTCAAAACCGGATAACAGAATCGTTAGCAAATATCATGCACGATTATTCTCCAAGATTCATTTAAAGCAACGAACTTGCTTCATGTTGACGTCTAGTAACCATAAAAAAGACATAAATGGTTGTGATTAGTATAAATAATGAAGATTAGAAGACATAGATTTGGTAAAAAGCCAAACTTGTCAGATTCTTTTTCTTTGTTTATTACCTTAAAAGAATGTTTCTTTATGTCCAAAATGACAAAGATTTTGTTAAGAATTTAATACTCTTTTTTTTCCCAAATAATTCATTTTTTTAATAATTTGCACGCTCGATATTAATTAAAAGTAAGATTGCAAAGTAGTTAACTTTTTCAAATTCTACATTCCAGCAGATTAGATTAAGAATCAGACTCGTTTTTATTTAATATACAATGAAAAATAATTAATATAACTTTCCGATTGATAATAAGAGTCTTTTTCACTCGTCTTACTAATTTAAATTCTGATTCGATTTTTGAAATATTATTTAAGATTATATCATAATTAGTATAATGAGATAATATTATTTTAAGAATATGGATTAAAAATCTCATTATTAAAATTTGGATTATTATGATTAATTTAAACAATGTGGAACTATTACAAACATTAATATGATGAAAGTCCTTGGAATAAACCACTTAATGAAATATATGTGATTCTCAGTTCTACCCTGTGGCAACATAAGCCAATCTTAAATTTGTTAAGGTGTTAATAAATATGATGTTGTAATTCGGGTATGATTCTGTTCAATTTAAAGGTAATAAATTTGACTCGAGTTGTTCAAGTTTTAGTTCATATTTAGACTTTTTTTTAATTTTCAAGTTTCAGGTTGAACTGAACTCAAATTGTTCGATTGAACTTGACCCGAAACCTTAATTTATCAAATATTAATGATCTTTTGAGTAAGAAATGTCATTTTAAAATTTTAAATTAAAAATAAATAATCAAGTTTAGTCCGACTTGATTGAACTTCCCTTCATCCAAGCTTAATCAAACTCGGGTTTAGGTTGCAAGTCTCTCTAAAAGCTTGAGTCCGGCTCGGCACAATACGAAGCCTACTGTTTGTGAAGAGGCAAAGCAAATTCAAGGGCTTGGGTTTAGTGGTTGAGTAATATGCTTCCCAATTAATTTTAGATATTCAATTTTTATTTAGGGAAGAGAGAAAAAATTACTCCTTTTAATTTTTATGGGTCTATTTTAATTATTAAATTTATTTTTTCTACAATCCAAAAAATGGATTAATTCGGTAATGAGCGGAATAAGATATCAAATACATCTGAATTTCTATTTTTAAACATTAGATATCAATAACTTATATATAATAATAATTGAGAAATTTTAATTGTGTTGAGTTTTTATTTTTTAAAAAAATTTAATACATAAAAATTTATATATGTATTAATAATAACCCAGTGCAGCGTCAATTAAAATTTAAAAAATATTTAACAAGAAAATATTTCAAAATATATATTTTCATCTGTCATGATATAATATTTCAAAATTAAAATTAAAAAATATTTAATAAATTATTTGAAGATTGTGATATTTGAAATAATTTACACTTCTCTTATCAATATTATCAAAAAAATTCATCATTACTATCACCATCATCGTCATCACAACCAATTGAATCTCGTATCAATGCGAAATTTAAAAAAGTCTAATAGTACAAAGCTTGAAGACCGTGTCAAAAACAAATATATATACTCTGGTTCCCTGTTATTAATGCAGTGATCTTGCAGCAGCCAAAAGTCCTGACATGAGCTTTAAGCTTTTATGGGAAATTGACCTTTTAAAACTATTTTCAGATTTCCAAACCAATTTTGTTTAGGAAAGAAGACTGAGAATACACAAGGAAGACTTCTTAGTCTTCATAAATTTTCTCATTTTCACAAACAGAATGTTACTAGGGTTAGCATTTAGGCTCAGACCAGCCTGAAATCTATGCCCGAAGCCGGACTTGACTGGAATCCTGACCAGACTCGGCCCGATCCAAACCAGCTTAGACCAAAACCAATTGATCAAAACGACAGGCTATGGTTGATTGCCAACCCTAATTTTACCTTAATTTTCACAATCAGTAACCACATAATCCGTCATTAATGGCAAGTTTCTATACTACTGCAAAATGCAACAGCCAAGTTCAACTGCAAGAAGGAAGAAAGAAAAAAAGGCAAACATAATAACATAACCCATTTCCATTATCATCATTAGAAGGATTGCACTTTTACAGGAGTAAGACCATGAAATAAGTAAGGGAACTGAGAAGGAGCACCTAAGACCACACTGCACGGACCAAGCTCACAAGAAAGCTACTTTTTGGGTCATGTCTATT
The DNA here is from genome assembly GCA_027576715.1 of Erythroxylum flavicans. Classification (NCBI taxonomy): domain Eukaryota; kingdom Viridiplantae; phylum Streptophyta; class Magnoliopsida; order Malpighiales; family Erythroxylaceae; genus Erythroxylum; species Erythroxylum flavicans. The sequence goes on along the minus strand of JANZXP010000195.1, from coordinate 21,413,668 downwards.
CTCTGTAGCTATCAGTGCTCTCAATTTAGAGCTCCATTGGTTTTGTGTTACTCTTTTTTGTTAGTGCTTCTTGAGAAGATACAACAATCGAAAAATATGTCCAGAATTGATTATGCTACCTTCTAAATGCTTTACTTTTGAGTGTTAGAGAACATGTGCATATTCAGAAAAGAAAAAGTTCAAAATCAGTCAAATTATGATAACTTTAACCAACTCTATTCCTGGATCTTCAGTGCTAATACTGGTTCCACTAGATTTATAGAACTTCAAAACTAAGGTTGTCAAGTTGCCAGAATCATGGTGGCCTCCATAGACAATCCAATCTGTTATCCTTTTGTTTTGACGAGCAGAAATCAGGAGGTTTAAAATGAAGCTTTGCTAAGAGACTTTGAGCTGAGTAAAGGGTCTGCGTCGACTTGATGGACGAAGATGAAAACATTGGGCAAACCTGAAAATCAGTTTAACTTGTTGGCCTGTCTAGTGTTTCTTCTTAAGATTATCTCAGCTGCCCAACTCTTTCCTATGTCAGTCTGAAATTTTCCTACAGAAGAAAACATTGAGCTGAAATGATGAACAGTTTGAATAATCAAGTAATACTAAAGAATGAGTTGGCCATGTATAATGCTTGCAGTTGCATAATAGTAACTCTACCTGCTGTTGAAAGGAAAAACTCATCCAAAACTTTCCCATGTTCTGCACAAATATAATGATCTATTATCAGACAACTCAGAGAAAAATCAAGCAATTACAAAAAATATTAATCTGAAATCTTACCCATTTCATACTCCAACGCTTGCAAAATCATCTCAACCTGAAAGGAAGGTAAGCAGGATCATCAAATGTGAGTCTGCAATGAATATGTATTACATGACAACACAAGTATGATTACAATGAGACCGACTACCCACATCCTTGGCTAGAAGTAAAACAACTACATTTATGGTTATCTTAAGCCCTCAATTGTCTTTTTTGAAATAGCTTTTATGAAGTACGAGCTATCAATGCTTTTAATTGTTTTAAGGTATAGAAACACTTAGCTATGAGACAATATTGTATGTTGCCATGTTGAAAACAAGACTTTTACATGCTTTATGGACACCCTTAACCTATTAAAACAAATGATCTACATATACACATACTTTATCAAAATCTTTCACAAGATTGGCCTCTAAAGAAGCATTGTTTTCATACTCCGCCCATAGTTCTTTGATCTCGTCAGCTGCAATAAGAGCATATCCAATTTAAGAACAGTTTAAAGGCAATATAACAAACCAATCCAAGTGCAAGGCAGAATGGTTTTATGAAGTACCCCTCATTCCTCCACCAAGAACTTCGCACATTTCATTTAAAGCTGCTTGCTCCATTCTGCTCTTTTCATGTTTAGGCACACCATCAGATGGTGTTATATCTCCAACAATAGCTATCAAAGTCCAATCCCAACTCAAATCTCAAAACAAAGGAAACAATACCAAGTTGAATTATTTTAAGAAAAAAAAGAATCTGTTAGTCACCAATCCACAACATAAATATCTTCTTTCCTAAGAGAACTTGTTACAAATTGACAGATTATATCGTGATGATGATCCATCACACTTCTTATATAGGACAAGGTGTAAGTAGGTTTAGGTATGTCCTAATGCAAAATATAACAACCTAACCATTTATATCTTCTTAAAAGGATTAAATAATAAGCACTGTAAAGTCTTATAACATCAAGTGTCCTATTCTTTACTTCCAATTTTCTCCTTCTTGCTTAAGAATTTTCTTCTCCAGTTTCATCTCATACAACATCCATTCTACAAACCAGCTTGAGACCCAAGTGGAAAATCTGATCATTTAAGTTGCAATTGTAAGAATTAAGGGATTTGGAATTCATTCCATTTGTATTGACAAGCTAGTGAACCAAGGCAACCACATTTCAAATCAAGTGGAATTAATACCTTCTGCAATATCATGGACAATTGCAATCTTTATGCACCTGTTTCAGTGATGAAAGAGGGGTTAAATCAGGAATCAAATCCTAGCAGTATTTAAGGAGTCTAAAATCACCCCTTCAAAAATTGGCCTCTCATTACAAGTTTGGATTGTATAAAAAGGTATCCTGCAGGATTTTCAGGAACAGAAGCTCATAAATATACCTTATAAGTTGGGCCTAACCCAACCAAATGCCACTCATTTCCATGTCCCAAATGTCAAGATAAAATAAATCAGGTTACAGTATTAACCTGTGAAAGCAAATAACACAGAAAAATGGCAACAAGTTTGTGCACAGAAGCATAATAAGTAGAGCAAACAGCTAAGATCCAAAAGCCAAGAACCAATGCTTTACATAAGATGGGAACTGCAGTTCTATAGGAACAAGGTAAAGCCTTGACATAAAATGGAAAAGTCCAACCTTTCGCGGTTTACACCAGGAAGATCACCGGCAATAAGAGCCATCAAAGCCATTCGGTACATATGATCAGCAATTGATTCAGGACCCTTTATTCCATGGTTGATCCAACCCTTACGTTTAGTGGTCTGACAAAGAGAGTGAGAGAGGGGTTAACAAGCCTTTATGTGTAACTATTATGTAATGCAGGTCCCTTGAAATATCAAATAAGTCCTACATGAGATGGGCTATCTTCCAAACATACATCTGATCCCTAAAACAATCCAATTCAATCTAAAAACATTGACAACAACCTGATAGACAAAATTTTCAAAGCAATGACTAGAAAGAAACTTAGCAAGGACACACTTGAACATTATTTAATTATTTTTCTGCTCTAAGAATTTCAACTATATAAGAAAAACGCAATCTTTAAACAAGACAAGCTAAAAAGGAATTAAATTTCTAACAACTAAGGCCTAAAAATCAAAAGGGTAAACAAAGAATCACACAACCAAATTGCCCATTTCGACATTTAACTCCGTACCTTCAATCGATGGCACAAAGTGAGAAAATCAATAGCAGAAGAAGAAGAAGCAGAAGAAGAGACATGGGATCTTAAAGGTTCGAAGCCGCCGTCAGAAGTGGTTTTGGTGTGAGAACGAACGGAGACAATTCTGCGAGTTGGTGAGCGGTAGAAGAACGGAAGAAGCGGAGAGCTATGAGGTCGCAGAAAGCGATCAAGTGGATGGTAATAGTGAGAAGCCATTGAACCCCACAGTATCTTGTGCCTGTCTCTGTGCTTCGGTGAACTGGCTGTTCCTATGACAGTAAAACAACTATAGTTCCATACTTCTATTTTTAATTTTTGGTTTTATTATTATTATACATATTTATTATTATTATTATTAATTTTCTTCTTCTTAATAATAATAATAATAATAATAATAGTTAATTTTCTACTAATTATTAATTTTATTTTTATTAATTTTATCAATTATATTTATTATTATTATTATTGATTGTATTATTCTTATTAATTTTATTATTGTTATTATTAATTTTCTAGTTATTATTATTCTTATTATTATTAATTTTGTTAATTACGTTTATTATTATTATTATTAAATTCCTTATTAATATAAAAGAGTTGTCATAGAGTTGAGAGAGAAGGAATGGTTGAATTGGCTAGTGTATTCTTTAGATTAAATTCCTGAGAAAGTAATATAAATATCAAGGGAGTGATGAGATTTAGAATCCAAGTAAATTTTTCTAGATTGAGAAAGTTTTTACTTTCCTAACTATTAAAAAAAAAGAACCAAATATGATAATATAAATTTTAGAAAAAATATTACTTTCTCAAGCAATAATCTATGTCAACCAAATAAGGTCTTAAGACTTCATATATGATACGAACAGCAATTTAGCAATGCTTGGCTTGAACTTGAAATTTTAAATGTCATAAAAGTAAAAAGAAGGATCCATTCTATTGTCCTGAGCATGAGAAATAAAGTGAAATAGAAAGCAAACAAAAATAGAGATGATAATAGATTGACCTATGAGCCTAAGTTCAATTATTCTTACGCGAATGCAACAAAATGTTATAATGTGTTCAAATTTGGGGTTTGTTAAATTTTATTTGATAGGACACAAATAAACTGAAAATATTAGTTATAAGAAAAGTAACTCACCAGACTTATATACATGTTCAAGGTCACATATTTTTTCGATGTGGGACAAACTCTTATTTATATTTCAACATGCCTCCTTATGTGTGGGCTAATTTAAGACCCAACACTTGATACAATCCATTGCATCGAGGTGATGAAGAGTGATCTAAGAGTAACTTGCTCTGATACCATGTTAAATTTTATACGATTGGAGTTAAATAAATTGAGCACATACAAACTTAAATGAGGTTCCATTATAAAACTAATTGGTGATAAGAGGAGTACCTTGCTAGACATATATGCATACTTAAGGCTATTCATTCTTTCTATATAAAGACAAACTTTCACTTATATTTTAACCGTTTAAAAGATTTGAAAACTTTTGTATTCAAAATATGTCGTCTTTTTATGATTGAGAAAGGCAGGATTTTTGAAGCGTAAAGGCGTGCATTGAAACCAAATAATAATATTTGTTGTTGTGCAGCAAAGCATAAGTGCGATAATCAAAACCAAATACATTTTGGAGAATTTAGCTTCATAAACAAAATGGCTAAGACAAAGATGAACGATTCAACAAGTGAAGGAGTGAATGATTCCAAAAACATGAGGGATTGAAACGTGTATGCTTGATATCATATAGGATACAACCGAAAATCATAAAGGAATTTTAAGATAAAAGATGACAATATTTAGAAAATTAGGAAAATTTTGGTTATTTTAATTTCAGTAAATCAATTTCTATTCGTAAAATATTTTAATATAATTATATATATTTCACATGTCTACTTATGTGCAAATTGATCCATTCACGTGGGATCTACACATTAAGATCCTTAATATTAAAATTAACGGTAGCTTATATTTATAACAAATTAAAAATTTGAGTATTGATTGATATTTTTTATAGTTCTAATTAGTATTACAAAATAAAAATAATAAAATTTACCTTTTTAAAAATATATTTTAATATATTTTTAATAAAATTTTAAATTAATAAATCAATGAAAAAGTTGTGACAGCTTCATTATTATAAACTAATTTTTAGGCTAAAATTCTATTGGATTCTCGATTGCTATTTTGAAGATTCTATTTTTTATTTTGTTAGGATTTTAATTTGTTATCTTTCATATTTTTAGGACTTTTTAGAGGTATTTAATAATTTGTAACTTTTTGTACAAGCTCAAATAAAAGAGATTTAATTAAATTTAAAAAAATTTTCCTGACATGATACAGTACTGGCAATTTCGAGCCAACTCATATTGACAGGCCCAATACATCGGTGTTTTCCGTCAACCACACTTTACAAGGTAAATTCTCAGTTTGTTATAAAAAATTTTTTCCATCCGTGACGTGGGAGAGAATAAATAAGAGTTGCTAAATGTAGGACACCCCACTATTTTAAATAGCGGGGTATACAACACCCCGCTATAGTGATTGGCGCGGTGGTCCATGTGGAGGCGACGTGGCCATCCCGCCATGCAATCCCGCCATCTTACATGGCGGGATGAGACGGGCTGGGGCCACCCTGCCATTCTCAATAGCGGGGTGGGCAGCCTTCTAACCCCCTGCTTATTTGTGTGAACCCATACACAGTCCAAATTTCAATAGATATTTCTTTTATCTAGTAATAATAATTGTTTTTTAGCGGACACTAAGCTTATTAGTCCATAAGAACCCATTCTAAACCCCTTACTTTTCCTCTACTAACGCAAATAAGCTCTGACACAGTGATAACATTCACGTCATCCAATGCATTTAACCACCTATCTCTTGTAGATACCTGATGCATGATGCAACATCAAAATCAACCCACTTGCATGATGCAAATTTCTCATGTCCAGTTAATTTTTGTTCTCTTGGTAGATATCTTAATTACGCACCATGAATATTGTGTCAACGTGAAGACCAATTGCAGCCAAACCAATCTTCGAAATTAGAACACTTAGCATCAGATAAACTTTATTTAACCGATATGAAACCCTTGAATGGAATGATAACTGACTTCGAAAGGATATAACAATTCCCGAATAGAACAATTATAACTCCAAGTAAAAGAAAGACATAAAATCCCAAAGAACTATAATTGACAAGAATATCAACAAGAAACTTAAAAAGATGGGAGTTTTTGGAACTGGGTATTAGAGGAGAGACATAAAGTACACATCTTGAACTGGACAAGTTGAGTTACGGTCCTTTTCAAAGGCTGCCCACCCCGCCATTCTCCCGCCATTGAGAATGGCGGGGTGGCCCCAGCCCGCTCATCCTGCCATCTTGCATGGCGGGATGGCCATGTCGCCTCTACATGGACCACCCCGCCAATCACTATGGCGGGGTGTTGTGCACCCCTCCATTTCAAACGGCGGAGTGTCCTATATCCAGCAACCCCTGTTTATTCTCTTCCACGTCATGGACGGAAAAATTTTTTTATAACAAACTGAGAATTTACCCGTATTTCTGGCACTAATCAATATCTTTGTTGTTGGAATCATAGTATTTGACAAAGTATTGATTCCATATGAACAGGTACGCAATGAGAAAGCTAGGAGATACTTAAGCAGCATGCGGAGGAAGAAACCCGTTCCTTTTTCACAGAAGTTTCCTAATGCAGATCCCCTTGCACTACGATTGTTAGAAAAAATGCTGGCATTTGAACCCAAAGATCGACCTACAGCCGAAGAGGTAAATATTTATGCTTTTACATGATCATATTCTTGATTTTGTGCATATTATCAGATAAGCTATTTTCCTCTACTTTGGTAGGCTCTTGCAGATCCTTATTTTAAGGGTTTAGCCAAGGTTGAGAGGGAACCTTCTGCTCAACTAGTTTCCAAGATGGAATTTGAATTTGAGAGACGAAGGATAACCAAAGAAGATGTTAGGGAACTCATATACCGAGAAATTTTGGAGTATCATCCTAAAATGTTGAAAGAGTACCTGGAAGGTTCAGAGCCAACAGGTTTCATGTATCCTAGGTATTGCTCACTGAATATGAATAATATTTTCCATTATAATGATTAAATTAGATTTTATGTTCAAATGCCTTGGGCAATGGGAATCTTTATTTTGTGCACGTTGTATATGCAGTGCTGTTGACCATTTTAAGAAGCAATTTGCTTATCTTGAGGAGCACTATGGAAATGGTGCAACTGTTGCTCCACCTGAGAGGCAACATGCTTCGTTGCCCAGGTATCCTATTAAATATTTTTTCTGATTACCTACTTTTTAATTATGGGCCTCTTTCATGTTTTTTTTATCACAAAGGTGATTAACTATTTAAGTTTGTTACGACATACACTTGAATGTTCACTGTGTGCAGGCCATGTGTACTACATTCAGATAATGCAGTACATAATCCGGCTGATGTTGCAAATGATCTTTCGAAGTGTTCCATCAAAGAAACTGAAAGGCCAGTCATGGACAGAAATGGAGGTATCCCAATGACAAAGCTTCCACTTCAAGTTCCCCAAAGCATCCAAGGTAACTTTGTGACTTGATGATTTAATCTTTGTTCTATTTCCCTTATTATCTTTCGAAAGGTAAAGAATTCCCAAAAAAAGGCATAAATAAAAGACCCTTGTATTTCTCTTTGCTTAACATGTTCCTTTCAGTGAGATCAACAAGGTTTTGTGTTCAGATTCCATGTCATTCTGACAGAAGTATGAATAGCTTGATTTTTTTATTATCTAATCATAGGGATCTTCATCAACTTGCTTTTATTTCAGACTTTTTGTCCACTAGACACTAGGTTTACTAACCTATAATTGCATAAGCATTTACATTGTTAACAGGTCAATAACTCCTGATTTTATTACAGCAGAGAGTTTTGTTGTCTTAGTACTTTTTCACTTGGTTATGACCGTAGTTTGTGAACTTGTTATCATGCAACGCTACTTGGCTTCATAGAAACATTGATGAATGCATATATGCACCGATTTTCCAAATGCAATTTGATATGCATTTTCAGCTCTGGTGAAAGTATGAGCTCTGATGTGTGTATTCTGGTCAGTCATTGATCTTGTGATGTAAGACTTGATTTTGTTATCTATTGTTGTTAAGTTTATGCATTTTGTAGCATACCTGGTTGCTGAGCCTCTGAACCCTTGGGATGTAAGGTTGAGTCTTAGTTTGATTACATGTTTCTTTGGCAGGTGCCGCAAAACCAGGGAAAGTTGTTGCTTCACTTTTGCGATATAATAATTGCGGGGCAGCGGAAGCTCTTAATCAGCAAAGAATGGTCAGGAATCAGCCTATTTCAACTCAATATAGTGGTGCTAGAAGAAACCCACCCTGTAAGAACTATATGGGAGAAGATGAAGTAATTGAGGGGTCCAATGGGTTGCAGCCAAAGCCACAGATTATGGCTAGGAAAGTTGCTGCCGCCCAAGGTGGATCTGGAAATCATTGGTATTGACCTCATTTATTATGGCAGTAGTGAAGTTGCTTCATCTAAAGAATAATCTGCCGGCAACATGAAAATTTATCAGATTCTAATGCTGTTATCTAGTGATTCTTCTACCAACAAGTTGACAGCTGAGGTGTGTTATGAAGGTGGGGACTTGTGTTGGAGGAGGAAAGTAAGCTGCAAATTGTGATTCATGTCACTAATTAAGGTTGAAGGCTCTTTTATACTTGAACATCAAGCCGTCCTATTTAGAGCATCAATCAGAAGTAGGAAGGATGTATTATAATCGGGAAAGATTATAATCGGGTAAAGGGATTGGTTGGCATTCAAAGTTATCAGTTTCTCTTGCGGAGAATTTATTGACCATCTTACTTGTGTAGCTTCATCCTGAAAATAAGGATCTTGGTTTATCCCAACTCCAGTTTGATACGCTCACTGAGAAGGGACCTTAGCTGTTAGGATGCAACCAATGCTATATTTAAAATTTTTAGATGTTCATATTGACTTTGTACCTAAAGCACAAATATTTCGCTAAATGTAATTAAGGACACTCATGGTGCGCTAACTGAATGATTCATATGTTACCACTTCTCATTCAAGGTTGTTCTGTTAGAAGTCGAAGTGGTGGTTTATTATGGCACCTCATGATGATACTTAAGGATTGGGGAGGTCCAATATGAAGTCTTATTCTTAATTGGTAGAGATGTTTTTGCTATACCTATATGAAGAAAATAAAAGTATTTAAATATGCTAATTATAATACAATAAAAATATAACAAAATAAAGAGTAAAAATAAAAATAAAATACGTAAATAAATATACACACAAGAAACAAGTAAATAAATAAATTAAGCAATTCATTATAAGAAAATATTTAGGTTAAGTAAGGAAAATGCTTAGGCTAAATAACTAAGTAAAAAGTACTACATGTTAAAATTTTTTGGCCAAATATAAGAGAAAAATGTTAATAAAACCTATAAGAACAACAAGGATTAGATCTTTTATCCGTATTTTAATACATCAAAGTTTTCTATTAAGATCATGTACTTGGTAAGTTCTAGCAATATCATATTATTTTTTATCACCTCCCTTAATAGGGTATTTGGTTCACCGGCTGAAATAGATAAGGAATAAAATAAGTTATTCTTAGGAATAAAATAAATGAGGGGTGAAATAGAATGAGTACTACTTAGTTTGGTTTATTCCTAAGAATTTCAAATGATGATGTATGCCAATGTTTGGTTTGAAAACTTAAATTTGGAATGACAAAAGAATAACTAACAAAAAAATCAAAATATCTATTTTAGTCCCTACTAACTACATTCTTCTTCTTCTTCTTCTTCTTCTTCTTCTTCTTGTTATTGTTGTCGTTGTTGTTATTATTATTATTATTATTATTATTATTATTATTATTATTTAGCATTACCATTCCAAGAATAGCTAAAGATAAGGGAGGAGGTGTCCTTAAATATTTTGAAAATTCAAGAATAACTAAACCTTAGAATTATTTATTCTGTATGATTTTTCAACCAAATAATAAAGTAACAACTTGTTATCAGGAAAAGATGAGGAATAGAATAGTCATTCCTCTCAACAAAACACCCCATAATTCTTAGGCCTTCTTTTTTTCCTCTTACATTCTTTAAGTATAATCTTCTTACATTTTCTCACCGGAGTGTTTGAGTGTTTCCTCTTAACATGTTCGAAGCACTTAAGCCTTGTCTCTCATAATTTTCCATTAATATTAGTCAACTTTAATTTGTCTCTTATCAATACACTCTTGACCTTATCTTTTCTAGTAAAGTTGCACAACTAACGAAGCATCCTCATCTCCACCATTATTAGCTTATGACCATGCACCTATTTTATAGACCAACACTTTGCTCCATAGCGCATGTCCGGCCGGCCTAATTGATAAACGATAGAATCTATCTTTAAGCTTTAGTGGTGTCTTCTTGTCACATAAATCTCTTAATGCACTTCTTCATTTAAGCCACTCGATATGATACGGTGATCTATGTCTTTATCGATATCTCTATTGTTTTGGATGATAAATCTTAGATACGTAAAACACTTTATAACTTTTAAAGCAATCTTTACCTCCACATCGGTAACCATCTTATGGCAAAAAAAGTTGTACTTTTAAGTACCCAGTTTTAGTCTTGCTCAATTTAAAACCGTTCGACTCTAGCGTATCCTTCCAAAATTCTAGCTTGACATCGACATCCTCTTTTTCTCATCCACTAAAACAATGTCTTCAACAAACAAAATACGCCAAGACACATTCCCTTAGATGTTCTTGAAGAGCTCATCCATCATTATTGAAAACAAAAAAGGAGCTTAATGAGGAGCCTTGGTGTAACCCAATATTGATTAAAAAAATGCTTTGTATCTCTTCCTATCGTCCTTACTCTAGTTTTTATTCCTCCATACATATCCCTAATAACCTACATATAAGTCACAGAAAGTCTCTTAACTTCTAAACGCTTTCATATGATTTCCCTAAGTATCTTGTAATAAGACTTCTCTTAGTCAACAAAAACCATGTATAGGTTACAATGTCTTTCCCTATAATATTTCATTAATCTTCTAAGAAAATATAAAGCTTATGCCATAAACCTTCCTAGTATAAAGCCAAGATAATTCTCTGAGATAGGTGCATCCTTTCTCACTCTTTTCTCAATCACTTTCTCTCATAACTTCATTGTGTGACTAAATAGTTTGATACTTCTATAGTTGTTATGGCTTTGGATGTCCCTTTTGTCTTTGTATAGAGAAACTATCATACTAAGTCTTCACTCATCCGACATTTTGGCAAACTTAAGAATCATATTAAAAAGCTTGGCTCGTCAACTAAGATCCTCTTCGCCAGGATCTTCTATACCTCTATAGGTATCTCATCAGCCACTATTGCCCTTCCACTCTTCATCTCTCTTAGAGATCTTTTAGTTCTTTCCTTGTAAGCTGTCGACAATAAGTAAAGTTACGATACCTCTCGGACGTACTAAGAACACGTAAAGAGATGTTGTCTTATACGTTTTCATTAAAAAGGCTATAGAAGTATCTCTATTATCTTCTCTTGATGTCAATTTCAATCATAAGCACTCGCCCTACTTCATCTTTTATACAACAAACTTGATTTAAGTCTTTAGCTTTTTGTTCCCTAGCTCTCACTAACTTAAAAATAGCCTTTTCTCCATCTTTAGTTTTCAATCATTGGTATAATTTCTTGTAAGCTGTGCTTTTAGCTTTTGTGATTATCTTTTTTACCAGTTTGTAACTTTTTCTATTAATTACTCTCTTTACCTCTGTAACATTATCCAATAAAGTTTTATAAGCACCTTTCTTGATCTTAAATTTTTCTTGTACATCTTCATTCCATCACTAAGATTCCATCATATTATCCCTAGGCCCTTTAAAAACACCCAAGATCTCTTTAGCTATATTCCTTAAAAGCGTTGCCACTCTCTTTCACATCTTGTTAGCATCTAATTAAAAGTTCTTCTTCATATATTACTCTATCCCTAAGTTGTTTTACCATATCTCTTTTCCGATTCTACCATTTGACTCTGGTACACATCTTAAGACTTCTCTTCTTCCTCTAACCTTAATTATAAGATCCATAAACAACAATCCATACTAAGTTGGTAAGCAAGTGTTAGGTATTACCTTGCAATCCTTGCAACTAGCTCTATCGCTCCGCTTTACAATGAAGTAGTCAATTTTTTTATGATTCTACTTTTAAAAGTCACCAAGTGCTCCTCTTTTTTCTTGAAAAATAAGTTTGCTATCACTAACTCAAACATTGCTGTGACATCCAATAAAACAGTCTTACTATCATCCTTATCACTATACCCAAAACTCCCATGAGTCCATGACACTTATATGAATATTAAAGTCTCCTCCTATAATAACTCTTTCATTAGGGGGGATATGCTGAATCATCTCATCTAGCTCTTTCCAGAATTGGCACTTAGGCTATTGGTCTAAACCTACTTGAGGTGCATAAGCACACACCACATTGAAAACAACACTTTTCACTATAATCTTTAAAGATATAATCTTATCATTAGTCATCTTTATCCCCACAACATAATGTATGATTTCTTTGACAACTAAAATACCTACCCTATTCTGTGACCACCCTGAATACTATTTTGTCTCTTATAATACTACCCTATCCTATATTTGTCTAAAATCTTCACCAATTCTAAAGAATTCCATATAAATTTCTGAATATTTTAGGAACCTATCTATACTTTGTCAACATTTTCTCTTCTCTTATACCCAAAACTCATTAAAGCACTAACCCTTTTTCTATCATCAGAAGTCAAAGCCACTACTCCTACCCTAATGCCAACACAATATATAGAAGACAAGCTCAATAAGTCACTAAACGACTATAATATTACTCTAGAAAGGAAACAAGGATTGATATTAAATCCCAAAATGGGCATTGTAATAAAAGAATGTAAAAATCATTAGTACAAATGAATGCAAGAAAATGAAAATTTAGATATCGAATGTTAAAACATAGTACTAAATAGATAAGAAAAAGAACAAACAAAATATTAAAAACTATAAACGAAAAAGAACTTAAAACTGTCAATGGTTCGATGAAAACTAAAAACTAAAATCCCAACACCCAAAAAACACCGAGTCAACCATAAACAAATACAATATGAAACCAATCATAGGTGCATCCAATAGAGAAGAAAAATTTATGAGATACCAATTAACTAGAGAAGAGAAACTACCAAATCAATATAATATTTTAAAGATGTCAGACATCAACTCTGTATATTCTCATTGTAGTTAACACCATTCACTAGAGATTCCTCCATTTTAGGGCTTACTCTAGATTTGCAAAAGGAGAAAACAAGGCATAAAGTTTTCCAAAATCCAAATGAGAAAACATCTAGAAGAGGGATGAAAATTATCCTGATAAAATCCAACTTATTTTAGATTATGGTTAAAATAATGAATCAAAAGAAGCCAAATATGGAAGAGAAAGGCGAAGGCTGGGTTGGATTGGTTTTAAGGTAACAAAATTTCAAGAGGTGATTTGATGATAGAGAAAGTTGGTCTGAGTTGCTCCTGTTTCTAATGGTGTTCAGAGAAAAAGGGGTGGAAGTGTAAATGTCCAAAGTTCTAAACTTGTCTCCATTAGAGTAAGTAGGTAAAAACCCAATACCCAATAGTTTAACTAACACAAGTTCTAATATTTAAGCTCCCACATTACCCAAAGCAACAATCTTTGATTAAATCAAGCCTCGGTGGATCAAGATTAAATAAAATCTAGATCAACACCAAAAAATTCTCACAAACTGTCAATCTAAATCAAACTCCAGAGGATACCCTCAAAATGACAAATCTTACAGAAATAGATGTGAAATAGAAGCTTGACGACTCTGTAGTGGGCAAGTCAAATTTGAACAATCCTAATGTTAAAAACCCTATATTATAACTTGCAAATACTCAAGTTGGAAACTAAAACTAGTTAGTTCATATCACAATATTTTGTATTGGAGATTTTCCTCAAGAGAACCAAAATATTTTCATAAATATAGATGCATTGCGTCCAGATATGAGAAGATCATTAGAAGGATTTTTTTTGAAAAGTCAACAAAAAGTAATAAAATGATTTTAAAATGTAAAAAGCTGAAACTTAGGATAAAACAAAAAACAAAAAATAGATTTGATTTGATAGAAAACGCAAACTTAAAAGGACAATCTAACCTAAAAATGGAGAGTAAAAAAGAAAAAAAGGGAAGCAGTTAGGGGTAAGGGTGGAGGTGGAGGTGTTGAGCAAGTTTTAATCTTATAAACTCTCAATATTTCACAAGCGCATGAGTTGTAAGCATAGTATACGAGATGTCGATCCTAGAAGGAATTAATGAACTAATTGAATTCTAACTTGTCTAAGCCCTAAAATTGTAATTAAAATGAAAATGAAAATGAGCAGAAAATTAAGCAATTGAATATGGATAGATTGAAAATTCAAATTCTAAATTAATGCAAGGAAATCAAAATTGAGCACAACCAATTAACAGAGAAAGACTAACCAATTATGAGAAAAGGGGATTTATCTTCTCATCTAATTCTAATTTAATTACTTTTGAGTTAATTCGGTATCGGTCCTAGACTTTCAAAGGGTGGATTATTCTCTCTAGAGTTCTAATCATTAAACCCTAAATTATAAACTCTAATTGAATTGAATTACTGAGATTGCAATCTCTCAATTAACAAAAACAACTCACAACCTAATTAGATCTTAACATTCTAATAGACAACTGAGTCCTCACACGAGATCTCTCTTTTTATAAATTACCGATTTGATTGTTTGTGTGATCTGTTAGGTTGTTAACTCTCATTTCCTAACCTAATCATTTTACTGTCGATTCACTCTCTCTATTTATTACCAAAGCATGCCAATACGATAAACAATCACAATACCTAACTCATTAACATAAAAAATAATTAAATTAACATTAATTCAAGAACAAATCCTTAAAAGAGTTTAGAACATCCTTAAATGCAAATTCTTCATCATCATATCCATTTTATACATCAAATGAAAAAAAATAACAAGATGGAATGAGAAAGATAACTTGGAGTGGCAACAGCAGCAACAACCCCCTCTTCTTCTCTCCTTTTTTCTCTTCTTCTTCTCTCCTCTTCCTTAGCTTTTGTCTTTAAATGGAAAATGGATGCTCCCCTTTAGAGTTTCTTTTTTTTTTTTGCTTTTATATGCATTTTCCATTTAGAGTAAAAACTAGGTTTTACCTGAGTCCAAATGTCCGAAATAACCCTCGAAAAGTTGAGTTTGGAAGCAGTCCCATGTCTGTTATCACCCCTGTCATGATCGTGACACTTAAAATTGGGCTTCTGTCAAGATTGTGGCCAATGAGTCACGATTGTAACCTATGTTGGTTGGTTTCTGTCACGATCGTTGCCAATGAGCCATAACTGTGACCTTGGCTCCTCCTCCGAGCTTTCTCCGAATCTTCTCTGATCTTCTTTACCTGATTTCAAACACTAACAAACTCATCAAAACACCTCAAATACATAAAATTAAAGCCCAGTGACATGCTCTAAATCACATAACACTCTAAAACACAAACACATAATCACACTAACATAATTCTAGCCCTAAATATGCATAAATAATCTAATTGATAATTAAAAACATACTAAATTATCCACTAAAACATAACGCAACCTATAACTATCAGGAGGCAGAGGCGGAGGTGGAAGCAATGAACCTTAACCCAAGAGAGAGAGAGAGTGAAGTCAAAACAACCAATATATAAGTAAAAGAGATAATTAGAAACTTGTTGCATGATGAACCTAAACAACAAACAAGGAGAGGTTGTTTAACCAGTAGTAGGATACCAAATGTAATCATGCATTTATAAGAAACCAACAACCATAAGAAGAAATTCAGACAAAAGCTCTTAACAGAAGTTTTCATAATTTTAAACCAATATAAAGAAGATGGAAGCAATACTTTACTAAAATTTTCTAATTCAAGAACATGAAGGTATAAAATTATTTTTTCAAAGCTATTTGAGACACGTGTGTCTACAACTATAATTTAAGGGAACGTTTAGTTCCACTTTTATTTTTCTATTCTAGTTTTTATTTTTTACTTTCTGCTTTTAGTTTCTGTTTTTCTTTTAAATAAAAACAAAAACCTATTTGATTGTCAATGTTAATGTAGTTGTATTTTATTACTGAAGATAATTACATAGTAGATAAAACTTAAAGATAAATTGTTTTTAATTAATTATTTTATTCTAATCTCTTATATAATATTTATTAATAAATTATCAATAAAAAATATTTTATTTTATTAAAACAAATAATCTAAAATTATTTTAAATATTTCTTAATTATTAAATCAAGATTTATTTGGAATTTATATATTTTGAAGATATTTTAAATACAATTATATTAACTACTAATTATTAAATTAATTTTTATTTAATTTAATTAGAAAAATTAAATAGACTAGTAAATTAAATTAAATTATTCATAATTTTACTTAATTATATTACATTAAATTATTGATAATTCTTATTAAGAATTAATATATTAAATAATTAAATAATATATATTTAGTTGACAACAAATTAAATTGTAAAAATGAAAAATAAAAAGTTCACTTTTTATTTTTCATAAATTTTAAAAACTAAAAGTAACTAAAATCAAAAACATAAAACAAAATTTTAAACAAATAATTTTTTTGCTAAATTTTAAAATAAAAAAATCCAAGACATAAAATAAATCCCAAGTGCAGTTTAGACAACGCATCATCATTTCGATTCAACTATATATAACCAACCCTACGCGAGCTACTTGAGCAAAAGTACATTCTAATATCAAATAAAAACGCGAACTTTCAAATCCAAGAGAAATCCCAAATCTAGTCATGCTCTATGCTTCTAATACATATATAAAATAAATTGTTCAAATATCCTTAAAAAAAGTCGCACTTTTTCTCCATCTATGCACAAAACCCAACGTCAGAATAAGAAAACGAACTTAGAACTCCATGCCCTTAGCGAGAGAGTACACCTTGATCTTAAACTCATGCTATCTATTTATACTCTTTAATAGAGCATGAATCATAAAGGTGGACACATAATTCAATAAAGAAGAACAAGATCTAAAGATGGACTTTGCAAGGTGTCTGCTTTGACTCACAATTATGATCATCAATTAATGGAGATCTTGGCACAATCAGTTCTGATGAAGTAATACTTTTGGATGGGAAATTTGAAATGGGTATTAAGTGAATTATAAAGTGCAAGAAGATTTTTTACAAGGTTTAGTAAGGATTAAGGTTTCATTTTTGGAAAGGGTGAGGGGAACTGGGGTTTAAGCTTGGAATTAAATAGAATGGATGGGGCATTTAATTTAAACTTAGACGACCCCCTAGCTTAACATTTTTTAATATTTATTCATAGACCCTTTTCTAGAATCTTACAATGTGTGTTGTTTTGTGAAAATTGGTATCGTCCCAACTCATAATATCGACTTATACCACTTAGGGATAGGGATGGTAAAAAGGGCTCGACTCTCAGGCCTGTTAGGAGATAAAATGCCTGAGCCTGAGGCCCGAGGCCTGACATTCTTAATTGAAAAAACATCAAAACAATGTCGTATTAAGTGGTAAATAATTAAACAGATGAAGCAAAACGATGTCGTTTTGCTTCTGAAACAAAATGACATCATTTTGTACCGTTTTTTCTCACTAAACAAAATAACGTCGTTTTGATTTAATTTTGTTTCTTCCTTCACCTTTTCGGCTCTTCCTCATCCCTTTGTCTCTCACGCACGATTTAGTGAGTCAGTCTCACCGTCCCTCTCATAATCTCACTCACTGCACCACCAGTCGCCAACCGTAGTGCAACCTCTGCCCCCTTCGCCATGCACCTGCCCCCTTAAGGTACTCTCTCTCTAACTAAATTATTCATATTCATGAATATATTTGATTGTTTGGAGAGGAATGAGGAGTTGTGGTTTGTGGTTCTGATTTGGAAGCTATGGAGTTATAGTTATGGGTCTGACTTATAGAGGACTAAGGAGTTGTGGTTATCTAATGCTTGTATAGCGTTTGATAAAACGTATACAGGGATAACAACAGCTGCAATGTATTGAATTTTAGAATTGTTATGTGTATATTTCCAATCTTATAATGCTATAACAATATAAGTTTTAGTTCTTTGATGTTTTGACATTTATCTCAGTGGAAATTAAATGTAGTCAATGATTCTATTATTTTGACTTCATATGCCTCTCTTATGTTGCATGATATTTGAATATCAAAATACATACTTTACAAATTTTTATTGTATTCCTCGTTAAACATTTGAAGATGTGATATGTTGTTTTGTAAAGGAACGCCATTTAGTTGACTTATAGAAGTTATTAATAAAACAAAACTACAATATTTTAGACTTTTAAAAGTATACATAAATGAGGATGAGTACACTATGTTAAAGAAGAGTAGTGGTATCAATTAAACTGTTAAAGTTATATTTTTTTTTCAAAAATTAATGAATTTTATTAATTAATAAAATAGTATAACCATACAAGGATCAAATTGTCAAAAAGGAGCAATAAAACAAAAATAAGGAAGCAATGTGTTCAAGTATAAGCTACAATTGTATTAATCTAATAATTATATTCTCTTCATGTCAACTGAGAGTTGTACATCTATTCTCCTTGCTATCATGTTCAATATGCATTGGAGAATAATTTTCAGACATAATTGTTCCTTGTCTCTTTTTCCTGTCTAAAGATTCTTCTATTTCTTTCTTACCAAATTATATACTTCATGGTTGCAAGATTGATTTTTATTGCTTTAAAGTCTACCTTGTTTCCCATTCTTATAGTCGCTAGCCATTTAATTAACTCCTCCCAGTTCTAGACTGCTTTCCTGAGATTCAATATTCTTTCCATTTTCCTTTAGATGCTTCGATTGTATTTTCTAGTAACCATAATATGGTCTATTGTTTCAGGTTGAGAATTCCATAGCTCTCAATCTATTGAGTATGTAGGAGTTTTGAGCTTGTCCTTCATTATGAGCCTCCCTCTAATCCTCAACCACAAGATAAAAGCATAGGATATCATTGTCCCATACTAACTTGCACCACTTAACTCTACTACCTGGTTTATTCAAAATGAAGTTTTTGCAAGCTTTTGTGCTAAATGTTTTTGACCCATTGGCCATCCAGAAGATTTCATCCTATCTTGATTCTTAACATCTTGGCATGTTATTCATTATAATATCCACTCCTTTTTATTATGGTAATTCCATTTCCATTAATTGTTTGCAATTAGCTTGCTTATAGTTGAGTAAGTTTTATATCTAATAATAAAACTCTCAATAAACTGCAAGTATACAAATTGTATTTTGTAGTATAAGATGTTATTGTTCTCATGCGGATTATACAAGAGTTACAAATTTGAACCTAACTTTTTCTAAGGATTCATAAATTGATTTGAATAAAAGTAAATAATAGAAATTGAACAAATAAATAAAATGGAACAAATAATTAAATAAACAATTGAGCTACCAATAAATTTGGGGTTTTGATCAAGATTGAATACTTACGACTTATTCTTTTCTTATTTTTTTCCTTTATTATTGTTGATCCAATTATGTGTTTGATACTAGGTTTCTTAAGGTATTGATTACTCTCTCTCAAGATCTAATCAATTAACCCTAATTGAATTCGAAATTTCTATATTTCCAACCTCTTGATTCAAAAAATTTCCTTAACTTATTCAATTAGATCTGAAGTTATCTAATAGATAATCAATTCTCAACCAAGATCTCTCTTTGATTGATTGTTAATTTTATAATTATGGGTCTATTAAATTGCTAACTCTCGTTATATAATCTAACACTATTACTTTTGACTCACTTTCTCGATTTATTGTCAAGGTTATGCATAAACAATTATCACAACATCCAATATGTATTGAAATCAACAATAATTAATAGTCACAAAATAATTCTAAAATAAATATTAATATGAAATTTAGAACTACATAGACATGTTTAACATCTTAGAATTCAAATTATACATCAAGGATAATGAAAGAACTAAAGAAAAAGAAGAAAAACTCTATTAAAGTCTTAATCTAGAAAGCTAGAATTCCTGGAGCTCTTTATGATCTCACCATTTTTTATGTTGGCTCCTCCTTTTTGTGTTTTTCTTGTTCTTAAATAGTGCATTAAGGTTCTAGAGTTGTTTCTAGGGTTTTCCCACTTAATTTGGTTTTAAAAATAGCCCCGAACCTTAAAAGATACAAAAAAGTCGTGCCTGGAAATCTTCAGTCACAATCATGCTCTTTGAGTCATAACCATGCTTCACTTGGTTCAGCCTTTATTATGATCACGCTCAATTTTGCACGATTGTGACACCTTCAAGCTTCCTCCATCTTCTTCATTCTTTAATTTCCTTATTTTCAACACTCACAAACACATCAAACACCTCTTAAAACATAAAATTAAGATCCAATTCTTACTTTAAACTAAACAAACACTTAAAATACATACAAACATTAACAATAATATAATTCTAAGCCTATACACATGATAATCATGTAAGAAATACTTAAAAACAAACTTAAACATCTAGCAAAACATATTATAATCTACAAATATAGACATCTCCACACTTAAAACTTTTCTTGTCCTCAAGCAAAACTTAAAACTACAAACAAACAAAACATATAGTCACATATTCATGCAACATTAAAAATAATGGTACAATGGCATCAAATCTTATAGGTTTAATCTCAAACATCAATCACTTAAAATGTGCAAACATACTAACTTATTCTTTCATGTTTAAGTACATGGAATTGAATATACATATCAATAAAAATATTAACACTCTATTCATACACCTATGGCACTTGTAAGCAAGCATTTATTATTATTAATCAATTAAACAAGCAACTATCACTAAGTAACCTTTCATAAAAATTCTTGCTATTTTTAAAAGATCGGTATGTTTATTTATTGTAACACCATTTTTTAAATATTTTCTTAAATGATAACATAATCTTTTGACATAAAGGCAAATACCTTGTCATAAATGTCCCTCAATTACTCAACTAGGTTAAATTGTCTATTAAGCTTGGTTGAAGCATCATTATAGCCTTTGACCCGAAGACAAACATCTTGTCTTGAATACCTCCAGTTACTCAGCTATATCACAACTCTTAATTAGCTACCATCTCTATTCTAAACCCGATTTTCTCAAAAAGGGTCAGTGAAATAGTTATTTTATTTAACATTTTTTTATTGTTAATGTTTTTTTAATTTCTTAGTCTACCTCATTTCTTCTTAATCAATCACTCTTATGAAAGGTACTGATGATGCTAACCAATTCAATTGACTATAATTATAAACATATACAAACAAAAGTCATAAAGTGAAAGAATAAGTGTCATATCCAAATTAATATACATATTCGTCCCAAAGATACTATGCCTTACAATTTAAATGACCATGTTCATAATAATCCAATTCCATTAAGTTCTTGCTATTGCCATATTCACATAATGCACACATTATGCAACAAAATGTTCACACAATGTTATCCTAATAAAAAAACTATACAATTGTAAAAGTCACACACAATTGATATATACAAATGTAAAATTTACACATATACATGACATGCAACTGCATGTACATCCCCACATTTGAACAACACATGTTCTCAATGTGGAAAACAAAATAATACAAATAAAGATAAATAGAGAATAATAAATACAAAGTTAGGGCAAGAATATTTTAGTGCTTCAGTGGTGATGGTGTAGGTGATGAAATTTGGAGACACTCTATGTCATAAAATTCCAGTAATTCACTCCCTAAAAAATAAACATAAAAATAATAAAATAACAAAATACCAAAATACTAACAAAATAAAAAATAAAACTTATCCTAATTCTTGGGTTACCTCCCAAGTACTGCTTTTTTCACGTCATTAGCTTGACATACTCTTGCTTTTACCCGCAACCTGAGTTTATAATAAGTGGTTTTTTGCCACCTTTTTCTCTACATGGCAGATTAGTAGCCTATAAGTAAGCTACATGTTGGAAGATAATAAAAAGGACATAATTAATCAAATTAAGAAAACCAAGTAAGTTCAATAATGCCCTTTTTTATAACAAACTGTAAATAAAATAAGGAATAATGAAAATTCCTAAATTGTTTATCAAATCCAATAGTTATCCTATAAGAAGGTGAATTGTCCTTTTTTTGCAATTACCCTTATTCCCTCTTCTTTTTCTACTTCTTGAACAGAGATTTCCTTATATTTTTTCCAACTTTATGTCCTCTATCAGTTGTTTTTCGTCCTCTATTGCTTCATCCTTTAAAGATTCAACTGCATCAATTCTCATAAATGAACTGCCTTCTTTCGGATTCTTTAATATCTTATTCATATTGAATTTCACTTGTTTTTCACTAATTTGAAGGATGCGACTGCCTTTATGGATATCTACCAAAGCTCTTCGAATGCTCATAAATGGTTTACTAAGAATATAGTTTTGATCCTCTTCAAAGTCTAACACAACGAAATCTACAAGAATGATAAGCTTGTCCATTGTTATAGGCACATCCTCCACTAAGCCAAATGGTTTCTTTATTGATTAATCTACCAACTAAATAATCATGGAAGTTGGCTTCACATTTCCTAGCCCCAATTTCCTAAAAATTGACAAAGGCATAAGATTAATACTTGCATCACATAAATATTTAGTAAACTCTAAATTATCAACTATACAGGGTATAGTAAAACTCATTGGATTGGTAAGTGTAAATTGCATTGTATTTTGGGACATAGTTTGATATGTGTTTAGCCGTTAATTAGATCATTTAATATATGTTTAGGATAGAATTGTGTTAGTTTTTCAATTATTTGTGTTTTAAGTATTTTATGGTTTCGTACAAGCTTTTGAGCTTGAATGTTATGTTTTTGAGGTACCTTGATGTGTTTGCTAGTATTTTAGGGTCAATATTGAAGAACGGAGGAGTTTCAGAAGACATTCGGGCTAAAACAAAGGCCACGATCATGACAGAAGGCTCAAATGTGGGCCATGATTGTGGCTTGCATCGGGCAAATGCGCAGTTACTTACAAACTTCATGTTTTAACGGACTTTTTAGACCTTTCAGATCCCGAAAGACCCTAGAGTTACCCAAAATGTAAAAGACTATTTAAAGAACATTAAGAGGAGCATAAAGGAGTTTTTTGCATCAGCTACACTTGAAACCCTCAAGAGAGAATACTAAGAGAGAGAAAAAAGAAGAAGAAGAAGGAAGAGGATGAAGAGGAAGACGAAGTTGACTCGACCTGCTTCCTAGATCAAGAGGTTTCTCATCTTCTCTGCCTTCCATCATCTATTCTAAGTCATTATTTCCTTTTCGTTTTGATTTTATTTATGTATAGAATTGAGAGGGATAGTTTGATGATAGGATTTGGAATTTTGATGATGTTCTAAACTCTTTTTTGGGATTTTATTTTGATTTAATGATAATTTAGTCGATTGTGTTTATTGGATAAATGTCGTGATTTGATTACGTTATTGCATAATTCGGTAATAAACTGAGATGGTGAACTAAATAAAAAACGATTAAATCAAATTAATGAGAGTTAGGCAATTTAATAAAAACCGTGACAAATCATTTTGGTAATTATGCGGAGAGAGATCCTGTTTGATGTTTCGATAGTTTATTAGAGTGCTTAAGATCTAACTAGGGTTTTGGATAATTTGTGAATTGAGAGATTGCAAATTTCATAATATGATTAGGGTTTATAATTTAGGGTTTAATGATTATATCTCGAGAGAGAGTAATCAGCCCTAGGATAGTCTAGAACCGACACTCCATTGACACATAATCAGCTAGGTTAGCTTTAATGATAAGTAAAATCTCCTCTCTTATAAATTAGTAAATTCTTTAGGTTGATTTCTATTGTGATTGCATATTGCTCATTTGTTAATACTTTTGTGTTTAATTTCTGATTTAATTGGTTGAACTCAATTTTCATAATTAATTTTTGTTGCATCTTTTTTTAGTTTTATACTTTTTTGGTTTTAGATTTTAGGATTAGATTACTCTCCTTCCTCGTGGGATCGATACCTTCAATACTACGCTATGAACTGTGCGCTTGCGAAATATTGAGAGTTTATAAGATTAAAACTTACCCCAATCATAGATAAGTCAACTGTGAGGGCATGTTGTTAGTAATTAAGGAGCTACAACTTTTCATCATGGCGACTTTTTGATTGTCATCCCAAGCCGTTTGTTTGATAAGATGTCTTTGAGAAATTTTACATACTTGGGTATGCTCTCCAAAGCTTCCACAAAGGGCAAAGTAATTTACAGTTTTTTCAACTTGTCCACATACCTTGCAATTTATGTATCCAATCTACTCTTCTGAAGTCTTTGTATGAATGGTATTTTCAGTAGATATGGAGGAGGAGGAACATATGGAGGATCCTCATTCTTAAAGTTATCCTTTTTCTTTTTCTCTTGGTCTTCTATAAAGTAGGTTTTAGCTTGTTTTTTCACTAGTTTTTCTTGCTCTTTCCCACTCTTAAGTATGATAGCCTTAAATTACTGTCTTAGATTTACTTCCGTGTTGCTTGGAAGGCTTCGTACACTTCTCGTAAAGAATGCATCAGCTAATTGTCTCACTTGAATCTCTAGGTTATGAATAAAAGAGGCACAATCCTTTGCTACGTGCTAGAATTTCCTTTTTAGACTCATGAGCTTATCTATGAGCTTATTCGATTTTGAATGATTTGCAATGGACTTGTCTTGATGAAATCCTAATAGACCTTGATTTCTCAAATATAATCCTGTATTGTTAGACCAAAAGAAATTCAGGTGATTTTGCCACCCAATATTGTACGAGTTCAAGTAAGGATTGTTACATCCCCAACCATATTGTGCTCTATTAAAGTGGAATTACTACATTTTGTTTGTTTTCCATGATGAAGCAATCACCTGTGATATGACTCTCTTATCTGTATAGCTCGCATTCGTGCTGAATTGCTTTGAGTGGAGAGAAAGAGGTGGTCGTCAGGCTGTTTAATTGCTTGTTAAGATTGTCGATTTCAGTCTGCAATGTTGCCACTGAATTTTCGGCAATCATTCTTTTTGGATCTTGGAAGGCTAACTGTTGTTTACTTCATTCCGATGTCTAAAGATAATTATTGTTCGCTATCTCTTCTAATAGATTGTGTGTTGCTTGCACTAGTGGTTGTGTAATTCCTTGATGATACACGTTGAACCTTGGCCTCATGAAGTCCATAAGGGTCCTTTGCTCTTTGTGATATATTTCCTTCACCATCATTCTTTCTATCTCTTCTTAGTGTTTAAGTCTTCGAATTCTTCATTCTCGCCTTGTGATTGATGTGTCATCTATTTTGCATCCAAAATTTTCTCTCTTTTTTTTAGTTTCTTGGGATTGGGTACCTCAATCACACAAGAAAGGGTAACAATTTTGTAAATTAAAGGAATTCAAATCTTCCTAATGCTAACATCAGCAACAAAGTCAAAAGTAGGTTTATACATTACTAAGGATCCTATTAAGCTACTCAATAAAAAGATGCTATAGGGAGATAAATCCAAGTTCTACAGGCATGCTACTCTTTTCTAAGACATAATTCTAGAGTCTTATGGCTAAAGAATGAAGACTATAACACTTCTTAATATTACAAGGATCTCCTATCTATAAGGAATACAAATAAAATCAAATATCTCATCTCTAATGATGGAACAATATTTAATGGTAGATCTGGGTTGTTAAACCATTTAGTGAATTACTTCAAGTACTATTTGGATCCCCTATTAGAATCTCCTCAAATCCCAACTCAGTTAACTCCATCATCCAAAAGTGAATCATCAATGAACAAATAGCTCAACCAACTAGGCCTTTCTTTGAAGTTAATATCAAGAAAGCCCTTTTTATCCTGAATCCTAGTAGAGCCTCGATACTTGATGTCTTTATTGCCTTCTTTTTTTACAAAAGCTTAGGATTCTATCAAAATATGTATATGAAATTATATGTAGTTCTTATTAATCTGAATAATGCTGAAAATATGGGATAAGGCACACTTATGTTTGATTCCTAAATCCCCTAGCCCTAACTCCTGAATGTATTTTAGACCGATTGTTTACTGTAATACATTTTATTCAACCTAAAGTTAGTGTTCCCTCCATCATTAGTCCTTTTGCTTTCATCTAAAGGAGAAAAATAAGAGACAACAACTTTCTTATCCTAGAGTTCTTCAAAAGCTATCTCCCCAGAGGCCCTAATCATAATTGCATATTAAATATTAACTTCAACAAGGCCTTTGACACTGTGAATTGGAATTCCATCCTTGATTCCCTGGAAGCATTTAGATTTCCGACACTTTTTAACTCTTGGATCAAGGAATGTATCACTACTCCTTTGTTTAGTATCCTTATCAATTATGAGCCTTCTCTAATCTTTAAATGAGAAGTTAAATAAGGAAAAGTGACCCTATATCTCCATACTTACTGGAAGATTACAATTAATAACAATAGTTCTTAGTAGTCTCTATACATTGGTCATCTTATCTAATGTTGCCTAGGAAGATAATCAAGGCAACGGGAAGTTACTTAGGAACTTCCTCTTCTCTGGGGATGTAGCTAATGAGCCCTATGCTAAGGTTAGTTAGAAAAGCATTTGCTTGCCAAAGATATAGGATGGTTTAGGAATCTTATCAGCTTAATTTGATGAAATAAGGTCTTATTTGATAAAGGAATATAAAGAATCATCTTTGAAACCCAATCACTCTGAGTCAAATGGATTCAAGGAAATTACTTAAGGGGGAAGAATTTCTAAGGATTGAAGCCAAGAAATGATTCCTCTTATTCCATGCTATAACTCCTTAAACTTAGGGACATAATATAGAATATGATTAAAATGACAATTGGTAATAGATAGTCATTATGGCTTTAATAAGACAATTAGAGTGAAACTGAAGCTCTTTATCTCGTATCCAACTTTCATAATATCAAAGTATCATTCCCAAAAAATGCTAAGGTAAATCTTATTAATAATGGTAATGAATGGAACTGTAACAGCAGGGTTAGTGGTTTTATTCGAGATGCTTAGAACTCTTGCTCAAGTATGAACAATAAACATATTGAAATGTGACACTCATTTGGAATCTTTATCAAGTAGACTAAAAGGTCTTCCAAACTTAGAATTGAGATGCTCCCTCTATTTGTAGGATACATAATCCATAAATTACTTAGGCTATATTTGGTTGAACGTAAAATTTTTGATAGAATAGAATATAAATGGATGTATATTAGAAAATTATTTTTAGGAGGGATACAAAGGGTTCATAATATAATATAGTGAAATATTATTTGGATGAAGGGTTTATAATGTAATATAGTATAAAGTTGTTTATTATTTTACATTTTATCCTAAACCTTCCAAATCAAAGGTTTTTCATTTTTACTGTTTAAGATAGAATAAGATGTAATATGAAACCCTCCTCTTTCATCTCATTACATTTCATTCCATTATAAACTATCCTCCCAAAAGATGGAATAATATTTCATTTCATTAATAAATCCTCAACTGTTTATTATTTTACATTCCATCCTACTTCCAAAGAAGAGGTTTTTCATTTTTATTGTTTAGGATGAAATGAGAGATAATATGAAACTTTCTTCTTTCATCTCATTACATTCTATTCTATTATAAACTCTCCTCTCAAATGATAGAATAATAAACCCTCAAATGTTTATTATTTTACATTTCATCCTAAACCTTCCAAATCGGAAGTTTTTTATTTTTACTGTTTACGATAGAATGAGATTTAATATAAAACCCTCCTCGTTCATCTCATTATATTCTATTCTATTATAAACTTACGATGAAATAACATTCTATTCTATTTTATTTCATTAATAAACTCTCAACCAAACATACTCTTAAATTGCTCACATTGAAAGGAGTTATTGTTAAATATTCAACAACTATGAATCATTAATTGATGTATGTTTGCATAATTGTCGCATGACTCATCTTCGTACTTCGTACGCCTTAAGCAAAGGGTGATAATTGTCAAACAACTCACCGGCTGTGTTTTTGGTGGAATTAAAGGGTGATAATTGTCATATAACTCATCCTCTCCACGCTAACTAATCATCCTCCTACGCCTTCATCAAAACATAACTTACCGATGATTTGTAAGGAAAGTCATTGATAATAAATGATATCACAATGATTTTCTGATAAAATTCTGATATTAAAAATTATGTAAACTGCGTCTTCTTGAGTTGCATAAAATACACACGCATCTTTTCTTTTCCGAAGAAATTCAAAAACCAAAACGAACAGATTTGTCCCATGTCAAGACCCTAAGCCCCCCTGGCTCTCTCACATTTCTCATTCCTTTACTTCTCAAATTCAATGCTCCGCCTTCTTCTCTGCATATAATAATTCCACCCCCGAACTAACTTCCTCTCATGTTTCGTCGACTATACTCGTCCCTCTCTCGCACTTCCAATCTCAGTTGCCCAAATTTTTCGAACCCTAAATCTCGTAACCCCACGTACCCTAATTTCCATTTCTCTAAACACCACAAAAAATCCGATCTTAAGTTCCTCTCTCACCCTACCCACCAACGATTCTTCGCTTCATATAGCAAAATGGCCGATACTCAGAAGCCAAAGTCCCCCATTCCGCTTCTCGACAAAGCTTCCAAGGCGGAGTTGCTTCGCGCCTTTGAATCCTCCTTGGGTTCTGCATTCAGTACAACGCCAATTTGCCCACCACCCAACCCTCTGATCGTTGTAATTAGCGGTCCAAGTGGTGTTGGCAAAGATGCATTGATCAGTAAATTGAGAGAAGCACGGAAAAATCTGCACTTTGTCGTGACTGCAACGAGCAGACCAATGCGACCGGGTGAAATTGATGGTAAAGACTATTACTTTGTCTCGAAAGATGAATTCTTGTCAATGGTGGAGAGGAATGAATTGTTAGAGTATGCTCTTGTGTATGGTGATTATAAAGGTATACCTAAAAAGCAGATTAGAGATTATATGGCAAATGGGTATGATATTGTTCTGAGGGTAGATATACAAGGAGCACAGACATTGAGGAAGATTCTGGGGAAATCTGCTGTCTTTATATTTCTGGTTGCAGAGAGTGAGTTAAAACTTGTGGAGAGGTTGATTGATAGGAAGACGGAGTCGGCTGATGCTTTGCTTGTGAGAATTGCAGCTGCGAGAGAGGAAGTCAAACATGTGCAGAATTTTGATTATGTGGTTGTAAATGCTGAGGGTATGTTGGATGATGCAGTGAAGTTAGTGGAGTCAATCATTGAGGCTGAGAAGGCTAAGGTTCAGCAGAGAAATCCTGTGATTTAGTCATACACTTTGTTTGGTTCTTAGGTATTATTGATGCTTGTGTTCTAATTCTATGTGCATGCTTTGCGTGCCAAAGTAGAAAAAAATTAGTTGCAGCTTAGTTGCTATGAGTTTATACAGCATGAAAGTTACACTTCATGGTTGGGATACTGTAGAATACTAATTTCCATCCAGAATGTGATGACATCTACAAAATCAGTGTCTGTCGACAGTATGCTTTTCTTTTGGCCCCTGATTAACAGTGCCTTATATCATATCAAATCCTGAAGAAGGCGAAGGAATGGAACTGCTTATCCTGGAAAATGAAGATAAACTTCACTTACTAGCTTAGGATCCTATGCACTGGGTAAGCGTATAAACTTAACTTACTAGCTTAGGATCCTATGCACTGGGTAAGCATATAAACTTAACTTACTAGCTTAGGATCCTATGCACTGGGTAAGCATTTTCCTTTGGATGAACTCGGGCTTGGTGCCTTGGCAATCTCATTTATGTTTCTGGGCTTAGCCAGTACTTTGACATTCCAAATTTACTAACTCTGTTCAAAGATACTTTTAAAATAGCAAAATCGTATGACACGAAGGAAAGCGTGCAAATAATATATAGGGTTAAATATAAAAAAATTTTCAAATTTTGCTCAATTGTAAAATTATAGCTTAAACTTTAAAAAGTAATAATAAAATGTTTAAATTTTTAATTTTTTTAATTCTAACTCGAATTTTGAAAAGTTACAATAAAATGTTTAGGTTTTCAATTTTTTTCAATTATAGCTTGACATTAGTGTCTCTTCTAAGTTTGTTGACCTTCTTGTCACATGCTCGAGAAATTTTATCTATTAAAACACGTCTGTCAAAATTAATACAACAAATAAAGATTAATAAAACGACGTTGTTTAATCACATAATTAAAACGACCTCGTTATTTAAAAAAAACTTAAGTCAAATTACGCAGCCTTGACGATCACACGTTTTAATTTTAGTTTTTTTTTCCTTTTTTTCAGTTCACTCTCTTCATGCTTACACCTTTCGATTTTCAGATCATACAGCCCTGACGTCTTCACGTTGAGGGTATCGAAAGAGGGAACTGAAAACGAAGAACTTGCTAGTGCAGTACGTTGCGATGCCAGAGTGATTTGGAGCATTGGAAGACCAAACAAAAAAAAAGAATTGAGGACGTCGAGATAACAAACAGATAACGAATGGCTGAAGTTGAGTAAATTGATTTAGAGATTTCATTTTTAACAACAACTTCGTTTTATTAATTTTCATTTGTTTTGTTAGTTTGCCTGACGTGTATTAATAATTAGGATTCTTGGAACACGTGACAAGTTACGTCAATAAACTTAACGTAGACACTAAAGTTGGACTAGAATCGAAAAAATTGAAAGTGAGAGTAATTTGTTGTTACTTTTTGAAGTTCAATTAGAATTGAAAAAATTTAAAATTTTGGGCATTTTATTACCACTTTTTAAATTTTAAACTATAATTATAAAATTAAGTAAATTTTGAATATTTTTTTAATTAACCATAATATATATATTGTTTTAGGAACCTCCTAGAGAGTTCATTAATCAGTCCTCTGTTTTAGATATCCCACCAAAAGTCAATAAAAGATTATTTTGATGGAAATAATCTTGCAGTACTACAACAACTGATGTCTAGGTCTAGCATTGTTGTCGGTGACATTTATTATGGACTAGCACGAGACATGATGCGTCGATACTCGTCTTTGCTTGAGCTAGAGTTGGGTAAATTTTTCAAGTAAATTTTTAGCAATGTTGCGAATGCCATTTCGGACTTGGTACCAGATTAAGTTCTGGTACGATACTATACCGGTATCAATAAATACTAGATACTGTTCAGGTAATTATCAAATTTATGAAATAGTCCTTGAATTTTTTAGAAATTAGAAAATAGTCCATTATGATATTGTACTGTTGTACTGTATACTTTACAAGTTTACATCAATCTTGTTTCCAAAAATCATAATAATAAATAATAACCACAATTAATATGAAATAACAATAATTTTCAAATATTTCACATATAAATAATAACTATAATTAATGTGAATAAAAGACAATTATCATTAAACAAATATAAAATTAAGAATAATACAAAGTGTTTAAAATATGACAATTTCATCATATAATAAATAATAAATACATCAAAATTTCAAAACATCAAATAAATAAATATGCTTAACTTTCAAACTATTACAATTTACCACAAGAGTTCGTGATGAGGAACCAAGTAAAAGTGAAACCTGTAACAAAAATATTTATAGTTGCATTATATATATATAGAATTTAACATATACATTAAATATAAGTAAAATTAAAAGAAGAGGAAAAACAAAAACCTAGACCTTCATTCAATCATCTATAGGAGGATACCCGCTATAACTACATTAACCTTAGTTATCATTTGGTACAAAATTATTATCATTGAGAAGAGCCTCATCATTATTATCATTCAAATTCAATACAACAAATGATATGTCAATGCTTTTCCAACCAAGATTATCTTCCAAGTCATTCACATCTATCAAATCCAGTTCCTCAAAAACCTAATCATTAAGAAGATTGATATTACCAATAGATATTGGATCTGTTGAACTACTTATGCTATTAAAACCCCAAATAAATAATAAAATTTATTTATTAGACAATTATAAGAAATTATATCAAAAATAATAATGATAATAACATACATTTCCGAAAGCATCAGGTGCAGGTGTAACACTACCACTACCACTACCACCTTCAACATTTCCACAATCATCACGAAAACTAACAAATGAAGTTCCACTACCAATTTCAAAATTCAACCTTTCTCTTCTATCTTTCTAATGCTGATATTCTTCAAGTAAAGTTT
>JANZXP010000195.1:21349427-21370775 GCA_027576715.1 Erythroxylum flavicans | reverse complement strand
AGATTAATCAAACTAATAATATTAATACTTATTATTAATAATAATTATTAATAATTAATGACAATAATAATAATCATGAAATTAATTATAATATGAATAATAATAAGTAGAAAAGTTATAATAATAATAAATTTAATAACAATAATATATTTAATATTACTAATAATAATAAACCTAATTGATTAAAATAATAAATTTAATATTAATAAAATTAATAATAAGTAGAAGATTAATAAGTAAAAATAATAATAATAAATTTAATACACACTTCAAATACACAGTTCAAATACACTTCAAGTACACAATTCATATACACACTTCAATTACACAATCTCTTATCTTCAATCTCAAATACACACTTGAATCTCAAACCCTTCTCTTCAATCTCAAATACACACTTCAATCTCAAATACACACTTCAATCTTAAATCTCTTCTCCTCAATCTCAAATTCACACTTCAATCTCAAATCCTTAATCTCAAATTCATACTTCAATCTCAAATTGTCAAATTCACACTTCAAAGCATTACAACAAATTTTTATTACAACAATTACAACAATCATAAGGGGTATTTTATCGAACACCTCATAAGCAATATGTATAATCTCTAACTAATCACAAAACAAATGCATTTTTCCATTATTTACCAACAACAATACATGTAAACAACAACTCAACCAACAATGACACAAAAAAAGGCATACAACAACAATAATCACACAAAAACTGATCACCCAAAACACCCACGGCTCATATATAAAAGATGCGTTTTTTGGAGAAAAATACACCTAATAGAGAGCTTACCAAAAAATGACGCACAATGGGCTAGAAAACGCGTAGAAATCGACTGTGGAAGCAAGGATAATCGCCCAAAACAGACGACAGAGACAGAGGAGAGAATAAGAAGAAAATAGGGGGGTCGGGTTAAAGACGACGATGTATTTAAATACCAAATGATGTTGTTTTATTTATTAACCAATCGTCAATTACCGATGGAAACCAAATTTCGTCGGTATTTAAATATATCAATTATTTATCCGCCACATCTTGCCGCTTAATTTTACAATGGAACACATTGTCCGTCGGTAAAGTAGACATCAATTTAACGACAGATGCTATTCCGTCGGTAAATAACTAACGTTGAGCCAAATTCACCGACGGAATCATTTCCGTTGGTAAATGTCCGACGCTATTTAATTGTGGGAAGCATTCCCGCAATTTTTACTAACTGGAATGGTTACGTCGTCAGAGATTTTGCATGAATATCCTTTCCTCCACTTTTACCGACGACAATTGTGTTCGTCGCTATATCTAAACTTTGAAAACATATTTACCGACGGTCTTCTGTGTTCCATCGGTAAATAGCTACAATTTTCATTCTGTCAGTAAATTTTCGATGCTAATTTATGATTTTCTTGTAGTGTAAGTAGAGAGACTATTTCAGTAAAGTTGGATGATAGTATTACATTATAGCACATGTAGCTAGGTTATCTCAATAAGAGAGAAGACAAAACTTCATAAAGGAGCTTATGAAAGGGCATTAAGCACTATAAGTTAGATTTCTACAAGCTTTGTATGCTTGGTAAGGTGAAATTCAAGGCAATAAAGAAAAAAACCAAAGGAATTATAGATTTTGTGCATACTTAAGATAGATTTCTACAAGTTTTACATGCTTGGTAAGGTGACATTTAAGGCGAGAAAGAAAAAAACCAAAGGAATTATAGATTTTATGCATGCTAAAATATAGGGTCCTACTAGAGAACTATCGTTGGGGGGTCTTATTATTTTGTGACATTTATTAATGAATTTTTAGGATAGCAAAAATTCAAGATTTTTGTAAAGGTGAAGTATAGAAAGTTAAGGTAAAGAATCAGATAGTCAGAAAAATCAAGTACCTATGATTAGAAAACGGTACTAGATATAAATACTTATAATTCCAATTTTTTTGTGTAGATAATGGGATTTATAAATGCTACTTAGTTTAAAAAACACCATAGAAAAATAATATTTCAGAGAGGATGAACATATTTATAACTGAAAGGCCTAAATGTTTGAAGTTAAATGCAAGGCTCCCTTAAATTTTCTAAGAGAAAGTTGTGAGTATGACATATTATGTCATCAATAGATCACCATAGACATCACATGATGGGAGAGTGGTAGAGGAAGTATGGATAACATGTAAGGCAATTTCTATATATTGAAAATCTTCGTTTGTTCTACTTATGTGTATATTTACAGTGATGAGAGGTCAAAACTTAATACAAAGTCAAAAAAGTGTATCTCCATTAGATATCCTAAAGTGTGAAGGGATACAAGTTTTGGGACAACAAAAATCAAAGAAGAAAGTGATTAGTAGGGATGCAATATTTGATAAAAAATATATATTGAAGTAAATATATGGAGAGAAAGGCCAAGATCAGTAAAGAGTAATATGAAAGAGGTATAAGTAGAACTAGGATAATCTTAAATAGATTTAAAAGAGGTTGGAGGTTTTGGTTCAAAAGATAGATCAATGTTAAGAGAATAGTATCAATATAGTAGAGCCACATATAGAGCAATACATACCATTACGCTATAAAACATATATGGTTAAGAAGATTCTGTATCCTTTACACTCATCATAATCAATAGGAATTTAACTAACTTTTAACAAGCTATGAACATTTACATGAAGATAAATGGATGGGAGTTATAGCGTAAGAGGTAAAATCATTAAAAAATAATTAAGCGTAGGAGCTATTAGTACTTCCTAAAGGAAAATGGCATATAGTGTGTAATTAGGAATACAAGAGTAATCTAGCAGTAGCAAAGAAAGGGTAAAAGTTCAAGATTTGACTAGTAATTAAATAATACGTATGGAAAATGGGTATTAATTATAGTGAAATCTTTTTATTTTCAGTAGTTCGTCATATTTTTATAAAATTTTTTACGGCATTATAAGTAAGTTTGGATATGCATTTGGAGCAGATGGATATGAAGACAAATTTTCTTTATGGTAACTTGGAAGAACAAATTTAAATGCACTATTCATAAGGGTTTAATCAACCTGAAAATGAGAATCTAGTGGGTAAATTAAAGAAGTCACCATACAAATTTAAGCATTCTCCATATCAATGCTGTAAAAGGTTTGACTTCTACATAATTTAAATTAGCTATAAGAGATGTGAGTATGATTATTGTGTATATGTCAAGTGTCTTGATGATGGATCATTTATCTTCCTGGTATTAAATATGGATGAAGTTATGATTTTTATAAAGATTATGTTTAGACTTTGTTGGAAGAGGAATTTCATATGAAGAATTTGAGTGTTGCTAAGAAAATACTAGGAATAGAGATTCAAAAGGATATAAGCTTTACAAAATTGTACTTATCTTTATCCAATTACATTGAAAGTTATTGGATAAATTTAGAATGAGAGATGCCAAAACTATAAGTGTTATATTTTTATCCTTTCCCTAAAATAACGCCTAAAAACAAATGTAGAGGTTGATTATATATCTAAGTACTATATACTAGTGCTATTGGATAATGCATGTAATGGTTTGTACAAGGTCAAATTGGATCATATTATTAGTAAGGTTAGTAATGTATGTTAAAATCCAAAAGATAATTTTAAAAGCAGTTAACTGGACATTTAGTACTTAAGGTATGTCAAACTATGAGATTGTGTTTAACAATCGGCAAGGTGTTCCTTCAGTTGTAGGATATGTGGATGCAGACTAAATAGGACATTTGGATAACAAAACTTTTACTATAAGGTATGCCTTTACTTTTATAAGAGGTCCTATTTATTAAAAATAGATGTTACAGTCTATAGTCACATTACCTAAAATTGAAATAGAGTACATTGTAGGGGGTGAGGTTGTTAAAAAGCATTATGGCTTAGAAAGGTAGTGAATGAGCTAAACATTAATCATAAAGGAGTTTGAATACACTGTGATCTTTAAAGTCTCATTTATTTGGAAAAAGAATCATGTGTACCATATGAAGACTAATCATATGGTTCCACAAAATTAGGGAGCCGATGGCTTCTAGACAGATCTTGTTAGAAAAGGTTTAACTTTAGAAAATTTAGCTAACATATTAACAAAGTCTATTACTATGGAAAAGTTCAAGCATTTCTTGGACTTAATTAATGTTGCAAGATGTTAAACATGAAAAAAAAAACTCAACTTATAAAGAGTATTTTGCTAAGGTATCAATTCTTGGTTATGGATCATATACACATGCATGCAATATTAGAGTTTTGAGATGGAAAATAGATATTTTCTTAGAAGCCTTTTAGGTGAACATAACTAGGACATGGGCATGGAAAAAGGTGTATCCTTTTCAGAAATTAGAGGCGAGACACTAATTGAAGACATAAACATATTGATGTGTTCATAAAGAAAGATACAATTTGAGACACCAACCTATATATAGAGAAGTTAGTATGATTCATTAATTTGGGACATTGTCTCAGGTCATAAATTAGTGTGTAGAGAAGAAGAAGGATCCATAATCTAGGAACATGAGCATATTAGAGCCTGTGTTATATTCTAAAATTAGATAGAAAGATCTACGACCTAAGACAGGAACGTGTCTCGAGTCATTTCAGCATAATTAGCCATATTTGAAAATAAGTGTTTTGGTACATTTTAAATTCTAAACAGATTTTAGGATCCACTACAATCATGATTAAATAAAGTTTGATTTATTAAAGGAGCTATTTTTGTAAAATCATATTAGTTAGGGTTTCTAAATATAAATATATTTTATAAACCAAATTGATGTATCCATCATCATATTTTTCAATATTGGAATAATTACTCCTCGCTTTTGAGGATGTGGGCACACCCAATCGACCAAACCTCATTAAAAATCTTCTTGGGCTATAATTTTCTTTATTTTATTACTCTATATTCTTATTATCTATATTCTCAATAAAATATTTTCCTCTCTCTCTCTCTCTTTAAGCTAATTACATCATCATGTGTCCTTTCAATATAATGACCAAAAATAGATTAAGAATATCTAGGATATAAAAAGCTTAAATAGGAATAAGAAAGGTTATTGATAAATATTTGATTGAGTTAAATGTTAATGACTATGTAACCCATGATATAATGACCATAAGAAATTTTTTTAAATGAATCCATGTTTCATTCTATAATGGTTACACATTCACAAGGCAACTTTTAAAAGAGTAAGGATATTATGCTCTATAAAATATTATATTAAAATTTCAATTTTGGTACCATGTCTATATTTTACTTAAAAGATACATCAAGAAGTTTTAAAAACTTCATCTATGAATTCAAGGGAAATCATAAGCAATTTCTACCTGAAAAATTAACTAATCACCATATGTTGCATTATATCTTATCATATATTTTTTGTTCTACATTATTTGAGAATCATCATTAATGCCTTAGTGAAGCTAAATCTGGTGTAAAAAGCCTAAATTAAATAATCTTTTATATATGGAACTGCAAAGCATTTAAATTAATTTTTTAATTTTGAAGAATTAAAAATAATTTCACGACCATACTACTATTTGAACAAAATTTATTTTGATGTTCATATAAACATATTATGATATTTGTGTGTTTAACTTTTTGTATGATAATATTATTATATTTGAATTCAAACTCACCTGCTTCGAGAGGGATATATAATAGTAATTCAAACATTATAGTCATATTATCAACGAATATTAACATTTTGACACTAGCTAAAGCTTGAAAGGTTGCAGTCATATATAAATTACAATATACTTATTATGTGACCATTTATTTGTCTTTATTTATCCCATAACTCCACTCCCTCTTTCTCCCTCCCTCTTTCAAATGGAAGTACGATAAGATTAAGTTTTTGATTTATTTATATCCTTCAAAATAGTATAGTATATCTTAGTTTTTTAAAATTATAATTAATCGAGTCCAAGGTTCAAAATGCAAGCAAAATAAATTGTAGGACATATGATGAAAAATTAAATTATTATTATGTCTCAAATTTAAGCTAATTTATTAGATCTAGATTATTACTTAATGGTAGAAGTCAAATATAAAAATTAAATGAAAAAGTTTTATAAAATTAAAAAATAATAATTTAATAAAACTTATATCATAAATAACTTATAAATCAACCATTTAAATTTACAATACAAAAATTCTTATATTTGTATTATACAACTTTAATATTGATTAATATAAATGTTCTTTATTTAGAAACATTCTAGGTTCCTTTATTATGAAGAACATGTTTATAATTGGTTCGGTTCTTACACCCTTTTCTAGACTCCTTACATAAAATCACAATCAACAAAATAATATGCTTCAACTAGAAAAAAGGAATGTAAAAGTAAATAGTCAAAGGTCCTTACTAAACTATAGCATTTGCATTGAAATACATGTCAAATTCTAACATTTTAGAAAGAACCT
This sequence comes from Erythroxylum flavicans, assembly GCA_027576715.1. Lineage (NCBI taxonomy): Eukaryota > Viridiplantae > Streptophyta > Magnoliopsida > Malpighiales > Erythroxylaceae > Erythroxylum > Erythroxylum flavicans. The sequence continues at coordinate 21,364,351 of JANZXP010000195.1, read as the reverse complement.
TAAAATTTCTAAATTATCTGAGTTAGACCCCTATCTGAGGAAACTTTTAACCCCATCAAAGGTTTTTTTGGTTAAATAGTAAGTTAACACTAATTTAATTTTAAAAATTTTTACCTTTATGTGGAAATCACCTATGCCATGTATAGGCCCATAAGGGACTATAGGTCCTATTTAATATTCAATCCCATTCTCAAACTTTTAATGGAGATAAGAAGGATAAACTGACTCTGAATTTGCTTCCTCATATTCAGGAGCTATAGAATGAGATATGGTTAGAGTGACTGAGCTAATTAGAAGCTCATGGAGGTTTATATACTTACAAAATACATACATGAGCTTAAAGAGTTAACAAAGGAGAAGGAAGAATTTGAGAGGATAAAAAAGAAGAAAATTTTAGAGGAGAGTAACATAAAGATGTTATTGGTTTGCTTTAAACAATGCTAATGCTCATGTTGAAATTAACTTAAGAAAGAGCATATCATAGTAAATTAGAAGATAGAAATTACTAAAAATAAAGTTGTAGAGTCAACTACAAGTTCTAAGGAAGAATTAGAGAGGGAGTAGTTGGATGAGATATTTGATCTTAGGAAAGGCAAAAGGGCTTGTTATAGGAAAAGCTAAAGATTTAAAAGTAAAAGGTTTTTAAGCTACTACAAGAAGAAGACAACATAAGAAACAAGCAAAAATAAATTAAGATAAGCTTTCTGAGAATAACATTACCAACTAATAAATTGTTATGACAACTTTACTAGTTTAGACTTCTTTTATGAAATATGTATAATAATCACTATTACTTGAAATTTAACATCACTGTAAAAAATATCTCTTATAATGGTAATAATATAACAGAAAATCTTAAATTTTGCTTTTATTTTTAACCAAGTTCAAATGAATCATTTTTGGTGTTGTTTGTTTTAGTAAATCCCTAAAATTCTTTTTGAAAGATAACAAAGAATTTCATTAGAAAACTCTAATAGCATCAATGTTTGAAATATAAAATATCGAAGGAACCATGGTAAAAGATTAAAACAATAAGAGTACAATGAATGAGACCTAAAACACTTAGTGCAAGGTAACACAATAAGAAAAAATAAAGAGAAACAGCTAAAGTCTCCTTATGTTGGTAATTCCAGGGCTTAAGGTGCTATTAAGGTTTCTAGCAATTGCAGCACTACTTCGACAGTGGTCACTTCTTTTGAAAACAACTTTATATTCCTTTTATGCCGTATATAATAAACTAGGGATCCAAATGCTAAATTAAACATCCTTTGATCCCATTTAGTATGCAATTTTAATTTGGCAGCCTAGCAAATTATAATGAACTAATTAGAAAGGATATATTGAAGACCAAATAGATTGAGGATATGATTCCATAGGATTAAGGAGAAGATATAGTGAAAGCATAGGTGATCCAAGTCTTCATTTGCATTTAGGAAAAGAATATAATTCATGTTCTCTATAGGGAACTTTAAAGTGCCATTGGTACCAAGTTTATTAATAATTATAAGCCACAATATAAAAGAGATTAATGAGATATTATAAGAGTCCCATGCCCATTTTCTCCAGTGGTTTCTAGTCTGAGGTCCCAAAACGAATTCCTTGTATAAGGAATTTGGGAACTCGAATTATCACATATCTATGAATTATATCATGTCTATATGAGTTTAGGGAATTCTAGTTCTAGCTAAGGGGCATTCTTTATAGCTTTAGTTAGAACAAGTTTGGCGTTCACGCTAGATTCTAATTCAAGGAACACATCCCCACCATAAATTCCAGTAGATTCCGCTTTATTAGGACTACCCTGAGGACCATGCTACAATTATTAGCATGTTTTAGCCTTAGTGCAACTTTATTCACCATCAAGGTTCAAAGCATCTTCCATTTTTAGTTATGTAATATCTTTACAAGTTACTCATTCACCCCTTATATGCTTAGTAGGATAGCACATATGTGGTAATCCACTGGGATTCAATCTTTCTCTAATACAAGTGTTATCAAGTTTAAACACATTTGGGAATTGCATTTATTTAACCCATTTGGGTTATTTACATCATTCCAACTTCAATTGAGATTAGTATTAAGTATATGATCACTTAATTGTTGAGCAGATTGGGAGTACTCAATGATGAGCATAAGTTGATAGTTATATACACTCCCATCCCATGAATACCCTAAGGGGTAATGAGGGTGTTGGAGCTTCGGGTTAATGTGTGGAACTAGTGCTTCACACTAATCGACACTCCATATGAGAAGTAAAGGAAGTCCATACATAGAGAGAGTAACTTAGGTAGGGATTAGGCCTGACAGGGCCTTGTCAGGCCTAGCTTGGGCCCAATTGCCAAGCCTAAACTTGGGGGTAAGGAGCAGGCAAAAGCACTGACACTAGCCTAAGATTCAACCTACTCATCAACACCTCCGCCCCCCACTTCAACATACATGAAGCAATATATGCATTAGATTGGAAATACACTAGTGAAGTTAGAACAATACTTAAGAATTGAGATCCTCCTACCACTATTCCATCTATTCAAGCTCACACATGCAGGGCCTCAATAGTATATAAAGCTATTGTGAGAGTTAGTTATATGGAGTCAGTCCCTAAGAAGGAACCTAAGGATCTTATCGTGGATCAAGAAGGGACTGAGCTGATAGTTGAGTGATGTGATTGAATCATAAGCAATAATTCCTTATATACCTATATTGGATCCTACATTTCTCATATGATTTGTCAACAAAATACCAATTCATTACTTTATTTGTCTCCCTTTATTTGTTTACTTTCACTGCCTTTGCGTGATATGTAAATTGAGGATAATGTATGACTTAAGTGTGGGGGAGTCACTTCTTATGACTTTGGTACTCATTATTATAAAAAAAAATTTATAAATATCTTAATAGGGATAAATGATTAAATTTTTTTTACTTTGACAACATTGTTGATTTATAAAATCCACTATGATTTTAATTGTCTTTGTGATTTGAAGTGTTTAGGAAAATAGCCATAAGTTTTTGATGACTAAATTTATTTAAATTTGTTTCATAAATTTGGAAAATGGATATTTTATTTGCATTATGATACTCTTTTGTATAAAATGTGCATGTAATGAGTAAATGTGACTTCTTTTAATGACTTCTTTTAAGTGTTTTCATTATCGAGCATATAAATATTGAAAATGAGAAAAAAGTTTGAATAATTAAACATAAATGATTTCACTATGCTATCTTCATACTAATAAAAAGGTTGAAATTATAGTGGTGCTAGTAGCCATTTGAAATACTGTCCTAGTTGATTAATTGAGAGCATTTATGATAAGTTACTCTCATATCAAAAGGTAGGTGACTTTTGAAACAAGCTTTTAAATGCTCATGTGTTGTTTAAATTTGATATTTTGCTTTTTGTCAATAGGGGGTATGAATAAGTTTAGGAGTTGAAGCATTTTTCTAATATATGTTCATTTTATGTATGGAGTTGAATTTAGTGAATTGAGTTGAAGTTAAAAAATTGGAAAGAGAATTAAGTTGATTGATGACTTGTTAGAATTCGTGCCTAACAAGTTAATGACCTAAGTAATTAAATGAGTGGTAGAGAATCTTGATCATTATGCTTAATTTGTTTAATGCTTTTCCAAATTTTCTTCCTATTTAAATTAGGTAATGAAATTGATTTGTTTGATAATAAGCAAATGCTTAAGTATGGAGGAATTTGACAAGCACTAAAAATATTATATTTTTATCAAGATTTTTGAAAGCATTATGCTTGTATTTTGGGTATTTTAGTATTTGATGCTTAAAATGATTTATATTTTATTCTAGGTCTTGTTCCCATCAAAGAAAAAGGGATGAATTTGTAGAAGATTTGAGTTAGTTTGGAGCAAATTGATGACTTAAAGAGGAATCAGAATATGGTAGCAACGTGATAACATGTTACTACTTATGTTGCTATATATGTCCAAATTGCCTTATTCTATCTCTAAAGGAGATTTTTCCCTATGTACCATGGCCACAACACGCCCTTTTGTTCAGGCTATATTTAAGATAGGATTAGTATGTTTCTTCAATTGCTCATGGCATCCTATCATGCTCAACCCATGTTTACCATTATAGTGGTAGCACAAACCTATGTTCTTTCCTGTGTTGGCAATGATTTGTTACATAAATGTTCCAAAAAGTCACATGAAGTAATACAGAGCCCAACATAGTCCCATGTTAAGGCAGTGTTTAGCTAAAAAAAATAGGATTCCATATGTTTAAAAAGAGACAAATGAAATTAAGAAAAGAGTTTTCTATGGAGGTTTAACAAGAGTTTAAAGATAAAGGAAAGCCATTAGGAGCTGTGAAAAAACTATTAGGATTAAGAAGAAAGCAATCAGGAAGTAATACAAAAATATCAATCAAAATTCATCGAGGACTTTTAAGAAACAAGATGAGAACTTTGTCTCCTTTCTTATGTACTTTATTATTGATTTTTGGTTTTCTTTGTTTTACTATTAACTAGGATATAGATTTATATATGTTGAACCCTAGAATTTATGCCTGAATTGATTTCCTTAGTTTAATAAAATATTCTAGTTTTTTGAGAATTGGTCATATTTTTATATTATATTGGATTGAAGTAACAAACATAGAAGATTTAACATTTGGATTCATATATAGGATTAAAGTAACAAATGCAGAAGTTCTTATCTAGTACCTAGTTCATAACATAAATAATGGGGGTTGCTTAAATCCTAGCTATTTGGATCCACAATCTTTCTAATTTAGGGTGATAACTATCAGGGAAATCCATAGATTATACTAATGCATTCTTAAGGAGTTCCAATACTAGAGAACTTTTGATCAGAAATACTTAAGAATAGGGAACATTTATATCTTGACCATGAGTACTAATTTATAACTTTAGGATTCTGATTGGTCCAAAAAACTAGAGAAAATTAGTAAATTGATATAAATTCAAGCATAGTAAAGTTTTAAGGGATAGCTATAGTTATTGAATGTTTATTCTTTGAATGTCTTTGCTTTAGTTTTCTAAATTTTATTTTACTTTTTTATGTACTTATTGATAAATCATTCACTTATTTAAATTAGATAATAGAAATATAGTGATAATAGCAACATTTTTTGTGAGATTGATCCTCGATTTTCCTAGATTATATTATAAAAAAATAATTACATTTGCTTATGTGATTTCTTTGGGGCTTGTTTGTTTCTATTTATGTTTATGTTTGTTTTGTTTTCAAATTTAGTAAAAAAGAATGTTTGTTTAAGCTTATTATTTCTATTTTTGGTTTTTGTTTCTTCTAGTTTTCATAAATTATGAAAACCATAAAAAGTGATTTGTATTTCTATTTTTTTCCATAATATGATTTATTATCAACTAAATATAAATTATTTAATTATTTAATATTATTAATTAATAATAGTTATAATTAATTTAATTCAATATTATATATTTAATTATTTAATATTAATTATTAATTATTAATAATAATTAAGAATCAGTTTATTTAGAAGCTTAAGTCAATTTTTATAATTAATTTAAATTTTAAATTTTAAAAACAAAATAATTTAACTGATTTCTCTTTGTTTTTTGAGTTGATCGATTGAAGTGCCTACCTTTGCTTCTTTCTTCAGTGTAGTTACTTTCTTTCCCCCCTTTAGGAGCAGTTGCATTATTTCAAAGCTTTTCATGCTTTATTTGCTTTTGATTAGCATTCCAAGGTTGTAATTCATTTCAATCGGCTAAATGTCAAACCTTCAGTGGTTGAGTTGACCAAACTAAGTCATTTTTTTTTCCTTGTGTTTTCTAAATGAACTATGCTCTCTATCGGGGATCATATCTTTTCTCATTTAATAATTATTAATAAATATAAATTTAATTTAGAATATCTTCAAAATATGTAAATTTTAAATAAAATTTTCTTTGGAAATTAAAAATTAATATTAATTTATAAATAAAATTATAATTATTTATTTTAATATGATATGTCATAAAAGATTGAAAATTATTTAATTTGTATGTTTATACAATTTATATAATACGTAATTAATAGACAAAAACAAAAACAAAAAACCACAACAGAAAAATATAAGTGAAACTAAACTATCCCTTAGTATTGTTTTTTATGTTTTATTTTATTTATTCACATCACAATATTTAGTAAGATAGTTCAAAAGAATCATAAAATGGTTTGATCAATTGAGTAAATCACTAAAAACAATTGATTTAAGAAGGATGGATCCAAGTGGAAAAAGATAGGTTGAGTAGTCTTTTCAAAGCTCAATTAAGTCCTAACTTGGACTTAATGTTAGAATTTCTAGATTTCTCCAAAAACTTCTGTGATGGAGGCTAATGATAGTGGCGAGGGGATGGGAGATGTGTTAATACAAGACAATCATCCTATATCATTTATTAATAAGTCTCTATCACCTTAATATATATGAGAAAGAGTTGCTGGCTTTGATCATGTTTCTGAAGTATTGGAACCACAATTTTGTGGGAAGATACTTCATTATTTATAGTGATCTTTCATTAATTATACTGATAATAAAAGCTTAAAGTTTCTTTTATAACAAAATTAATGTATTTCAATAATCTTGGTTTAAACTTTGAAATTATATACAAGAAGGGGAGCGAAAATACTATTGAAGATGCATTTTTTATAATGTCAAATATAGCCCTAATATGGTAGTTTCTGAGGTTTAATAATCCTTATCTAAAAAAATTGGGTGAATTGGTTCCTTCTTCATATATATGGATACCATGACCGTTTGAGAAGAAAAGGTAGATTGATGGTGGGAAATCAAAAGAAATTGAAAGATAAAATCATGTCTTACTTCCATAATAGCAATATAATAGTCATTCAAGAGTACATAGGACTCGTAAGAGAATTCAGGTTGTAATTTATTGGAGTGGATTAAGAGAATATGTGAGGAAATGTATTGCCTATCAATAAAGTTATTATTGAACTAGTGGCTACTTTTAGTTTCTTACAACCTCTACCTGTGCCTTAACATGTATGGATAGTCACTAGCCATGATTTTGTTGAAGGGTTGCCTAAATTAGATAGAAATTCCATCATTTTAGTGGTGGTATATAGATCAACTATTACCACATCCCTATAGAATATAGTCGGGCTATAGGCATCGTTTTATAAGTTTTAAAGTTGCATGGGTAACTTAGAAAATCATCAATAATAGGAATTAACTTCATCGATTCATTTAGGATAGAGTTCTTTCAAGTAAAAGGAGTGATTTTCATCACTCTTCACCCATAAATAGATAGACAAATATAAATAGTGAATAAGACAGTTAAAAGTTACTATAAAAGATAAACGATTTCCTGTCTAGTTGAAACATATGGTTACCATTGATTGAATAATTGTATAATATTAGCTTCCATTACCGTATAAATAAGTCCTTTTCCAAAGTTTGGATATACTCCTCTAACTTATTTCCATAATTAGTTATAGATACCAACTGTTGATTAATAGAAAGGAGTGGTTTAATTGGTTAAGTTTCATATGGGGAATGAATGAAATAAAATAAAGAAATTAGTTAAAAGTAGGAGAAGTGAAACGGAATTTGAGGTGGAAACTATAGTATATGTCAATATACAAATACATAAATAACATAGTTTGAAGGAAGGCAATAAATAGGAGTTAATAACTTTAGTGTGTGCACCTTTCAAAATTCTAGAAACAAATAGATATTTTCACTATGAATTGGAATTCATAGCCTTAGCTAGAATTCATTATACACTCTATCTTTCACAACTTAAAACGTTGATAGAGGTTTCACAAAAAGTATCAATTACAGTTCTAAAGAAGATAAGGAGAATAAAGAACTTTCTAGTGGCTGTATTGGGCAGTTCTACGTGTATTATAGCACATAACAAATTAACAAATTTGAGTTAGATGATAATATGGAAAATAAACACTCTAACAAATATGTTTGTTCTCTTTATACATACTTTAGAGCGTGTATACACTAATTTAAGGTTACTTTCTTCTAGGGTCCAGTATGCATTCCTTTAAGAATCTTATAGGCTAGAAAGTTTCACTATCTTCCCATGGGTTTTTAATTTTATTAATAATATAAATTATTATTAAATTGAAAATAAGAATTAATTTTTGAAAAATTCACCACAACATTTAGTAGGTCCATATTACCCATTTGACATGTCAGTTGGATGAGTTAATAGTCCAATAATAGACCTATAAAAAATCTAACGAAATTAGGTGTTATGATACGAATAATATCATTTTGTTAACATTAAAGTGTAAAGTGATACCAGAATTAACTTGACTTTTTGCAAGTTAAGAGACAATTTGACATTTTTCCACAGACATTACTATTGGTGTATTCCATGAAATAACAGTGATGGCCATAGAGATGAAACATATTTTTTGTGAACAAAAATAAGCAATAGGACTTGTGTGCTTACTATAATATAAGCATAAAGAGGTAAATACACAAATTAAAACTACATTCCATTAAATAATATTGAGTGTGCTTGAGTAGCTTGTTGGATAAGACTTCATAATATTAATATTGAGTGTATGTAATATTGTGTTATCTTCATACTTGTGTAGTATGCATGATATTTTTTTTATTTAAATAGTCGCCTTAGTAAGTCTAAGATGAGACTCTGATGAGTCGAATGTGAAAAAGTCAGATTTCACATTGAAGCCTTAAAGCCAAATCTTGAGTGTCAAGATTAGCATGAGGTATGTTAATCTAGTGGCTCGGATTAACTTTTCAGTAAAGCTAGATTCATGATTTGTATGGCATAGAAGAGTGACAGTCCCAGTTTAGTGGGAGCTATGCTATGACACACATTTCATACTGTGTGTGCTATATAACGACCTACTTGTGGAGTGACAGTTAAATCCCTTTCTCTGTCACTGTGTGATCCCATAGACTTTAGTGTCTAATTGAATGAAACCCTTCGACTTAGAACTATGATATGAAGTCAAGGCTTGGTGTTGCTACTTTAATGTGTTTTTCCAAGGGCTAAGATGTATACAGTCCAACGGAGCATATTAGGAAAGCAGTTAAGCTAAGATGGATTATCAAGAGTGTCTAAGGAAGAATCTTTCCTTCATTACCATATTAGCCCGGGCGATTATACTTGGTGTATAATCATATGATATATTTATAAGCATAAAGGGACAGTGTATGCGTTCGGTGATGTTTTTGGATGATTTGGGGTATCATGACTATGTGAAAGTGTTATGTTAGTTAGATGGTGACTTAATATAATACTACTGGTTCTTTAATAGTCGGACGTCCCATTCTCAGTATGACACGTAGAATTTTAGAGAGATGATGTAACTCGTGGCTTATGTGGCCGAGTGGGAGTTGTTGGCAATTAGACAACACCAATTGAATAGTCACATAACATAACCTCTGTCGGTTATGTTTATTCTCGTATAAAAGGAGAATTCAAAGAGTGGAAAGTTAGATGCTTATTACATTAAAAGAGAAAAACTCTCATTCTTTCTCACATAAAACACACCAGCAAAGATTAGAGTTTGGGACGTAGATTAATGGTGACTCTAGTAGCCAACTGTGAAACGTGGATTATCAAGTAGAGAATCGATCAATTGCTTCCGCATTAAGATCAGTTCTTATATATATAAATCAACAATACACATATATATTACTCGGCACACAAGAGAATTACGAGATCTTCCTTGCGTGTAATAGGTGAGCACCCTTGATTTGACCAAAGCAATACATCTATATATATATATATAAGCTGCTCGAGTCTTTCTTTATTCTTGTTATCTCTCTTTCTTTTTAATTTTTGTTGGTTGACATTACTTTACTAGCTCATTATAAATAAATAAAATATACATATATATATATATATATATTGTTCTGTGAGAATCTGAGCAATATTTCTTCACTGTTCCATCTCCAATTTTCCTTGGCATTTTGCACTCCTTCTACTCGGCTTTGTCACCAACAACATGCTTGCCAAAAGAATTAAAAGATATTTTTCTAATTTGTTTGCATGTTACCAAATGTACGGATTATTTTCAACAGATGTTTTAAAATGGCCTTGCACACGGTTAACACACTATGTTCTTAAATATTCCAGACTCTTTCTCTGTCACATCTTGTTTTGAGATCATTTCCAATGTTTGTTCGTTTTGTTTTATTATTTTCCTCTCTCGTCCCATTGTTGACTTGTTGCTCGTTGTGCCAATCGGTGACTTAATTATCGAAGAAGAAGCAGAACAGCAACAACAACAACGCGGTTATTCACATTCAAAGAAAACTGGCCGGTTTGTTATTTAAACGTCCAGTTTTTATTCTTAACGGTTAACAATCCAGTTTTAAAACCACTGATTTCTCCACTCTTCCATCCCCATTTTTCCTTGGCATTTTACTCTCCCTTGTACTCAACTTTGTCACCAGCAAGATGCAACAGAAGTTTGACGTTTTCCTGAGTTTCAGAGGCGAAGATGTTCGCTACAATTTTCTCAGCCATCTCATTGCAGCTCTTGATCAAGCATCACTGGAAATATTCGTGGATTACAAGATTAAGAGGGGAGACGAAATCAACCTTGCACTGATGTCCGCAATCGAAAACTCGAAGTTGGCAATTACTATTTTTTCAGAAAACTATGCCACTTCAAGGTGGTGTTTAAATGAGCTTGTCAAGATCATGGAATGCAGAGAAAATCCCAGAATGAGACTGATAGTGATACCTGTGTTCTATCACGTAGCTTCAGCTGATGTGAAATCCCAAAGTGGGAGTTTTGCTAAAGCATTTGCTGATCATGAAAATTCTAAATATCTTGAGAATCGCATAAACGCTCCAAAATGGAAGGCTGCCATGAACAAGGCAATCAATCTCTCAGGGAGAAGTGTAAAAGAAAAAAGGTAAATTCCTGCTTTAGAATTCCTCCTCCTACACGTTATTTTTGGTTTTGGTTGATTTCTATAAAATTGATTTTCTTTTTTGATATTCTAATTCACTATCAAATAATATGTAATACATAATTACTGAGAATTATAACTACTATAATTTAATTATTTTAATTTTTAAAATTATTTAATAAATATATTTAAATTTAAAATATCTTAAAATAAATTTAAAATAATATAATTTTTCATTAAAATAAATATTAATATATAAGTAAAATTTGCAGTTCTTTACTTATTTAATTACTCATTTTAATAAAAATATAATAAATTTATTAATAAATCTTATATAAATCAAAATTAACTTAATTAGTTTAATTTATAAAATTAATTTGTATGTAAAGTTTATTTAATATTTAATTATTATCATTAATAAAAATGTAATTACAATGATACTAACATTCAAATAATTTTTTATTTTTGTTTGAAGAAAAAACTATAATAATGAAATAAAAATTTAAAAATTACAACAAAAAAGTAAAAATAAAATTAAACGTCCTCTTAAATCAGTAAGTATAAACTATGTAATAATTGTAAAAGATACATGTGACAATTGCGCCTACACGCTAATTGCAATTTAAAACTTTAGTTAGAATAATCAAACTACTGTGATTAACTTGCAATATTTTTTAGATTATTTGATGGGATAGTTCAACTAAGTTAATGTTAAATTAGTTGTATAACTTAATAATTACAATAATGTAAGTGACTTAAATTTAAAAATTATGTTGAAGTTCATGTAAAACATAGTGTCGCTCATTTTATATGTAGTGATGTTTGTTTTACGAAGAAGTTATTTCTGATGTTACAAAGTAATAATCTTATTAATTGTTCAAAGCTCGTCACCAATTTCCGGCTTATATAAGATTCAAATTCCATCTACCTTACTATTATTCCTAATTCCAACTTGTCCTTGGCAGCCCCGAGTATGACGTAGTGGTTGACATTGTAAATGACGTTCTGAAAGCCTTAGGACGACCACCGATGGAAAATAAAGTCAATGACTCCTCCAACTCAATTAAGTTGATTCAAACTTTAGAGCTTCAAGTCAGAGGTAACATATGGACTCTATCTTCATCATCATCTCAAGGCATACGTATCGAGACTCTAGATTCACTACTGAGCATGCTCAATCTTCAAGCTCACCCATCGTCATCATCAGTTTCCTTAGAGTGCAATCCTCAAAAATATTCCATTTACAGTCAGGCTTGGACATATCAACAAAATGAGAGGTCCAAAATTACGAGAACACCATCAGGTTCTGTCCCAAATATATCTTATCCTACAACTGGAGACTTATATTTACCCGGTGCAAGGGAGACATCTAGTTCCTTTTTTTTGTCAGGAACAGAAGGTAGAATTGTCTTGTACTTCACAAGTTCACAGGTAATTAGAACAACTTATGACAACTGTCATGAAGTTAGGATGATATTCAGGGCATTAAGAGTCCTTGTCGACGAAAGAAACACTAATGCAGTGCCTGAGTACATGAAAGAGTTGAAGAATGTGCTGAAGAAAAGCTTTTGTTTGCCACAAATGTTCATCAATGGAAAGTACATTGGGGGTGTTGATGTGATCAGGGCAATGAACGAGAATGGAAAGTTGAGGAGCCTTGTCGAGGGATTTCCAGTTCGAAATCGTCCATCGTATTGTTATGTTTGTGGAGAACTTTCCGTCGTCAGCTGTCCAAATTGCAAATATGGAAAGAACTGCTCAGAGTGTAATGACAGAGGAATGATCAAATGCCCTGTTTGCCAATCATAAATCATGATGCTCCGCATTGCTTATTTAGGCTTTGCAAACAAGTCGATGTTCGATCAAGTTCGAATGCTTTAGGCTCATCACTTAAAGAGATGTGAAATTTTAATTTTGAAATTAATTAGTATGCACATATGTTATTTTGGTGTAGATCTTTTTAATTACTAAAAAGAAATAAATTGAGAGAGTTCAGTTGTTCGAAATAAATTTTTAGATTTATCAATATCAAATTTAAAAAAATTATTGGAAATTAAAGAAAAATATGAAATGTCTATTTCTTTATATTTTTATACCAAAGTTTTAATTTGAGAATTGCTTATGTTGCATTTCATGTCACAATATATATTGATAAAAAAAATTTAGTTGATTTTGTTTCTTCTTTCAACTTAGAAAATAAAGTAATTTTGTCGTTATCGTCTCAATTTTAATTAAAATTTACATTTTATATTTCGAGTTTTTTAATTAAAATTTACTTTTTATATCAAAATTTAAGTTTCATATTGATTCGAATTAGTTCAAAGTTGTTTTTTAATTAATAATAATCATTTATTTCTCCCACTCCATTATTTCTTCTAACACGGTGCAACCAAAGGAGCTAATTTTCATCATCTTGAATGCTTTAGAAGATTAATTCATGTAAGTTTTGTTATATTAACTTCGTTGACTAAATAATTACTTATCCTAAATCTAATGAAATGAATTGTACAATACCTTATGAAGTGATTGCAAGGAATCTACTTTTCCACCTTGTTAAACGGATTTTCTCCATTTGAAAATAAAATTTTTTTGATACAAAATGTTTCATAGTTATACATTAATTTATAATTAATTATTTTTAAGTATATAATTACGTAAAACTGAATTTATTAATATATAAAAATTAATTTTCATTTTAATGTGTCTATTAAAATACATATTAAATTTTAACATTTTAACATTTTAAAGTGTTTAAATTGAGTTTTATATAAAATAATAAAACATAAATATCATTATGATTGACACAACATTCTAATTGTTGGAGTCATGGTAAAAGAAATTGCAATTCACCTTAATCTTGAAAATAATAATTGATCAAGAGTTAAGATAGATTAAAATTTATAAATATTACTTAAATTAAATTTATTACTTAATTCTGAATCTTTAATTTATTACATAATTTATTCGTAATATATATTTAACTTGATATTACAATACATATTATGTATATATATTTATAGTTTTTCACATATAAAATTGTCATATTTTACTAAAAAGAAAATATAAAATGTCAAAACATTAAAAAAACTTCGAATAAATGTTAAGCATGCTAATAAGAGTTTGATTTTAATCAGTGGGACTAGTCTTTAGACTTTAGTGATGCTCAACTTAGGTTTAGTTTGAATAATTCAAATAATCTAATTTTCTAATTTAAAATTTTCTAAAATTTATCTATTAAAATGATATTATTTTAATTTTAAAAATAATATTATTTTAAATTATTGAAATAAAATTTAAATTTAAACTACACAACTCAAATTAGAACAAAGTTTAGATCAAATACATGGCTTTGTTAAGAAGTCGAGCTAATAGGCTTAATTTGATAAATATGTGCATTCCCATCTGTCAACTGCCACCGCCTGTCATTATACGTATGTCCACTTTGAACCAGCGCCGTCACACTCTCTCTTCTTCCGTACTTTATCCACACAAAATTCTATATATACACAAAACCATTACTTTTCTCATTGTTTCTTTTTCTCCGTATGCAACATCAATGGCTTGCTTGCTCCCCCTCTCTCTCTAAAATTTGCCTAACCACCACTGCTTCCGCCGGGCTCCGTTCACTCTCCACCGTCCTTCCGAACCGTGACCTGGCCAGCGACGAGTCTTCCGACATTGTTGTTTAATGTTGTTAGCTCAACGATGCTTTCGTTCATTCTTTAGGATAAATAGAATTAGTTAAATTCTATTCCGCCACTGTTGTAATATTTACATTCTCATAGTTTGTTTTGAAACGATGGCTGATAACCTTAAAAACACTGGAGGTAGACATGCTTTGAATTTCAGCTGCACGATTTGAAGTACATTAAATATAATGAAGGTCCAAATCATTGTTAATGGGCATTTTATGTTGATTTTAGATTTATATTTTGCTAAACTCTTATCCATTTAATAATTAAATGCACCAATTAAGAGTTATTTGTTCTAATTTTAGGCACATATTAAATTAGGGACATTTAAAAGCCTAAAGT
>JANZXP010000195.1:21320021-21346871 GCA_027576715.1 Erythroxylum flavicans | reverse complement strand
ATTAGTGTATTTTTTATTTCAATAAAATATTTTATTTTTACTTATTCTTATAAGTTTTACTTCTTATTTATTATATATCGATTTTATAGCGGTTCACTACCGATTAAACCTCTAAATCTTAAATCTTTCCTTCAACTAATTTGATGTCCGGTTTGATTTTTAAAACATTGGATTTATATGATTTAAAAGATCTTGTGTTTATCTGTGTTACATTTTTCTTACAATTCTAATTCAAAATATATTTAAAATTTGTGTTAATGATGTGTTGATATTTTTTATTATGATTTAGAATGTCTTTCTAATTAATTTAAATATTCGAGCATTGGTGGCTTATGGGGGTGCCCACGGAGCAATGCTAACAAGGAGCACAGTACAACAAGCAGATATTCCTCGAAATCTCCACAGCAGCAGATGAAGAGTCCAACTCCAGAACACTGCTTACCAAATATCATGAAACGTGAACACGAGTAGCTCGGGAAGCTGTGTACAAACCAACGTAGTAAAGCATCGATAGTGACCATCCAGGCCTGGACTAAGTAAATATTTCATTAATTGGACATGATATACGATAATCTCCTTGTATTTAAGCCTTGACACTAATTTTTATGAACTTTATTGTCGTATCACAGCAATCATTTTAATTTCTCACACAAAAAACATAAAAAGTAATTTCGTGTTTTGAGATCTATTATATCAAATGCTTATTTTTGTCGTATAATATTTTATGACAGTTAATGTGACTACTCTTTTCTTTGTTTATAAGTCAAAAAAATCTTCAATTTTTAAAATATTTAAGGCCGGTATATCATCTAAATACAAAAAGTAATAATTTTAAAACATGACCGGAGTGGCTGGTTCGATTGGAATAAATACAAATCGGTTTAATTTTTAGTCCAATTTATGTTTATATCTCTTATGAAAAAAACGATAAACCAGTTGATTTTTTTCAAAAAAATGTCCTATTTTCTTAAAAAAGTTTGGTTAAGTAATAAACTTTAAGAATATGTCAGCCATCTTCCTAAACATATGGGACCTAGAGTTGTAGGTTTCTTCTTTTTGTAAATAAGGTTACATTTTGCTCGCAAACCCATATATCTCCTTGTCATTATTAATCTCTGTTTTTGACCGAATGCGCTATTGGTATATTTTTTAAATCTTTGGGTTAATTATCAAAAAATCTCAAACTTTCGTCAAATTTTTAATTATATCTTGAATTTTAAAAGGTAATAATAAAATGCTCAAATTTATTTTTTTAATTCTAACTCGACGTTAGTCTTGTTATCTTTACTAATATGACATTATCACATTTCAAAGAACCCTCATTAAAATTTGATTATTAAAACAACGTCATTTTATGATAAAAATAAAATGAGGTCGTTTCAACAAGAGACATTCATACAAGATATATCCTAAGATTTACACCCCCTTTCACTAGTTAGTCAAAAAGCAGGGATTTAGTGAGAGAACCTGAGAGGCTTTACATACAGAATCACCATTGAGATAGTTGATTGGTCTTCAATTTTAGGCTTGAAAACCGATTTGAAGCCATTAGACGCTAAACTTTTATCCTTTTATCTCTCACTTGAAGGACCTTAACCAAATCATATTTGCATTTATCTAAGTCTGAGAGTTGCATCTCTAAAGACCAGTCCTTATACAATGCCCACACCTTTAGGCAAGATGTCATACTCATCTTTATTATTCTTAAATTCTGCTGTTAATAGATGCGAGAAGTGTTTAGTAAATGTAAATGATTCTAGTAAATCCTTCTAAATATGAAATCTTCTACAATTAACAAGCATATTCTGGTAATACCATCGATGTATGTCCTTTGATGGACATGAAGCAAGCCACATTACATCTAATATGCAACCTTTGGTAGAATCAATTTTTACAATTTGAGCATATTACTTGGGCAATCCATCCTCATTGTTGTAAAATGCTCATATTTGACCAACTTCGAAATTTTCAATCGATTTATGAGCATCAAAGTCAAAGAGCTCTGCTTTTAGAATTTCAATACCATTGTTGATTTTAGATCCCAAATAATCCTATTTTAGATCAGCCAACTTAGTCTTGTGTGCATAATGTTTTGCTTCAAATTCTTCTTCAGATTTTTCACCTCATCAAAAGAAGATTTTGAAGATGAATAAATGTGATCACTACTAATAAACTCTCCTATATCCAGATGGATGTTAATCTCTTCTGTTGGCAGTTAGACAACATGAAAGGACACAAAATGAACAGCCACACAACATAACCTCCGTCGGTTATGTTTATTCTCATATAAAAGGAGAATTCAAGGAGTGGAAAGAAAGAAGTTCATTACAATAAAAGAGAAAAACTCTCTCATTCTTTCTCATATAAAACACACCATCAAAGATTAGAGTTTGGGACGTGGATTAACGGTGACTCTAGTAGCCAACCGTGAAATGTGGATTATCAAATAGAGAATCGATCAATCGCTTCCGCATTAAGGTCAGTTCTTATATATATAAATCGACAGATGGAAATGAGTTAGATCTAACTTGAGTGGTCTATTACTCGAGCTCGATCTAATCCTTTTCTACTTGACATTGGCTTAGCTCGAAACCTAATCAAGTTAAAAAGCTTGACGAAAGCTTGAGTCCAGTTGACCCAAAATTAGTCTCAAACTTAAATATCCAGTCTAACTTCTTGCCTTCTCAAAACTTCCTCTTCTCTTCCTACATTACAATGCCTTCAAAAACTTGTAAATTAATAGGAAAAAAAACAAAGAAGCAAAATGGCGGCAATGTCCATAGGACAAAACATAGAGACACAAACACAAGAATAATTGAATCTTGATGGCTTCATGATCGTTTTACATTTTGCCTCCTCATGTCTAAAATCATATATCTATAACGTTTACTTTTTTAGGTCTTTTATGAGCTATTGGTAATGAAACCTATGACACACCTATTTTTCGAAGGCTAGTTGAAATAAAAATAAGTATGGGAGAAAAGAAATGAACCAACAGAGAAGAATGAATAGGTGTAAAGTAAGCCCAACAAAAAAGGAAGAGAAAATTATGAGAAAATAAAAACCAAAGAGGGAGGAAAAAAGAAATGTTGAGCTGTAAAAGTAGAAAATGACCACAAAAATAAAATTTAGATATGTGTTTAAGATTTTTATAAGAGGGGTTTGAACTTTGGATTTCAAGTCAAGTTCGGTGAAACTTACATTCAAACTCAAATTTGGTGCAAAACTCAAATTTTAAAAAAAATAAATATGACCCGAAGTTAAATCTACTGAAATTGGGTAAAATTAAATCGAGTTGGACTATATTTATTATGCCTACATACCATATAAAATATGAAAAATGTGTGCGTGCAATATTCTAGTGACCAATTTTAAATTTATTTTAGGTAATAGTTGTTAAATAAAGATTAAATTAAGGAAATAAAGTCCATTTTGAATAAAGTTTAACGACAAAATCAAAAATTCTCTTAAATTTATAATTATAAAAATTTTGAGTGTTATAAATTAATTAAAAAATCAAATAAAAAATTAAGGAAATAAAGTCTATTTCAAAAGTTATCTTAAATTTATAATTATAAAAATTTTGAGTGTTATAAATTAATTAAAAAATTCATTGACTATCTTTAGAAGCATCTAAGTATCCAACGCGAAACACAATAATAAATTAAACTAAAATTTAGTAAGACAGCCCAATATTAACATTTCACCGAAAGTCTTTCTATATTAATAACATTGAAAGCATATTTGTCATACTCATACAATAAACAGATAACATTGAGAAATGAGAATAAACGACAGAAAATAAAACCGATGCAGCCATTGCTTCTCTTAGCTGAGTGTTGAGTTTGTCAATCCGCATTAGAGATGGAACGGCAAGATGGCGAATTGATTCTAGGACTAAACAGCAGATGCCCAACAAATTCCGGGCGACAAGAAGCGGAAGGTCCGTTCCCGACCCTCCCTCAGGAACTTGTCGTCGATATACTCTCCAGATTACCAGTCAAGTCTCTGTGTAGATTCAGGTGTGTATCCAAATCATGGCTCTTTCTGATATCTAGCACTCAGTTTGCAAAAACCCATCTGGATTTAGGTCTCCGGAACAACGATGTTGAGTCAAGTAGGCGGAGATTGATTATCTCTTCTCATAATCTTTATTCTGTGGAATATAGATCAGTATGTAGTTGCAGTGATGACAGCAGCGACATACGTGTTACGGAGCTTGATTATCCTTTGAAATATAAACCTTATGGCTGGCATAGTTGGTTGGGGTATAATGAGGATGAGAAGTTTTACTTTAGATTGTCAGAAGATGAAGATGATAACCCTGTTATGGTTAAGGTTAATGCAACATCCTCTATGAGTCTGAGAAATTGGGTTGATGTTGTAGGTTCTTGTAACGGAATAGTGTGTATAGCTCCAGATGAAAATATGCTTTTTCTGTTTAACCCATCCACTGGAGAATCGAAGAGAATTGCAGAGGAGCACAATTCGGGGCTTGAAGCTGCTGATGGTATTTGCAGTTATGGATTTGGCTACGTTTCGACTAGTGATGATTACAAGGTGGTGAGAATTGATGATGGCTCCATTGTTAGCATTTATTCTCTAAGGACAGACTCTTGGAGAAGAATAGGGAACTTCCCTTATGATAATAGTGTCTTTGAGTCTGGCTTACTTCTTAATGGATTTGTTCATTGGGCACTTAACAGCAGGGAAGGTGAAAATCCCAAACATTTAGTTGTATGCTTTGATTTGGAGAAGGAAATGTTTCAAGAAATGTTAGCACCAGATATCGATGATACTAGTTCTGATATTTGGATGGGTACTCTTGGTGGGAAACTTTGTGCACTTTATAGCCGCAATGACATGCAGAACGATGTATGGATAATGCAAGAATATGGTGTGGCTGAATCATGGACTAAGATTGTAATCAGCCTTCCTTTCTTTCGCATGAAGCCTTTGTGTTTGACAGAGAGGGAAAAAGCTCTTCTGATGGTGGATGGAAGATTATTCCTATATGACTTTGGAATTGGCACATATAAGTTTTTAGAAGTTCATGGTGTTCCGTTTGGTGATGTATATGAAGTTGATATCTATGTGGAGAGCCTTATTTCTCCTAATCACTATTTTGAGGCCGAAACTTAGGGTGCAATATTCGCTTTTTTGGGGCATCAACCATCTGAAGGAGAAATCTTGATGTCAGAAGAAGAAACCCGGGCATCCAACTTGCTTATTTCCCCTTGGATCTTATGTTTACTGAACAACTTGCTTGTTTCCAATTGGATTTTATGTTTCCTACTTTATGTCTCCTTGTGATGTAAAGTTGATCACTTTTACGTTTTGTGTTTTCCTTTTCATGTGAAGTTAATTACTTTTCGAGTTTGTGTATTCTTTCCTCGATATTTAACTTGCTATTCCATTTCTAACAATTGAAATTCCAAATCTGTGTCCAATTGGGTTATGTTGAGGTTCTAAGTAATAACACTCATAAAATCTTCAAGTTCACTCAACTAATAACAAACTAGTCAAATGATATTTAACATGAAAAACTAAATTAATAATAAATTTACTAAATCAAATAGTAGAATATAAGAGATATGAGTTTTGAGCTATCTCATGTAAGAACACTTCACAAGATAAATACAACTGATCTCTTTAACTAGCTCTCTTATTGCTCTCTCTAAAAAAATCTATGATTGAGCACAAATTTACATATATATAGCAATGGTACTCTTAACTAATCCTAAAGATTAAGCCTCAATAAAACTATAGTTCATAAATGTTATTTGGACTCTTTTGTTGAGTATTTATGTCTCAAACAATTTCTATCTTTCAAACTTTTCTTTAAACTCTGAAGATAAGGTTTTGTGCAATGCTCACAATTGCCCACACAACCATGATTGTGTGGTGATTGTGTTTGACCTTTAAGTTTTAGAACTCAATATCGTAGGGATACATGGTTACAATGAGTAATATGGCCAATGGACATGGGCGTGTCTGATCTGAAAACGTTGCCTTTCAACTTGAACACGGTTATAAAAGCTTACAAGGTCTTCCACACAGCCGTGTCCATTATTGACACGAGCATGTGCTTTTTAGACATAGGCACATCCTTCAAAAACAGCTTCCAATCATCAGTTTTTGCCTCAAATATGTTTGAATTTTGTTCCTTTTAATCCATGATGACAGCTGAGACCTCTGGAGTCCAAATTTAGTGGTATTAAACAAATAAATATCCATAAAATAGGGTTGGACCTGTAATAATCTTCCCCTCCAGCCCATTTCGAAGGAGAAATCTATCATCCTATTAATCACTTAAAAGCCATCACAGTGAGCTTACTACAAAGCTCAATTTTACTATCAAGAACTACCATCGTTAACATGTTAGCATCATTCTTGTTTGTGTGAATCTTCGTCAACTTTATAAGTTATCCTTAACCACATATCACAACCAATGATATCTGACATCAATTTGCTTAATGCAAGAATGATTATAGATTTTTGTTGCTCAAATTTATAGCATTTTGACTCTTAGAAAGCTACATACTCATTTTATTTCAGGTTGCTTCAACCCAGGGATGGCAATGGGCCAGGCTAGGCTTGGCCCGACCCATGACATGTCAAACTCGAGTTGACTCGATTTATTATTTAAAATTTTTTTTAAAAATGATGTTGTTTTGTCACTCTCAATTAGGCTGTCCAGCTTTGCTTAGCCCGTGGCCTGATCAACCTAGTCCTGGCCACCCTGGCCCGGATTGCCATGCCTACTTCAACCAAAGCATCTTCCTTCTATCTTATATGACTGGAACATATTTTGCATCATAGTAGACAAAGTTATACATTTATGTAATTAGCTCTCCCCTATATTTGAACAAATAGTCTGAGGTCGACTTTCTGTTATCGAGATTACCAATCATGTTCACATTTATGTATCCCTCTAGAATTGATTCACCACTTCCAAAACACAAACATAATCTGGAAGTGCCTGTAAATATTTAAAGATCAACTTCACTACTTCTCAATGTACCTTTCCTAAATTGGATAAAATCAACACACCAATGTAACATTGTGTGTGATATTTGGTTAATGCACACAATGAAATACGTCAAAGAGCTAACAGTAGAGGAATACAAAATTGAGGACATACTTTCTTTCTCCTTTTCGATGATAGGACAAGCGCTCTTGCTCAACTTGAAATAAGCTGCTAATGTTGTAGTCACTAGCTTGGCATGCTTCATATTAAACCTCTCAAGTACTTGCTCAATATATTTTTCTTGTAATAACTACAACTTTTTGAATGAATGATCTTCATGCCCAAAATTTGTTTTATAGGACCCACCAAATCTTTCATGTTAAAAGACTTGGACAAGTCCTCCTTCAACCTTTATATCATACCAATATTTTCTCCCACTATTAACATATCATCCATATACAAAAGAAGGATGATGAAGTTGCCACCAAAGAATTTTCTAAAATATACACAATAATCAACTAATATTTTCTTATACACATTGCTTGTCATAAATGAATCAAATTTCTTGTACCACTACCTTGCTGCTTGTTTGAACCCATAATGACTCTTCTTTAACTGGAATACAAAGTCCTTTTTCCCTTTGACTTTGAACTCTTCCGCTTGCTCCATGTAAAACTCTTCTTTCAAATCACCATGTAAGAAAGTAGTTTTCACATCAAAATACTCGAGTTTAATATTTAAACTAGCAACTATCTTAATATCGTGCATATCAACGTCATCTTGACTACTGGTGATAATATTTTGTTGAAATCAATACCATTATTTTGATTGTATCCCTTTACCACTAGTCTCGCCTTATGTTTAACTAGCTTGTCACCTTCTTTCTTGATCTTGAAAACCCATTTATTCTTCAAATCCTTCTTACTTTTGAGAAGCTTAATTAACTCATAAGTTTCATTCTTTTTCAATAAGTTCGTCTCCTCTTGCATTGCCTTGAGCTAAGAGTCTTTGTATTCAAGTAACTGCACTTTTGAAAATTCTCTGGCTCCCCCTCAATAGTGATTTGGAGATATTTTGACATTAGGTCTCTTGTCGAAGGATTCTTCACTCTAGTTTATATTAAAAGTTGGATATCGTCAACAGTTAAGCAAGTTACTCCCCCTACTCATAATGCTCATGGACCTTTTTTACATCATCTACAAGATATGTTTCATATGACACATCACCATCATATTGCCTTTGATCATTATCATCCTATGTTAGTTCATATTCTCCTTCTTTTTTAGTAGGCTAATCAATGGAAGTTGGAACATTGATAGTATCTTCATTGCTAGAAGATAACCTACTGGTAGTAATCTTGTCCTTTTTGATGAGATTTGTATCCATTTCATGCTTATAGAAGACTATGTCCCTGCTTCTAACAACCTTCCATTTTTTTGGGTTATAGAACTTATAACCAAACTCTTCGTCATCATATCCAACAAACACACAAGGAGTAGTCTTCAGATCCAATTTTGACCTCTGCTCCTTTAGGATGTGATTAAAAGACTTGCATCTAAACACCTTTAGATGCGTATAAGTTGGATCCTTCCTTTTTCACACTCTCTTTGGAATATCAAGATCCAAAGGAACCAAAGGAGCTTTATTGATCAAATTTATAACCATGTGGATTGTCTCACCCTACAAGGACTTTGGTAGATTGACCATTCAAAACATGCATTGAACCTTCTCTATAATGGTTCTATTTATCCTCTCAACGACATCATTATGTTGTAGGATATTAAGTTCCATCTTCTTATGTCTTATACTATATCTTGCACAATAATCTTCAAATTCAATGGAGATATACTCTCCTCTATTGTTGGTTCAAAGACACTTCAACTTTCTTTCCATCTTCTACCATGACATGAAAATTTTGAAATTTTTCGCATACCTAACACTTTGTTTTCAGCATAAGAACCCAAGTCTTATTTATAGCATTACCTATAAAAGTAACAAAATACTTGTCACTACTCAGTGACTCTAACTCAAATAGACCACATATGTTAAAGTGTACCAGCTCCAACTTAGTCTTCCTTTTAATAGATCTTTTACGGGAAAGACACTTGATGCTGCTTCTAGCCACATAATGATCATAGGGGTTAAGGAAAACATTATTTTTTATAAGGATAAAGGATTTGTCATCTAGAAATCTAATCCCCTTTTCACTAACATGCCCTAATCTCTAATGCCACAAATATGGAGAATTGTTCCATTCAACAACATGTAGTTCTCCAACACACACTTTAACGTGTGTTTTATATAGGTTGCAACATAATCCACCACGAGCACAACAATGCTCCTTTAGACAACTTCCACTTGCTATCTCCAAAAGTGTGTCGGTATCCTTCTTATTTAAGCACATTTGTAGACAACAAACTAAGGATTAAGTCTTGAATGTGTCATATTCCCCTCGAGGAAAATATGCACCTAATATCAATTTAACTCGAATGTTACCTATATTGACAATGTCAGCAGAGCTCTGCTTGCACATCTTCACACTTCCAAATTCAACACTCCTATAGTTTGTAAAGTACTCACTCTTTGGATTATAATGGTAGGATGCCCTGTATTGACAAGTCACTCACTGGTCACACAAATCAACAGTACTTCATCATTTGTGCCTGATGTCGTTGCCATGATGTTTCTGTTGTCTCCATTCTTTTAATTGTCTTACTTATTCTAGTCTCTTTTTCACTTGTATCAGAAATTCCTTATGTGACCAGGTTTGGAGCAATGGTGACATATTCTAGTTTCCTTGCCATCTTTTGACTTGGACCTATTCTTCGAGTTACCTTGCCGCTTAGGAGTTTTTCCTCTATTTTCTACCATAAAAGCCTATACGTTATTGACATCGATCTCCTTCCTCTTAATCTCTTTATTGAACATGCTATCTTTAATCATATCCAAAGAAAGCATATCATTCGAAGCAAAGTTATTGATAATCACAACTAAAGTTTTCCAACTATTCACCAAAGAAATCAACAAGAAAAAGCTTGTAATTCATCATCGAGGATGATTGTCGTCATAGTCAACTTATTGATGATGTCCTGAAAATTGCTAAGATACTCCAACACTAATTTCCTAGCCTTTAACTTAAGGTTTACAAACCTTTTGATCAAGAAGGCCTTATTGTGAGTGATATTCCTCTTATAAAAGGCCTCTAATTTCTTCTACAGCTCTAGAGAATCCGTCTATTGGGGCACGTTATTGAATTTATTGATATCAATCTACTGTCTAATAGTTCCCAAAGTCTTCCGCTTTATCTTCTCCCACTCTTTACCATCATCGTCTTTTCATGCTTAGATGGGACATTGCATTTTACACTTTTATCCACATTGATTGGATCATGAAGATCCTTGTAATACATGAAATCTTCTATCATAAGTCTCTATATCGAATAGTTGGTCAATGTTAACTTTGTCATAGCTATTGCCAGTCAATAAAATTGTTGTTAATAAATGCTATTTGGACTCTAAACTCTTCTTTTATTGAATGTTTTGTCTCATACAACTTATGTCCCTCAAACTTATCTTTAAACTCTGACGACAAGGTTTTGTATACCGTTAACCGCACAGTCATATATGGTAATCGTGTCCAACCTTTAAGCTTTAGAACCTAACGTCGCTGAGATACACAATTACAGTGAGTTACATAGTTATAGTGAGTTATATGGTTGTATCCTGCACTTAGATGGTCGTCTGACTTCGCAAAGGAATTTTTGATCCCAAAGCATTACCTTTCAACTTGCATACAGTTATAGAAGCGTACATGATCTTGCACATTGTCGTGTCTATCACTGACATGAACATGTGTCTCCAAGACATAAGCATGTCCTCTAAAAATAATTTTTAATCATCATTTCTGCCTTAAATTTGCCCGAACTTTATTCCTTTTGATTCATAAAAACAATTAAGACTCCTGAAGTCTAGATTTAGTTGCAATAAACAAATAAACATCCATAAAACTAGACTAGAATTACAATAGGTTGTTGTAACTGCATGCAAAAGGTGGAAGATTAATTATGTTGTTTCAACCCATCCATTAACTTGTTCTCCTATTCTCTGTTTGTCAAAGATGATAATCTGTTACCTATACCAAGTCTCAATCTATCCTAATACTATCGTTCTCATTTTGAGTTGCACTTTGAAGACATAATCTGCTTAAGCTTGTAAGGTTTATATTACAAGCAATGGATTTTGAGCTTCCAGGGGTGATAAAGGTCTGGCAAGGGCCTGAAATCGACTTGCATGGCAGTGAAAAGTTCTGAACACAACTTTTATGATTAATCTTTTCGGCTTTTCACTTAAAGGAACGGCCAACAGAGTCTACATCAAGCTGGGAGCGTTCTCAATGTTTGCGGCGCGAAAGACCACATGAATGTCAATTATGCTTTTTCCATTGAATTATTACTTTCATCGTTCGATTACTTTATTATCCAGTAGCCGAATGCCGACTGTTGGAATGTTAAAACTATATATTAAGAACATTCACATTGATCCAAAAAACTTGGCCAGTAAATGTATCAAAACCTCAGCCAGCGCCATAATCTAAGAATTAAACCAGATGGCACCATTGTAGGAACTGGGATAACTTCTTCAATATACAAGAAATTCTCCTTCCATTTTCAAGCTTGTATCTTGGGTAAGACTGGGAAAATAAACACAAGAACTAGCTAATAAATAGGTTGTAACTACAAACTTTAGCCATCCACTAGCATACCTCATTAGTCCCCCAATGCTTTACTTTTGCCAGCAAAGTTTTCTCCCTCCCTCCCGGAGGATCTCATAGGCAAGTTTATACTTTTCAAGTGATGCTGTACCCGACTCTATGTATTTACAGGCTGCTTCCCTCAAACTCCACACTACCAAGGCCTTGAATTCTTGAGGCCTAAAAACAGATTCAGTATCAAGAACAATACCTAACTCAGCATTTCTTGTCCACCTGTGTAACAGGTAACAAGATGGAATTTCCCGCACGTCCAACAGGTTGAAGATTCTTAAAACATGTCTACAAAGTATACCTTCAAATTCAAACATCCGACAGCTGCAACTGGCATTGAGATTGGATGCACAAAAGGTAACAGCATGTCTTTCAATTTCATTTCCACACCTCCGAACTGAATATCTGCTGATGGTTCCTTCTTCATAGGTCTTGATCCCTAGATAATTGTAAGACTGTAAAAGCTCATTTTGAAATACTTTAAACATAGTAAGTGTATAAACCCTTCTACATTGTTCTTCAACTGGTTCTTTTGTTTTCAAAAATGCCTGCAAATTACAAGAGTTGAAGTCCTCCTTTCTTTCCTCCTCACGTCTTCGCTCAAGGCCTTGCTCATATCTTGAAATGAACTCCCCAATGGGCGTTTGACCATTCAGAAAAGTACCAAAGAATGATTCCATAGTTGCATCGACAGGGATGCCAGCAAAAAACTTTCCCCTCAAGTACAATGGAACCCAGTTTTCACGCTTTTCATACATTTCACTAAACCAAATATTATCCTTCAGCCCGTATTTGTTGATAAGTACATTCCACATAGTATTAAAGTCCATAGTTGTTTGACTCTGATAAATGCACTTGTCGTACTCGTATTTGAACTCATTCGGCATCGACTTCAAACTCTCATGTTCTTTTGTCCTAATCTGCCACATTGAAAATCGATGATGAGTCCCAGGAAAGACCAGAGCAATTGCCTGTTGAATGGCCAAATCTTGATCAGCTATAATGGATTTTGGATGCTGCCCAGACATTGCTCGTAACCAAGTCTGAAACAACCAAGTAAAGGAACCCTTTGTCTCTTTGGCAATTAAAGCACACCCAAGAAGAACCGGTTGTTTATGGTGATTAACTCCAACAAATGTTGCAAATGGGACTAGATAATTACTCTGCCTGTATGACATATCGAAAACAATAGAATCACCAAATTGACTGCATGAAAATCTAGACCTGCCGTCTGCCCAGAAAATACTCATACACTTACCACCATCAACTTCTACCGAGTAGAAGAACCCTGTATCATCTCCTTGCTTAGTTCGAAAATAGTCAAGAAGCAGACAGTACCAATCATGTTCTATATTATTTTCTTGGCCTTTCTTGACAAACCTGTGATTTTTGCTGTCGGTTAGATCCAAAGAGTTCAAACCACCATTTACCTCATCTATGAATTTCTGTGAAGCTGCAGAACTTTTCCCTTGAGTTCCTGTTTCAAGCCCATTATCATGATTATGATCTTTCTGAAGACGGTCAACAATCCAAGTTCCAGATTCCTGTCTCTTAATTCTCATAAATGCCCCACAGCCAAGTCTTGAGGGGTGTTGAAACCCTTCCTTCGAGCAAACAAATCGTCTGGATGTAATTGAACCATCCTGTTTTGAACGAAAAAGCTGTCCAATCCGAATTCTAAATCCAGCATTTCCTGCATATGCCTGGTAAAAGTGGTATGCTTCATCAGCCGAATTGAATACTAAACCCGCATATGGTTCAGTTATTGGATTTCCTCCATCACCTCCCCTTTTGATGCGTTTGACATTAATAACACCAGATGGGCATGGGCGGCCATCATCTACTCCTTCAGGCAATTTAACTTTTGGCCTTTGTGACACACCAGCAACTGGCTTTGTCATAATCGGAATTCTCCGTTGATAAACAGGAGGACGACTCTCCCCTTCATCTCCAAGTTCATGATTGTGTTCCTCGTGGATTTGGTCAATTACCCATTTACCAGAATCACGTCTTTGCACCCTAATGAATGCAGGGCAGCCCGTCCTTGAGTTCAGTTGAAAACCCTCCTTTGAGCATACAAATCTCCTCGAAGAAACAGAGCCATCAGTTCGTGACCTATACAACTGCCCAGTCCTAATTCTGAATCCAATACGAGTTGCATATATACTATAGAACTGGCGAGCATCATCAGCTGAATCAAACTCTAGTCCTATATTTGGTTCGAATCTAGAGTCCCGTTCATCTTGGGCAATGACCTTGTTGTCAATCACAACCATACCCAGTGGATATGCTTTTACAATCATTGTGTTACCACAATCTTCACCACGAGGAGCCGTATCTGCACTGCAACAACCAATCTCCAAAGACAATAACAAGTAAGATAAATAGATACGTAGGGGAGAGAGAGAGGGGGTGGCGGGTTTGGGGAAAGTGTGGGGGTGGGCGTTAACTTTGGTTAATTAGCAATATCAAGTAAAAGAAAGAAACCTTTTGAAAGGTTGAAATCGTCCGGAACGATTTAAGTCCCCTAACTTCTAAAACATGTACAGTTCCTCTTCCGGTAGTTGTTTTGGGTTGTTTTAACTTCCAAAATAACAGAAGAAAGGGACAAGGAGAGGAAACAGATGACGTAGGATAAGCAGTTTGCATATGGAGCCAACACATTTGTCCTCTAACACAATTGCAGCCCGTTAAAGGACAATGCAGCTAAAGAGAAACAAAATTATTGTTGAACATTAACATTAACTCGTTTACCTGCCTGAATTCAGTAAGAGAGTAAAAGGACTGGCAAATAAAAGAACGAGAAGAAGAGCATTTCAAACAGGTTTAAATTGCAAACCCCATAAAATTTGATTTCCTTTTCGTCGCCATTATTTTCTGAGCAACCAAACAAACAATTAGAAGCTACAAACTGAAGAGTTTTTCCGAAAAACAAAAATTAGGAAAGAGAAAGCAGAGGATTTGATTTTTGATGTAACAAAAAAAACGCAGCGAATACAACCAAGGCGAAACTATAAACAAAGACCTAATCTAGCCTATCCCCAATCAGATTTAGGGCTTCACATCTGAAGATCAAACAAGACAGATAAAGATATAAAGATTATACCTTCTGATATTGGTAAAGAGAGCAGAGCCGGAAGCGAAGCCCATGTTTCCTGAAGAAGAATTTAAGAAGAATGGATTTTTATCTGATGGTATAACTAGGGCTCCTCCAGATTAAATCCCAAATTCCAATCTCATTTTTTCATGCATATATTACACTTACACGCACATGCATGCAGATATTGTGGCACAATTGGATTGCAGGGTTCACAGATAACCCTAACTGTGATTTAGTATTCTGTGTGTTGATCTACTGAGCTATCAAGTAGCAAAGAAGGTGAAGCTTAGTTTTGGTTCCATGATCCATTCTTATTCTAAACTTTTTTTTCTTGCTTAATATTATATAAAATATACAAACACTATCTTTCTACAATTCTACGGACAACGATACAATTGAAATGCCGAGGTATCAGGTTCAAATACTTGCCGTTTTCTTAACAAATTGGTCATCCTAAAAAATATTAATATTTTAAAATATTTATAAAGACATTTCAATTAACAAAATTCTATTAATTGCAATAAAGTGAATAAATTTTTTAGGATATCACATTAGTTATGTCATCATCTTACATAAATCCTTAAAATTTTAACTTCTAATTATTTTGGAGATTTAGGATTTTAGAAATCATCTTTTTGGTTTTGGCAAAAGGGTTAATAAAGACCCCAAGCGTTTATATCAAAATTTAAATTAAATCATATTGTTGGGTCAATAAGGACCCTAGCATTTATATCAAAATTTAAATTAAATCGTATCGTTGGGTCAATAAGGACCCTAGCATTTATATTAAATTTTAAATTAAATCATACCGTTTTAACTCATTCAAAAAGAACTTTAAAATTTTCAAATGAACATCTCTTATAGTGTGAGAGAGAGATAGAGAGGTCGTAGAACACAAGGCAGCTCCGATAGGGGTAATGGATGTTGGAAAATCGGGACAGAATCTGATCTTGATTACAGAGGAAACATTATGAAACTTTTTCTTATTTTGATTTCCCAAAAATCAAGATCACTTTAATTTTATAAAATGATTAACAATTAAATCATAATAAAGTATGAATCTTAATTCGTATCTTATTCTGAAACTTGATCATATGCTTGTCATATCCCTAGAACCGTTTCTGAAATCGATCAATCTTAACCACTGTAGCCCTATAAGTGTTCAACTTTTAACACTATCCATAGAACATGTTGAGAGAACTCCGTAATTCTTACGGATAAGGTTAAGCAAGAAATGCTAGCCCCATTAGAGCTTAAGCCTATTTATAATAAGATTTGGACATTTTAGTAACTTAATTGAAATTAAATTTTAATTTAAATTAAACTTTAATTAGAATTATAAATAATTCTAATTAAATACCAATTATGCCCAAATAAGATCCAACATCTCGTATCGATGCTTATTTATTAAATATCTCATATTTAATCATAAAGTTCTCAAATTTTACAATCAAGTCCAACATTATTAAAATATCTCTGCTCTTGTCATCCCGTTCTATATGTGAGTACCATTTGGATCCCAATTTTATTGACAATGGATATAAATTATAACCCTAAATCATATTTATGATTAGATAAATTAAACTCTTTTAATTAATCTTTATTTCTCTAATTAAACAATTTATATCTATAGATCAAGATTGACATCTAGTAACACATCATGACCATTTATATATTTAGGAATGTCAAAGTGGTTTTGATTAATCATTTTGTGCATGATTTTTCTGTACAATTCAATCCTTTCATCATATAATGTTTCGATTAAATATAAAGCATGAAATTAATGTCTACTATATTTTGAGTTCAATCATATTAGTTCTTCATCATTAGTTATTAATTCAATTAATGACATTTGCAAACTATTTACAAAAGTTCATTCCACCTTGGCCAGAGATTTTCCAAATCAATACTAATCAAGAACGATAAAACATTCTTTCTAATTACTTCAGGGTGATGAATCCTATTTTGATCATGCAACTACTTCCATGTAGTTCATGTGACATGATATATGCTTAATTGATTATACATTTATTCCATAAAACTTAATGATTAATACTATGAAATGTTTAAGACATTTACTTTAGTTCATATTTAGTTTTAGGTACAATTTGGAAAGGAAAGAGGTAAAGTGAGTATAAAGCATAATATTTGAGTCGTCTTCTTGAGATTCACACTCAATTGTCTTCATGAAGCAAGAAAGAGAAGGATTAGAGAAGAGGAGATAAGAAAATGCCAAAAAGAATGAAAAAACAACATCTCACGTCCATGCATCAAATTGTCACAGCCCTAACTCATCTCTCACGCCTATGACTCAACATGCACGAGCGTGACTTGACGAGTCATGCCTGTGCAACAATAGCTCATAGTTGTGAGCCCTCAAGGAGGACAGTCACGGTCATGAGCCAATCATTCATGCCCATGAATTTCATACCTGGCACCCGAAACCTAATTTTTCACTATAAAATGAGCATGTTGTCTTAAAAACAGAAGATTGTGTATGAAATGTTTTAAGGGTTTCACGAGAATGAAGAGGGGCAGAGCTTGCATACCTTGGAGACCCATGGAGGGATAGGCTTCTCGACGCCAATTCAGAGGTGATATCAACGTCGAAAAACCTGATTAAGCATTCTTTCATTGTTTGTTGTTCTTTCTCTCTTAAGGATTGATTTGCAAGCTTACAATTTATAGCCTTTAAATACCGCAAGTGCACGGCTCGTAATTTATAGTAAGTGAAGGGTTGATCCTATGAAGAGGATGAACTAATCTAATCCTATGTTATCTAAAGCTTAGAAAAATTAATAAAATGAAAATAAAATTGCAACAAAAAGTAAATACTAGAGTTTGATTTCAAGAAATTAATTCAGAAATTTAACACGAAAAGAAATTAAAATTGAGCAACATAAAAAACCATAATGAAAATCAATCAAGAGAAATTACCAAGTTATGAGAAGGCAGATTTTCCCTACATTAATGCTAACCTAGCCGTTTTTATATTGACAGGCTGTCAGTTCTAGACTATTATAAAGTTGATTACTCTCTTTTGAGTTATAACAATTAAACTCTAAATCATAAATCCTAATTGAATTATGGAAATTGTAATCTCTCAATTAACAAAAAACGCACAAGTTTAATTAGATCTTAAGCCCTATAATAAACTACTGGGTATCACACGGGATCTCTTTCCTTATAATAACCGATATGATTAATCACGTGGTCTATTAGATCGCCTAACTCTTATTAATCCAATTCAATCATTTTTATCTGGTTCACCTCTTTGTTTATTACCGAAATATGCTAGTACCATAATTAATCACAACACCCAATCAATAAAACACAAAAATGACTATATTAACATTAAATCAAGGTAAAATCTTGAAGGAAGAGTTAGAACATTATCAAAATCCAAAATCCATCATCATACAATCCATTTCAATCTTATACATTGAATAAAAAAATGAAAATAAAAAGGAGGAAGAACTTAGATCGGATAATCCGAAAGGCAGCAGCATCAGGAGACCCACTTATTCGGGAAGTTCTTCTTTTGCTTCCTCTTCCTCTTCTCTCTTCTTTTTCTGTCTTTTAGGGTTTTCCAAAAGTGGCAGAAGTAACTTTAGGGTTTCATCCTTAAGCCTTTTATAGGCTTCTCCAAGTAGGGCAACCTTAAGGTTTTTTCTGAGGCCAAAAAGTCCAAAAAGTCCATCAAAAACTTAAAATTGAAAGCATTCCTGCATATGTCCCGCACTGGCCACAATTGTGGCCTTTAGTGGCGCAATCGTGGCCTTTAATGGCACAATCATGGTCAAGATTTTAGCCTTCTGTCACGATTGTGGGTCTTCTCTATTTTCCACTCTTTGCCCTGAAACACCAATAAACACATTAAGGCAGCTCAAAAATATAAATTGAAGCTCAAAAGCATGTTCTAACCCATAAAACACTTAAAATAGAAATATCTACTAACTAACACAATTCTAACCTATACACACACTAAATAATCAAATTAACAACTAAATACAAACTAAACTACCTACAAAAATATGATGCAATCTACAACTATCAACATGCATGGATGTGACTTGATGAGTCATGCCCATACAACAATAACTCACAGTTGTGAGCCCTCAAGGAGGCCATTCACAGCTGTGAGCCAACCATTCACGCCTATAACTTTCACACCTAGCACTTAAAACCTAATTTTTCACTATAAAGCGAAGATGTTGACATCAAAACAACATATTGTGTATGAAAAGTTTTAAAGGTTTCGGGAGAATGAAGAGGGGCAGAGCTCACATACTTTGGAGACCCATAGAGGGACAGGCTTCTCAATGCAGTTTGGAGGTGATATCGACACTGAAGAACCCAGTTAAGCATTCTTTCATTGTTTTCTATTCTTTCTCTCTTAGAATTGATTATGTTATCCTATTTTTTATTGGGGTATTGTGTAAGAATGATTGAATGCTCTATTTAATTATTTTTATGTATGAACCCATTGTTAGAATCTAATATAATACGTAATTGTTGAGTTTCCGATTCATTTGTGAAAACTAATGATTTCAAATCATTAGGGATAACATAACCTAGGTTAAATGACTCAAGGTTATGTGGTTGTTTTCTTGATTAAACTATTTTCCTAAGTTGTAATGCGACTATCCAATTAAATCCAGAGAGCTTGTTCTAAGTTGTTCAATAGTTAGGTCTAATTAAAGAGCTCATCTTAATTAAATACGACCTACGGGAAAACTAGGGTTAACTAAGCTTGTTGTTAACCTACGATTAATAGTTGCTAGGAGATGTATGAGAACAACAATTTAATGGAGTATGTTTAATTTTGTGTAGGTCATGCGTCCGATCATGCATATTCACGAATTGAGTATTTTAATTATTTTGCACATTTGGATGCACGACTGTGCACCCACCCGTGCATATGCCCAAAAACCTAGTTTTACTATAAATTGACTTGGGTGGTAAAAGAAGGAAAGAATCATCTTGGAGGCTTATGAAAGGGAAGATAACTTACCTTCTTAAGATCGATGTTGAGCTAGGCTTCCTTTTTTTGATTCGGAGGTGAAATCAACTGTAAGGAGTGCATTTAAGCATATTGTCATTATGTATCATTGTTCTTCACCTCTTTAAGGATTGTTTACATTATTTTATGCTTATTGAATTGGATATTATGTAAGAATGATCTGAATGCTCTATTAGATTGTTTTTGTAGAAACCCATTACTAGAACCTTGAATATGTTACGTAAGAGTTGTGTTTTGGGTTCATTTGTGGCAACTAATGACATTGAATCATTAGAGATAACATAACATAGTTAAATAACCCAAACTTATATGGTTGTTGCTTAGATTGATTTTTTTTCCTTATTCATAATGCGGCTGTTTGACTAAATCTAAAGAGCTTGCTTTAGGTTGTTCAATAGTTAGGTTTAATTAAAAAGTGATTTTTGATTAAACATAATATAAGGAAAACCCAAGATTAACATAGTTTGATCTTAATTTACAATCAATAATTATAAGAGAGGTGTGATATGTGCTTGATAGTTGTGATTTGCATTGTGTTTTAGGGTGTAATTTGTTAGGCACTTAGTGTGAATTTGAGTGTTGAGTGTGTATTTATGATTTGTGATAGTTTATATGTTTAAGTGTTTTTATGGGTTAGTATATGTCTTTGAGCTTAATTGTTATATTTTTGAGGTACCTTGATGTGTTTGTTAGTGTTTCAGGGTAAACAGCAAAGAACGAAGAAATTACGAAGAGTTTCGGGCCAAAAACATAACCCACGATTGTGGCACAACAGGCCACGATCGTGCAGTTTAGGCACGATCGTGACAGAGAGCTTGGATCCAAGCCACGATTGTGCACTTTGGGCCATGGTCATGACAGAGAGGGTTAAGCGCTGGCCACGATTGTGGCAGACTTGAAGCAAAAACTCGACTTTCGTAAGATTTTTTGGATCGTTTTAACCCTGACTTAAACCTAAGGCATCCAAAGTATAAATACATCATAAAGGGATAGAACCAGTAGCCATGGAGAGTCTGAAAATAGAGCATTCACGTTAGCCACATTCTGAAAAAAACCTAAAGAGTTATCGAGAGATTGAGGAAGGAGACGAAGGAAGAGAGTTACAGAGACGAAGCTTGACGTGACGTACTTCCCGAAATAAGTGGTTTCCCGCAGTCGCTGCCTCCACAAATTTGTTCTGACAGTATTTCTATTTTTATTTCAATTTTATAGATGTATGAAATTGGGATGATTATTGAAATTAACTATTGTTGAGTGTTGATTTATATCTAAACTCACCATCAAGTTTTTGGTCCTTGAGATTAATAAAGTTTGGTTGATTATGTTTTTATTGATTTAATTTTGATTCAATATCTGTTCGTAATAATTTCGCAATAAACTGAGAGGGTGAGTCAATTGAAAATAATCAAATTAGGCTAACGAGAGTTAGGTAATTTGATAGGTAGACAATTGAATCAAACCAGTAGAATCGTGTAACGAGAGATAGAGCATAGATGCTTGGTAGGTTATTAGACAATTTTAGAACTAATTTAGTTTTGTGTCAATTGTGAATCGAGAGATCACAATTTCATAATTTAAATTAGGGATTATCAATTAGGGTTAAGGATTATAACTCGAGAGAAAGTCATCTACCATAAGACTGTCTAGACCCATTAATTCGATAATTGCACAATTAGTTAGATTTTCATTAATTTCGGATTAAAAATTCCCTTTCTCTCACTTGGTAACTTGTAGGTTGATTTTTGGATTAGGTTGTGTGATTTGTTACTTGTTTAGATTTATGCAATGTAATTCTTGAAATTAATTGTTTGATTGATTTATTTTCTACATTAGTTTATTTATTTTAAATTATTGTAGTTAGTACAACCTTAGATTTTAGGACTAGACTTCCCTCCTCATAGGATTGATACCTTAGGTCCTACGCGAATGACCCGTGCTCTTGCGAAAATTACCAAGGTTATAAATATTAAAACTTAGCGTACGTAACCTTGCGATCAAGTTTTTGACGTCGTTGCCGAAGAGGCAATTTAGTTCTATAGTTTAAGGCATTAGATTAGTTTTTTTTTATTTTGTGCTTTTGTTTTATTTTGGAATTCGTGCTCTTACATGAACACAAGAGTCATGAGAGGTTAGAGTCGTGCATTTGAGACGATGGATTTAGACATCATATGATTAGAACGAACTCTTAGGAAAGCTTAGCGAGAGGAAGAAGAAGAGTTAGGAAAATCATCAATGGCTGAGGAGTTTCAAAGAAACATGGATCATGAAGCAACTCAAGGACGACAGCAGAGAACCCTCATGCACTTTATGAGGCCAGGGTTCAACCCATCAAACCAAGGAGTGGCTAGGCCGCCTATTCAAGCGACCTCATTCGAGATTAAACCAGCTCTTTTGAACATGCTTCAGCAGAACGTACAATTTTACTAATTGACGAATGAGGATCCAAACACTCAAATTGTGAACTTCCTCGAGATCTATGATACTTTCTGGTACCATCAGATGTCAGAGGATGCGGTTAGAATTAGGTTGTTTCCTTTCACACTTAAAGATAGAGCGAAAGCTTGGTATCATTCATTGAGCCCAGCTAATATCACAACATGGGATCAGCTTGTGCGTGCGTTCTTGGATAAGTACTTCCTGGACTAAGACAATGAAGATTATAAAGGAAACCACTAATTTCCAACAAGGTGATGGGGAGTCAATCTATGAAGCGTGGGAAAGATAAAAGGACCTGCAAAGGAAGTGCCCACACCACAACCTACCCAAGGAATTTCCTTTGTAGACCTTCTACAATGGAGTGAACCCACCAACGAGAGGCACCATAGATACAACATTAGGAGGATCCTTAATGCAGAAAACTGTCGATGAAGTAGAAAAGCTAATTGAGGAGATGGCAAGCAATTGCTGCTTATGGACAAGTAAGCGAGGAAGGCAACCTGATTATTTTAGAGCGCAAAAGGGAATTGGCATGGTCAATCAAATGACGGAGATATAAGCAAAGATCGATAATTTGACGCTACAGCTAAACAACCTGAAGTCATCATCCTCAGCTTAGGTAAAGACCGCACAATTGAAATGTGAGCTGTGTGGACTATTAGACCATAACACCGTGGAGTGTTATTTAATGAAAGAAGACAATAAGGAGCAAGT
Source organism: Erythroxylum flavicans (assembly GCA_027576715.1). Taxonomy (NCBI): domain Eukaryota; kingdom Viridiplantae; phylum Streptophyta; class Magnoliopsida; order Malpighiales; family Erythroxylaceae; genus Erythroxylum; species Erythroxylum flavicans. Next base: position 21,323,867 of record JANZXP010000195.1, on the reverse strand, counting down.
GAACTACATGGGGGCATAATATGACTGAGGAGGGGGCGGTAACAACCCCTATTCCAACACCTACAACCCCGAATGGAAGAATTATCTGAACTTCTCCTGGTCGAACAAAACTGGTGGACAATTCAGGCCTTAGGGCAATCAAGCTTCCAGCAAGATAAAGCAAACTCGATGGAGTCAAAGTTGGATAAAATTTTGGATAAGATTGGAGGCATAGAGAAAGCACTTAAGAGGCTCGAGAGTAAATTCGAGCAAGTTACGAAGAACCACGCCTCATCTATACATAATCTAAAAGTCCAAGTGGGACAGCTGGCAGAGACAATGTCAACTCGGAATCCTGGAACTCTTCTAAGAAACACCGAGGCCAATCCGAAAGAACGTATCATAGTTATTAGTAAGACCTAAGATGAGGAGCCGGAGAAGGTGAAGGATAAAGAGGAAGGTCAAATGATTAAAGAAGACCCTTCTAGTGAGCCAATGATTGAGTCACTTAACGCAACTCGACATGTATTTCCATTCCCTATTGTACGGCAGCAAGAGTTATATGCAAAGAGGGAAGCAGAAAAATTACAAGAGATTGAGCAAAATAAGGTTGAGGTAGTATCAGAACAAATACAGAAAAAGCTCAAATTACAGGAGTCCATCAAGAAGAAGGTTAAGGAGCGACCACTAGAAGATGACCCTAACATAGCTACGAAGAAAGAGGATCCAGGGGACTTTTTCATCCCATGTAGTATCAACAGGATCATCATAAATAGGGCATTCACGGATTTAGGCACGAGTATAAATATGATGCCCTAAACATTTAGTCTAAAATTGGGGTTAAGAGAGTTAGTGCCCACCAAATTTGTGGTAAAGATGACTGATAGGACAACGCAATAAACCATTGGGAATTATAAAGGATTTGCCTGTAAAGGTGGATGAATATACCTTTCCCACATATTTTTTCATATTGGATATTAGTAAAGATATGGACACCTCGATAGTTCTTAAAAGACCGTTCTTAGCCACCGCACGTTCAATAATTGATGTTGATGGGTGTGAATTAAATCTGCGAATAGGAAAGGTGACTTTGACCTTCAAGGTGACTACAAGAAAGTGTAAACCTCCTCTACCTCTAGTGGATAGTCAAGAACCTGAACCTCAAGGAGAATGGGAGGATATAGAGGATCCTGGTAATGCTTTCAGGAAGGAACACTTACGAAGGAGAAGGCGAGGAAAGAAAAATTGTAAGGATGGTGGTAACTGCAGTATAGTAGCTAAAGTGCAGACTTTGAGATTAATGAAGACGCTACCATTAAACCATTCATTCCAACCACCGTGAGTTTAAAAGAGCGGCGAGCTACCGATGTTAAAAGAAGCGCTGCATGGGAGGCAACTCATGGAAAAGTAGTTCTTTGATTATTTTGTTAGAACGTTGGAAATTCCTTAGTTAGGAGTATTTTTGTTTTGGAATAAAAGCGAAAAGGATTCAAAAGGTTAGGATTTCAGAATTATGTGGATGATTGTGCAAGCATGAAAAGAGAGGTGCAAAAGGACCACAAAAGAATCAAGCAGTGGAAGTGAAAAGACTAAAAAAGAACAAAAGAAGCAAATCAGGAAGTGGTGATATGTCGCAAGCCACGATTGTGGCCTGCGACTATGCAGTAAAAGGGAGGACAAAAACTTTTAAAGAAATTTTTACCTTGTTACCATGTTTACCACATATATTTTAAGTTCTAACTTCATTTTCACTTTCACTTTCATGTTCACTTTATCTCTCTAGAATTCAATCATCCAATCACTCTCACCTCTCACTAAAAATTTGAACCTTCCGAAATTCTTCCAAATTCTACCCAAGTATGCCGCGTATTAAACAATCATCCCAATGGGAACCATATCAACGACAGCAAGTTGCAGGAAGGGGGAGACAAAACTGAGCAGCAAACTTTGGCGTGCCTTTCTCGATCTACACCGAGGAGGAAGGTACTCATTTTTTGTCCCTTTGTTTTAGACAAATTATAGTACCTAAGTACTTTGATTTTGACACCTTTGATAGTCTAGAATTGCACAAGCGAGTAGAAAACCTAGCTGAAAGGATCCAGTGGGCTCAATTCATTCGATTTCAATTCCCTGTTTATGAGGAGCTTATACCAGAATTTTTCACTTCCCTAATCTATGACCCTAGGAATCCAAAAGAAGTGTGGTTTAGATTAGGAGGACGAGTCTATGAATTAAATGTCGAACTCATGTGCGAGATGTGTGGATTCCCCGATTCCCCCATTGTCGATCAATATGATGACTTCCATCCTTCTCAATACTAGAATGAGCTTACTAGAATTGAGTAATTTTATGCCAAGAATACTCACAACAACATTATACAGTCCCATGAACACTTGTTGCTACACAAATTTATGTGTTAACTAGTTTTTGATAAAACCGAAACCAACAAGTGTTCCACCAAAGAACTTTTTATGTTGTGGTGCATAGACCACAGTATTCCAGTTTCACGCATATGCTTAATGCCATTGTTGCAACTCTGAGCAAGAGGAGCAACAATCTAGGAATGGGGTATATATTTTCTGCCATTGCAGAGCATTTTGGTGTGGAACGGAGGGGGTTAACTGTCCATCGCCCTGACTTCCTACATCATCACCACTTACAGAGGGCTAAAATCCTACATTATAACATGGAATTGAGGGAAATCAGTGAGAAGACACATGTTTGGATCAGGGTAAGTAAGGCGAGTTCGAGCTTAATGCCACCTCAGCAGGAAGAAACATCAAGCAAAGAATCTGAGGAAGAAGAGGAAAACGAACAAGGTTGGAAGAAGGTTTAGATGCAATCACCGAGACTAATAAGACACTGACAGAGATGGCATGAACACAACGACGCCAGAGTCGGGATATCTGACAGATCCATTAGTATTTCGAGTCTTAGGGCATTCAATTGCCGCCTCCAACACCATCACCAACTCCATCTCCTTAAGATTTATACCTAACCCAATTTTTCTTTTCCAAATTAGTCTTCAGTTCTTTTTTATATTTATTTTTATTTGTTTTTTGTTACTTTAATTTCTATTTTGTCTTTTCTTATCTTATGTGATATGTGCTTCCTTCTTACATTGAGGACAATAAGTTGTTCAAATGTGGGCAAGGATTCTGTGTTTTGCTTGTGTATGTGATTTTGCATATTACATGATAGTTATTACGTTGCATTGTGCAAATTGTTTGAATGTGTCAATGGCTTAGATGAAGTGAATTTATTTAATTTTAAACATAGTCTAGTGGGTTGTCAATGATCATTAACTTGCAAAATTAGTGAATTAAGGTTCTTTGGATAAATATACAGCTTAATTAGGATGTAATGTAAATTTACCACCCTCTAGGTTGTCACATTCTTTCATAATTTGAGGCCCTTAACTTAAGTAGCTTAACTAGTATTTTTCATGAAAACGAATAGCTAAAACAACAAGGTAGAAAAAAAGTGTTTATTTTGTTAATAAATCATTATTCCGCTGACCTTCGGTTTATGAAAAGAGCTAGTAGCCAGCTGAAAATGTGATAATATCTGAGTAACTGGATCGACACGCATCACAAATGTATGCCTTCTCGTCAAAAGGCTATAATGACGTTTCAACCAAGCTGTCTAAGAAAAAGACTTAGTTGAGTAACCGAATCGATATTCATCACCAATGTTTGCCTCCAAGTAAAAGACTAAGTCTGTGTTTAAGAATAAAAAAAGTGTTTGTAATAAAAACCTACTGGACTTGTAATAAGCTTGAATTTTTATGAAAATGTACTTAGGAATAGTTACAGAGTCTGAAGGACCAAAGAATTATTAATGTGTGTGTACAATTTAAAAGGGTAA